>VZTG01009606.1:734559-801346 GCA_013397845.1 Melanocharis versteri | reverse complement strand
ATTTAAAAAAAAAAAAAAAAAAGCCAATCTGCTCCAGTTATACAGACTAAATTAGCAGCTATTAGCAGATGATTCATCTAACAGCAGCCTCCAGATTTAAAAAAGAAAACCAAAACAACAAAGCAAAATAAAAAAAGACAAGACATCTTTAAGCCATATGTGAGATATGTGAGTGCAGCTATACTCCATGCCACAAACACACCCCAGAGGAAAAAAAAGAAATCTTCTTAATCTCACCTTCTTTAACGCAGTCTGTCATGTTTTCTATATCCTCTATACTATCCAGAAATGGCATTACTGCATTAGGAGTTCAGCCAGTTCCTCAGTGGAACTAAGATTTTACCCTAACTCCCTTTTACTCTGATTAATTATTCTCTTATTCTATTATCTCACTCTGAATTTCTAATTTTTTACTTTTTTTTTTTTTCTCCTGACCATATATATTACTCCTGTCTAGCAGAATGTATCTTTCTTTACTTTCATGTCTTCTTAATTTCTCTACATTCTTCTGTATTATACTACGGTTTGTTATGTATTATGTATTACTACTCGGCCAGGCACTTCCCTCTCCAGAACGCTGAAGTTAGATTTAAGGGATATATGTGGTCAGTACATTCGATGAAAGAAGAATTTTATATTTTTAACATCAGTTCTACACGTAAGTATTTATAATAAAAAGAATAAAAAGCATTAAGTAATTTTTTTAAGAACTAGAAGAAAATAGTTGATTTTTCACACCCGCAGATTGAGCAAATTCCTGTATGTATTTGGAGTTCTGCAGGACACATGGGACACAAGAGTGACTTCAGTCCCTAGGGAAGCCTTTGTTCAGGCACATAACAAAACAGTTTCCTCCTTGTCTGTCATCTTAGAATTTGCAATAAGAATCACTTTTTTTCAGAACCAGTAGTATCCATCTAAGATGTTTTGATGCCCTTCTTGTCGGAGAGTACTGGGTCACTCAGTCGACAGGATAGTCTTTTTGCATGCATCTGTGTTCAATGCGTGCAATTGCACTGAGTGCAGATTTAGCAGTTTGTCTGCTACAGTTTACCCTGCTTTACTTCTACTACACATTAACGTAAGCTAACCATGGAAACATGCTACCTACAAGCTGTGCAAAGTAGAATTCTTTAAGTAGAAAAAGATGGGCCTTTTCTCAGTTGCCTTCATTCCTCAGTAGTCTCCTGAACAAACTAGCTCTTCATGGCTATATGCTGTTTTCTGGGTTAAAAACTTGCTGGATGGCTGGACCCAGAGAATGGAGGTGAATGGCGTTACATCCAGCTGGCAGCCAGTCACGAGTGGTGCTCTCCAGGATTCTGTATTGAGGCCTGTCCTGCTTAATATCTTTATCAATGGTCTGGATGAAGGGACCAAGTGCACCCTCAGCAAATTCACAGAGGACACCAAGTTGGGTGGGGATGTAGATGTGCTTGAGGGCAGGAAGGCTCTGCAGAAGAATCTGGACAGGCTGGATCAACGGGCCAAGGCCAATTATATGAGGTTCAACAAGGCCAGGTACCAGCTCCTGCACTTGGGTCACAACCCCATGCAATGCCACAGATGTGGAGACAAGTGGCTGGAAAGCTGTCTGGCAGAAAAGGACCAGGAAGTACAGGCCCAAAGCCCCTGAACATGAGTGCACCTCAAATAATTTTTGGGCCTCTTGCTACAAGAAAGACATTGAAGTACTGGAGATGTCCAGAGAAGGGCAACAGAGCTGGTGAAAGGTCTAGAGATTAAATCCTCTGAGGAGCAGCTGAGGGAGCTGGGATTGTTTAGCTGAGAGAAAGGGAGGCTGAGGAGACACCCTATAAGTGCTCGACTGGAGGTTGTAGCAAGGTAAGGGTCAGTTTTTTTCCTAAGTAACAAGTTACAGGACAAGAAAAGTGTCCTTAATTTGATCCAGGAGTTCAGATATCCAGGTTGGTTATTATGAAAAATTTCTTCACCAAAAGAGTTGTTAAGCAGTGGAACAGGATGCCCAGGGAAGTGGGAAAGTCACCATAGCTGAAGGTATTTAAAGGATGTGTAGACATAGCACTTCGGGACATAGTTTAGTTTGAAGATGGAGGTGTTAGGTTAATAGTTGGACTCAGTGATCTTGGAGGTCTTTTTCAACCTTGATGATTCTATGAGTCTGTTATTCCTAACTCAGTGAATCTAAGCTTCTTTCACATTTCCTTAATATGACTTGCCTGATAATCAGAGTCAGGTTTTACACTCCACAAAATGTGTAGGTTGTAGGTATGCCTGGATTCTACATCAAAGGCAGAGGAGGGAAATATAAATCTCCTAAATTCTTCAAGTACACATACAGGCTTTTTTTCCACTACTATTAAGTTTGGTTCAAAAATTGCATGTTGACATCATTCTGAATTTTTAATTATATTGTGATTTAAAGTTGCACTTAATGTATTGTTTCACAGTAGCAGGAGAACCAATCCACAGTTCTCACCTTTTCCTAGTCCTCCTATCCTTCAATTATTCATTAACCATTATTAGAAAAGGGTTTATTTTGTTAAAGAATCTCAAGTAAAATCCTCAAGAAAAATCAGCAATTATTTTACAGTTCATCTCAAATATACAGCTAGGTCAGAAATAGATGTTGAACAGCAAATGCCTATTCTCCTTAGTTATACGTTAGCCCTTATTCTTTAATATTCCGTCATATAATAGGAATGCTCCCCTATATTATCTCTAACCTTAACTTCCCTCACCTTTTTAAGGCAGTCACACTGCTTGACCACTTTCCCCCTGAAACCAAGCAAAGGATGATTCTTACCAGCACGGAGCAGAACAGCATCAGTCCTGCTATGCACCATTCTCAGCTGGGAGTCAGAAACAGTATGAGGAAAATAAGCACGTGCAGAGCTCAAACCCATTTGAGCTGCAGTAGAAACTTGAAACATGATTTTCTACCTGGAGCATATTTCCTGGCACTATAGAAAAACTACCAGCACAATTAAGCGCATTCTCAATTTTGACACATTCCACTGCTGAATACTTAGCACAAAACCACAAGAAAACAAACGATACTGGAAGGAAAACTCATCCAAGCAGACCCCTATCTCAGGAGAAAGACAGTCAACATGACCACTGCCTCCAACCTGCAACTGATGCCTGACTGCAGTGTTTGTTATGTTAAACCATCTGGCTGCAGAGAATAATCTCTTCTGAGAGACAGAGAAGGCTGCGAGCTTCTACTTCCTAGTCAGCCTGGTGTTTGCTCCTTCCCAGCTGGAACACAAGACTCACCAGAGACCCAGCTGCAACATATCAGACATAGGCTAAGAAGCCAAGTCAAACACACTCAGTGGGAGTGGATGAATCTACTGTAATTATTGGTAAACTATTCAGCCTTTCACCTGTGCAGGCTTGAAGTCTGTCCGTGGTTCAACAATTCCAGGTTCAAGCATGAGGAATTTGATGTTTCTTTTAAAGTTGTAAGTGCCTGAACAGTTATTGAACAGTTTAGTTGTGGTTTAGATTATTCTATGATATTTTCTCTTACAGAATCTGCAAAACCTAATTTTACTAGCTTGAGTAGAACCAAGGTGGACCATTCTTTAACTGATAGTCCTTCACAGAGTTTCCTTAATGTGACTAATTCTATCTCTATCTGTTTTAACAGTCTCCAGGATTTAACTCTGCATTGTCAGGCAGATATACCAAGTAGATGATTAGAAATGTTTGTGATACTTATAAAGCATAATGTGCACTTTTTTATTCTCTTAATGATGCCATCAGATTTATTGTAATTTCTCATAATAAACTGATGGGGTTGCAGAGAATTAACTTCCCAAAAATTCAAATCTAGAAAGATGTTTGGCTTCCAAATTTAATTTAAAAATTTAATTTAAAAAATCCTGTAAAACAGTTTACAGTGCCCCGGTTTCTTCATCCATAAACAATAAAGACTGCAACTATTTCCCCAAAGTAGCACTCAAGCATGTAACTTGTTTTGGCTCATTATTTTATTAGTTTAAATATTTAAAGCTGACAATAATCTACTGTCAATAATTTCTTAGAAAGTGGAGATTTTATATTATGGTTTGTATTACCAGGACCTCCATTTTCCAGCTTGAGCCTTCCTGATGTTTATTGCTAAGTAGACAGCATCTGTACCTCTAACAGACTCCAACATACATTTCCATCAAAAATTGCTTGCAGCTCACATCTGAGATCCAGTATGGGTTAAGAAAAGAGCTAAAAGAAATTTTTTTTTAATCATTCTCTTGGCACTTGCAAAATATAACACATATAAATCATGATATGCCTTTTGGAGGAAAACATGTAGATTATTTTAGGTTTTGGTGGCTATTGCAATACCTCAAATGAGAGTTTAGTACTAGAAAAGCTCATGACCATGAGCTCTCACTTTGCACAGTCCTAAAAGATGTTTGCTACCTACCGAATAAATACAGATAATGAGATTTGTATAATATGTACCTTTTGAATGCTGCTTTGAATTTTTTGAATGCTCTTGTTTGCTAGCAGGTAGCCTAAGGAATGTGTGTGCCAAGTCTACTTCACCTCCAGCTGTCGCATGCTTTTACCACCTTTTCTTTTTCTCTGACAGGAAATTAAAAAAAAAAAATCAACATCTTAATCCCACGTGAGGCAATAGGATGCATCATGATGTTTACATAGTTATGGCACACATGCAAACAAATTAAATAATCCATGACTAAAGGAATTACTGGGTCAACATATCTTAAGGTCAGTAAGGGCCCTCTGCGGTACTAGAGATTCACATTAAGAGCCGGGGCCAAGATTTCATCTCCTTTATGTGCCTGGAAAAACTAATGCATGTGTGAAAGGTTGTTTTTCCTACGCTTAAAAAAGGGTTGCTCTTGCTTTTGGAAAAATGTCAAAACCTGAAATCACACCTAAGCAGAGAAACATAAACATGAGCCAGAACAGGAGCAGCCTTGCCTTCTAAGGATCTGTTAGATGTCAATCCAAGCCTGTAAAGTATGGCCAGTTCTTCAGTGGGCCAGGCTGATTCCAGAAATGTGTATACATTCCCAACCTTGCCTGATGTGGAAGCTTAATTTTTTCAGACCGCTGCCTAAAGGTAAGCTCATTTTGTGTGTAGTAAAAAGATTATATCACACACGTCCTGGAAAAGATATGGTGAAAAACATGCTGTATGGTATAGATAATAAAAGCTACTATTTTGTGTTGCTTTTATGTATTTGTAAAAGGCAAGAATGTTACTATTTATACATATTACATATGCATTACATATGTATAAAAGGTTTATATCTGAACAAGCCCTAAACAATATTCCAGAAATGTAGATATAATAAAAAAAATTTATTAAACCTCTAGAAGGAGTTTAAAAGAAGTTTGAAAACTCAGACATTGCAGAACACATTAATTCCAGCTATTAAAGTCATAGCCCTGAGTCTCCTGGGAAAGTCTTTACAACTCACTAGTCCATACCTGTCATTATATGGACAAACATCTTCTTGGTGGTATATTCTGAAGCGCTAAAGCTAAGAATAAATACATTATGCTCTTTTCAAACCTTCATGGCTGAGAGTTTCTTGCTCAGTTTATACTCAGCTCTCCTAGTGGCTTCCATGGAAATTAGTTCAAGTAGGGTGAGTAAAGATCAGGTAACAATTTCAGAATCATTTACAGCTCTCAATACTGAATGTCAATGATAAATTATGAACAAAAGGACATGCCCCTTGTCCCTGAGTCCTTCAGTGGCTCACAAAATAGAAAATGTTTTGCAAATGAGCAGAGAACAACAGGTGCAAGCAGAGGAAGAAATATAAAAGAAGTACTGTATAAGAAAGCTTGGGACACATTTCTGCATGCCACTCGAACAGCAAGTGAAGTTACGTGATTCTGCTTATTTTCTGTTACCAATACCATGCTCTATCAGAACAGGATTCTGCTTTCAAGCTACTCTTCATAAGCAGAAAACATTTCAAGAACTTTGGTGTTATTTTTATACCAATGACAGACGAAATCCTAGAGATACTGGAGACACCGAATTCTCAGGGGTCAAGTTATGTGCCTACCTTGAACACTTTGCACACGTCTTCATTCAGAAAAAAACAGCAATGACTTCCACATTTGCAGCCATTTTCCTTCAGGAGAAAAACATTTTAAAAAACCCCTCACGAAATAAGTAAAGAAGTATGATCCTACATTAGGTCTTAGTCATTTACCACATTTTTTTTAACTTGTCCTTTGACTTGTCCGTACCATGAATCCCCTGCGTGAAACTAACCATATATTTTAGTTGACAGCTGTTGTATTTAGTAAAACTTGCTTGTGATTCATTATTCATATTCTTAAACACACTCAGAGATAAATTCCAATGAAGCTCAAAGATTCATCCGAATGGCTGCTGAAACGACATTTCATAGTACAGGAGTGTGTTGAACATGTTTAGATAAATTGGATTCTACGCTATTATAGTGCTCTTAAAAAGACTTCTAAGCATTACTTATGCAAGACTGTCATCCAACATCATTATCTTCAGAGGAAAAGTTAAAGGCCAAAGTATGACAGATCAAACTGATTTGCTGAGGTACCTGACTAAAAACCCACAGGGGACTGGCAAGATATTCTAGAACCCTAAGCTGTAAGAAGCACTTTATCAATCAGAATTAGTAAGTGAGGGGGAAGGAAGCAACTCCTATGAAACAAAACAAGCTCTCTATATTCAGTGTTGACAGTGCAAAGTGGTGTGAAAAACTTAATATAATTGTTTTGCCTGTTTTGTCTTTTTCAAGGCTTTTCTATGCATGAGCCAATAATTTCTTTTTGTGGGATCTGTAACAGTACCATGTGTGTACAGTGGTATCTCATGATTCTGCCAATGGAAGCCTCTAGAGAAATATAATTCTGTTCATGTTCCCATGTTTATCATGCTTAAAGGATAAGAATTTTAAGATCTCTATAAAGGACTGCAGACATTCATTGGCCTCGGGTTTATAATATGCTCAATATTTTCTTCAATACCCAGGATAATATCTGTGTGTGCTCTCCAAACATGCATGTCTGACCTCACTTATAAATATAAAAGTTTTATCTTCCGTCATCATAAATATGGATGAGCATATGACTCAGTTCAGTCTTTGAACAAATGTCTTCATTATTGCTTCCTGCATCTGTGGATGAATCATGGCTCTCACTCTTCCTTTGCATTGGACAATGAAGACTGGGAATAGCATTTAGCGTGGTTAATGGTCTAAGAATAAGGAAAGACTTAACTTTTGCAGAATCATGGATTTGAAATTTGCTGAATCGTTACCTTGAATAGGGCAAGGAAACATGAGCAATGCATGCAATGGCAGCCTGGAGGTTACAGCATAAGAAATCACAGAATGCATTTTATGCAGATTTCTGTATCTAGGTAGCTTTAATAGTATTACCAGATACTTACATACAATAAAATAACAATGATAAATTATGTAGTATTTGTCTTTTTAATATTATTGGCATGACACAACTGTACAACTCAAGAAAACGAATTCTTTAGCTACTTCAGTAACTTCATACTTGAAATTCTTTGTATTTTACAAATTACTTTGGAAATATTCCAATTTGAAAGTTTTATGGGCAGGCTGGGTTTCATCCAGTCAAACTTCTTCTGAAGCTTGATCTGCTATAGCAGACTATTTTTAGCACTCTATGAACCCAGTCTTTATCAAGATGTTACCCAAGGTTAACTGTATGAAGAGTATTTATATATGTAATTGTACATGCCTATCTACAGTCATATTTCCGTTATAAGCACAAGCCAGCAGAAGAGTTAAAATGTTTCTAAATATTTCACTGAGAATTGTGTTCTTTGTCTATTGGAAATCTATTCCGTGTGATTTCCTTAGTGCTACTCACTCCCTGTTTCCTCTTAGATAACTGTCCTCTGCCTGTGGAGCAAGAAAAGTATTTTAATTGAGTTTAAAATGCATCTGTTGGCTGATAATCTCAATTCCAAGATATATGGCCTAAAGAAACATTGTCGGTTGAATACTTGTGCTGTCAAGACCGGTTTTATGCTGCTTCAGATCCCATCTTTCAGATTAAAAAAAAAAAAAAAAGTAGAATAAATCTATGATTCACATGGATTCATGAATAAACCAACTTTGAATTACTTTGGAAATCATTCTGTTTATAATCAATTGAAATTCCAGTGTACAGAGCAATGCTGCTAAACCCAGCTCTCCAAGATCAATATATTACCGTTACTCAGCACTGGATCATATGCTTCAGAGGACGGAACATATTTCAAGTAGCATAAGGTCTGTTGAGTAATGATGAAATTGTAGGTGGATAATGGTAATGAGGTACTTTAGAACAAAATTTTTATTTATATTGTTAAAAGGTGCACAGAGTCATTAATCTGCACTGGTTGTGAGTTATTGCAATACCTGTTCCATTATCGGAAAAGGGGGGTTTTTTGCCAATCATCTCTAATGTCACACACGACAATTCATTGTCTATCTCCAGACAATTTAATTATGAACATACCTTAATTTCAGTAGTCATAATAAGATCAATTGATAATCATAGACTAGTCATAATTATTTCTAAATAATTTTCATTTTAATTAAAAATTCATTAAGCTGACATAGATGGGTACTTTTTGTGAAGTACTTTTGCTTAATAATGAACCAAGTCCTCTGATTTTGAGAAAGACCCTACAGTTATTTCAGAAATTACATGTTTCCTTGCATGGAACATGTTATCAAAAACAAATTGTTAGCAAAGTGGTAGGTATCAAGAACCTCAAATTGTTACAGAAAAGGTACTTGTGATTTTTCTAGAAAAAATACTTATTTGAGAGAGGAGAATGGAAAACAGAAAAAATCTAGATTCTCTTTGGTCACAGTCTATGTTTAAACAGTATCCCTAACATAAGGACAATCATTAAAGGCACATCATTAAAAACATTTTTGAAATTACATTATGTTATGTTTAATTATATTGCCTTACATTATGTTACATGCTTACCATGCCCTGTAGAGCAGCATTTATTTGTTTAAGCTTGAGACAAAAGCATAACCTTTAAACTAAAAAGATACCAAAAATGCTTATGTTTCGTTGGCATAGATATATTTCTTAATAGAAGTGTCTACTCACGTAAACAGCTGTAGCAGTGAAAAAACTATTACAGAGAGAGCTACTAGTCAAACAAATAATTCAGCAATCAAAACATCTAAACATGCTGAAGGGCAACTCTGATGATTTCTGGAACTAGGTAGGAATATGTATAGTTAGGTTATGTCGGTTTAGAAATTAAATTGCCTGAAGAACTTCTGGAAGGTCTCTAATGAGTGAGAAAGTATTGCATGCTTTTTGATTTAATTCAAGCAAGCAGCAGTAGATACCTGTAAGTGTTTATAGAGAATATTATTGCTATTTGCTCTGGAGACAGACTGAAAGTACAAGGATCAATTCTGTATTGATGTTCTCAAAGGATGTCTGGTAACTACCCTTTTGTTCAATGGCAACATAATTATTTGCTGCTGTTGAGAATAGTATTTCTTTTAATCTTATCATGAAACTTGGTCTAAGCATGAGATTATAAATCTGGTTGCATGTGATTTAGGACGTTATAATGTCTTTCACAAATTCACAGAAGGAAAAGTTTAGCTTAGGCAGAGGCCTTCAGAAGGGAGTAGCTTTTGGGCAGGAAATGTCTTCTCCTGTTACTGAGAATTTCTGGAGGTAAAAAGAAATCCTCTAAAATTCAAACTGAGAAATCAAAGAAATATTTCAATAAAAACAATAAAATTAAGGACCCCTTTCCACAAAATACGCTTTTAATCAATTTGAATCTCAATGTATAAATTCTGGACAGTTACTACAAAATATACAATAAACTGTAGATCTTAAAATGTTAACTTGTCTCTAGGTTCTGTACTTTTAAGACACTTTGGATTTACTTTGAACTTATACTTAAATCAATAATATAATAGAAGTAAAAGATAATGGTAACTGGGAAATGAGAATGGATTGAAGATTGAAAAGTTCCAGGTCAAATGATGGTGCAGATAGTGATTAATCATTTCTCCTTTCCAAATTGGTAATTTTCTCTCTTTTTCTAAAAACATTTTTGCCTGAACGAGACCCTTTGTTCTTAGATTTGCAGAACGGTCAAGTTTGGGAGGGCCTTCCGAAGCTCATCTGGTCCAAACTCCTTGCTCAAGCCACCCAGAACTAGCTATATAGAACCATGTCCAGATGCTCTTATAGACTCCCCAGGGATGGAAACTCCACAGTCTCTCAACCCAGTGCCAGTCATCCTGTCATCCCTACAATAAAAAGCGTTTCTTGAAGTTCCCTCTGTGTTTCACTCTGTGTCTATTTCCTCTGACCCTGTCACTGAGCACCACTGGAAAGAGCCAGCTCTGCTCTCTCTAAACCTCCCCTTCTGGTATTTATACACACTGATGAGATTTCTCCAAGCCTTCTCTTCTCCACGATGAACAATCCTAATTCTCTCAGCCTTTCCTCATAGATTAGATATTACAGGAATGCTTCTAGTGGGACTTCACTGGATTTTGTCCAATATGTCTCTTTTTTTCTGGAGAGCCCAGAACTGGATGCAGTACTCCAGGTGCGGAGTTATCAAGAGCCATTTCACTATCACAGTCATAAATGCTCCAGGAGGATAACATATCTGACAGAAGTTTCAGACTTTCTACCATTAGCTGCTCATCCAACAGCCATAGATTTATACCATTCCACCTTTTTCTGTTCAGAAATGAAATGGACATGAAGCAGTGGAACAGGAGAGGTGAACCATCCAGTGCTGGGCATGTATGCCAGAGGGGCAATTCGAGAGTTGGTACACCAGTACTCTCATCACTTGCCTGACCAGCACAGCAAATCTTGCATTGCCCTGTGCTGCTGAGCCTGGCTGACTGCACAATTGGATCTGAAAACATTTTATAGTTGGAAAGGTCACGAAGATATTTTCATAGTCTATTACATCAACCTGAACAAAATTTAGAAGTATATTGATGGAAGCAGTTATGGATACTAATCCTTTAAATTGGAAAGGTGTAAGTACCTTTGGTTTACTATGGCCAGGAAGCAAAGTTTTTCTTACATGTTAATGAGAAAGATGGAAGGAAGAATGAGAAGCAATGGAAATTTGTCAGGAATCAAGATCATCAAATCCAGCTCGTGTTCCTGCTTGCAACCGTGCAAAACAATTATTTCAGAAACTTACTTCTTTTTAAGGTTAAATGTTTTAGGTTTCTTACACCTGGAAGATAATAATAGAAGAATTTTCAACTTATTTATCACTAGCTTTAGCTATTTTTTCACAGAAAGAAACTCATAGATTTCCTTAACTTAAAGAGCTGTCTCATCTTCAATTACTCCTACGCTCTACTTTGTGAAGCTAGTTGCTATATAAGTTAGATTTCTCTTCCTTTTCTCAACCTAGAAACATTTATTGGAAATTTAACTCATGTTTCTTGATCATCAGTGATCACCATTTATACATGATATTGAAATGAACAGAAATAGACAGACCTGAAACTGGAATGTTTGGAGGAGAATTTCTGAATAAAACTCTTAATATACATGTAAGAATAGATCCATACTCCTGAAAAATCTGAGGCACCATCTTTTACAATAAAATGATTGTGCCATTATTTGTTCTCTCTTCAGCTACAGGGAGTATATGGAAAAACTGTGACTAAGACCTATGCAATTACTGAGAGGCAAATTAGATGGCAGAAGGATATCAAAGGAAGATCATGGTTGTAATAAAACCAGCTTCTATAAGTTTGATAGCGCAGAAGTGTATCACATGATCATAAGAATGGTGAGGACATTGGCACAGGATGGCACAAAGTCTGTCAATAGCTCTTAATGAGCTCAGCACTGGTGCTGTTAAGTTGCATATTGTTACAGTAAAAAAAAAAAGATACTTAAAACTATTTAACTTTTTGACATTCAAGCTGTTAAAGATGATTAAATATAATGTAGAATAGCTATAGGGCATGTAGAGATCATAAAAAGATGAAAGAGACATGGCGTGATAACCCAACAGTGCATCAGCAGTAATGGCAGAACAGTAATAGTCTACATATTCTTCATGCAGCTCCCTTGCTGCTCAAAATCCTCTCTGTCATGGGCTAGATTAATGAAACTGAGAAGAACTTTATAAAGGTAGCACTTTGCTGCTAAAAACTGTTAACTATCTAATCTTTCTGTGACACTAATGTTACCTTTTTACACTGTAAATTCTTTCCTAGAAGAATTCTTCATCTTCTGTGTACCTAGAGACCTTGATTGTTATAAATTACTTGTGCTCTACACCTGGTAATTTTGTTTAAACCTAACTACTTATTCTTCCGTAAGCTGACATGGAAAAAAACACATACAAAACAAAAGAAAACCGAACGAAAACCACACTAAGGAAAAGACACACAGGGCTGGATTCTGACAGCTTTTTCCCTTCCAGCTAGAAAGTTGCAGCCTGTTTCTGTGAAATGGCTTCGAATTTCTGAATATCTATTTCTTTCTTGGAATTTAAATGAAAATAATGTTTCATGCTGGATTACTTGAAAACAGTTTCCCCTTCAAGACCTTTGTTAGAAAATAACTCATTCATTAAAGTTTAGTGGACAGCATACATGAATTTTTTAGATTCCTCAAAAATTAACCATATAACCTTGGAACATAATTAATTCTATGATGCCATTGTGTTAAATAGGAAACATTTTATAAATCTGTTAAAAGCCCAGTAATACTTGCTCAAAATCTATATAGGTTCATGGACTCTACCATGAGCAGTTATTTTGACAACAGTGAAATTACCAGTATGAAGGCACTCAAGAATCCAAGCTTTGCAGTCCTGGCTATAAATTCTTGTAATATTAAATCTCACTAAATACAGGAGGCATTTAAGGGATTGACCTTAAGAATAAAAATAGAGAGCCAGAATTGTCTTCTGTGAAGAACTGAATGTCAGCATTTTGTTTTCACTTAATTCTCTCCTAGAGTCAGCATCTTTTCAACCATTTTTTTATGGAGATCATATCTGAGAAAAGATTTTTCATTTCATGTGCTCTGTCCTACCTTCTCTACTCCAGGATTTGACTTTCCTATAAAAGCCCTGTTTACATGCTTATTTTCTTAGGGAAGCAAGCATCTTGATTATTTATGAGGACTCAGATGCATTGTATTACTGCCAACTCCAGCAAGACATGTAGGAAGAATTGTGATTCATGGACTCTTGAAGCCCTGAAAAGATTGTGGTCTTCCACTAATTTGTCTGTGACTCCTTCCCACATATTCTTTCCTCCCTAATATCATCTTTTTTTCAGCACCTGATGGTACTTTTGACGAAAGTGCTTTATTTTGTCAAGAAATGTAAGCACTACCTTCCAAAGTGCTACTGGAGCAAGACAGACTGTCTTGTAGTTTCTGACTTACCACTCCATGAAATTCAGCATGATAAACATAAATTACTGAATGTTTCATTCAGATTTTAGATACAATTAATATTTCAGATTCAAAAACACATAGTAAACACATTCTGAAAAATAGTCTCAGAATTTCTTCTCAAAGGCAAGTGCCACTAAGAAGAAATCCCTGTTGCAATGGTGTCGTGGTTTAGCAGCAATTTTCCCCAATTAAATGCCCTCACTGAGACTTTCCCAAACCAGATTCCACTCACGCACTTTCCCCCTTTCCTCCCTACCTTCCCACTCCAGGGGTGGAGTTGAGAATTTGAGGCACAAAAGTGAAAATCACAGGTGGGATAACAATTTAATGGAAACAGCAATGAGATAAGAAAACGAACAGTAGCAGCAACCATATTAATAACAAAAGTTATGAGACAAAGGAGTGATTTACACAGAAAGTAAAACAATACCGGGCCGTTTTGCCCACCACGCTTTCTCCCCTGACCGAAAACGGGAGGCTCCCTTACTCCCACCCCAGGCAAGCGAGGTGAGATGGTGTTTAATAACATCAGGGTCTGTCTGTGCCTACTTGGCACAGCGCACTGCAGCCCAGAACTCCTGGGCTCGGGTGACCCAGCAGGCTCTGCCTCCCCAGCAGCCGGGACTACAGGCACACACAACTGCACCTGGATACTGTAAAAAAATACCTCTGTCCTGGCCAGGACTGGGACAAATGAGTAACTGACTGCACTTAGGAGTTTTGAGACTGATAAAAACAGCTACACAGGAAGAAAAGTGTCCAAAGAATACAGCAATACAGGAACAAGGGAAATGAAAGAGCACTGTGATACTTTGCACAATGATACACTGCATAAGGATAAACAGGTGTACAAAATTTAAGCATATTCCTTTGGATAAAAATTCCGAGTTTTTTGTTCAGCCAGTCTTATGGGGGGAAAAAGTCATTACAGGAAAATTACTATTTCTGCCTCTTTTTTTTCCTTTGTTTATTTCAGAAGTGTATCCCTGAGTACCCACTTTTTTACTGTAGCTAAAACAACTGGAGATAGTTCTGAGAAGTGGAAAGGTATGAAGGCATTAAAGGAAGACAGCCAAAGCATTTTGTCAGACAGACTCCCCGATCAAGCCATGTCAGCCAATACTGACAGAACAGAGTAACTTATTTGAATATCACAGTTAGAATTTACTCTAAAGTCAATGTGTATAAATAGCAAATGCATTTTAGATTCCAGGCCTAATTGTGCACTTTCAAACTCGGAGTGGTTATTGATGTTTGGCTTTTATGAGAAATTAAGTTTTCCACAAATGTTTATATGTGTGTTGTACATGTTTGATCAGGTAAATTTTACAGCTCCTGGGTAAAATTTCTGTGTGAAAAAAGAATTGCACAACATCATCATCTTTTGGCACCTGAAATCAAAGGATTTGGCAGGAAATCAAAGTTTTGGTCTTTGTTCCAAATCCTCTAAACTGGGGATTCTTTCAGATTTGAGGAAAGAATTCTTATCCAACAGGTTACTGAAGAATGGACTGTGGTTTAGGGTGGGGGCATAAAGGGTATAAATATCTTGGAAAAAGTTTAGGTTTTACTTTGCATTAGAATAAAAAGAAAAAAAATCTGAGGGGAAGTTTTGCAGAAAATAAAAAATGAACAAAAAATTGGTTTTGTGGGTTTTTTCCCCAAAAAACTTCTCTTTTTTTCTCTTTTCTCTCCTTTTTTCCCCAGCCAGTATTATTTTGAATTTAGAAGAAATGAGTTTTGAAACACAAGTGAGGACAAGGTGTACAAGCATGATTCTAAGACTGTATTAATCATTATTCATGCAAGTGAAGTTGTCATAATTACTTTCAGACTTGATTACTGCTCCTAGAAATCCATCTTTCGATACGGAAAAGGGTGGGAGGTTCATTACTTTTTAGTCTACTCCTACTACTGTTGGAGTGTTTTGGGGTTGCCATAAAATCCTTTCAGTGTGCCATGACTAAAATATTATGGAAGGATCATGCATGGATAATTCTGTGTTAAAGATCAAGATGAATTTTAGGCTCAAAAAGATATACAAGGATTTTCTTTACTAACTTACAAACAAAACATATCCTTCCAAACATTATCACTTTTATACTAGTATATAAGCATTTTTTTGAGAAGTTAAAAATCAGCCAATTATTTTGTCTGAGCTACTGTAATTTTAAGATATTCAAGTATTATTTGGAATAATTTCTCAGTACCTACCGATCATTATAATAGGATAACCCCAGCACTCAAAATGAATGCTTACTGAAAGTCTGTGCTATGATCTCTCTCTCCCTCCTTCTCTCCTCCCCCCACTCTCCTCAACTTTCTGTATTTATGTTATAATTACTACTAATCCAGGCTTTAGTCTGAGTGAAAGTTTTACAGAGCAAACTGTTAAAAAATTACAATTTTGTATTATTTTTCCAGTATTGATCAATAAAACCAGGTCAGGAATTCACAGAGATTACTTCTTTCTTGCAAGGATAATTATTTAAAATCAGTTGGAAACAAAGTTATGATTTTCTGCTGAGACTGGAACATGAACTTCTGGAGTTATCAGTATTTTACATTGGTTCATTTTTGCATTCTATTCTATATTTCATATAACAAATTTTATTGTGAAATAAACTGCCAAAAACAACTTTCACTTCAGTAAAAATCATTTCTGAGCTAGCCAAGGTAAAGGTTATCAGCTGCAGAACACAGAGGCTGGCCAGAATGGAACAATAACTGTAATAACTTTTTCATGTCACAGGCCATAATGTCACTCGCTTTTGCCTACAGCTCCAAAGGTACCGCTTCAGTTACAGTTTACTTTTTAGATTTACATTTTTATTAACTTTTTACATGAAAACCTGTAGTTTATTGTCCTTTCTACAAACAGTTGAAGCACTAGGTTGATCAACTAAAGAGATAAACAGGAGATTATTTCGACAGTGAAAGTTTTGCTGTTGGTGTTGTGCTAAATTTGCTTTCTTGCATTTTCATGTTGGAAGGCTATCAATGTGTAGCCATGAGATACTGTCCTGCATTTCAAATATATATTTCAAATACTGTGTGGGATGACTCCGGCCTATGTGTAGAAAGCCAGCCTCTAAGACTGGAACTACTTTTAGTCTGTGTGTTCAAGAACAAATGTGCATATCATATAAAAAATTCAGAACAGACTGTTACTATTTCATCAGCTGCCAAAATAGTAAAGTATTACAGATATTTCACACATGAGGACATGCTGCTGTTCTGTGCAAACTGCTAACTACAGTGAATTCAATTAATTCTGTGTTTGTTTTGTTTGGAGCACAAGACCATTTTTTGTGTCACAGTAGCTGTGTCTGTGTTCATCTGAGATGTTGACTAATTATTAACATGCAAGAGGAAAACTACATTGTTATTACACACTTGGGGGGGAGAGAGGGGGAGGAATGGGGGTTAGGAGAAATAAATTGCCATGAAACATGAAGAGCTTGAAGAATATATGTTGCAGCATCATTTGACAAGGGACATTTGTCAAGCTGTCAATTGTACTGATTAACCAAACAACCACTCAGTGTCAATTTTTACCTTTCCTTTTAGTAGAAATTATTATTTTAAGTAACATTTTTAACCAATTTCCACTGTTAAAGGGTTTGCATTAAAGTATATGAAAAAAGGAAACAAACCACCTAACCCGCATATTATTCAAGGTCTGTTTACATATATTCCTCGATGTTATTTTTCTTCAGGATTAAGAACTGCTTCAGTTTGCACTCAAACTGCAGCAAACACTCAGGCTGGCATACTGCAAAATTTAAATATGAGATATAGAAACATACAGAAAGGTGGTGTTTTCAAAATGGAAAACAGATAACACAGATGTTATTTACATTGCGTATTTACGAATCTTATTGCCTCTTCCTGTTCATGCCCCATTGGCTGTCATTCCACAGAGAATATAGGTAGGCACTGTATTTTCAGAGGTGCCAGTTTGTTACCAGGCTTAATGTCAAGACAAATAGAGCCTGAGCAAGGAATGCTATAGTTCAACTGTTGGATAAATTAATTTTTTTCCCATTAGATTTCAACACACTTATGCAAAAAATAGCCCTGTATTCCATTACTTTGGCTGCTGTCACTTACCTTGGTGACAAGGCTGTTGGACAATTATGATTGCAATGAGCCAGCAGCTACTCAGAAGCTTCTACTAACAGCCGACTAACAAATACATCAATGCCTGCACTAACTAGTAATCCAACAAACCACAATCCGTACCCCTTTTAAGAATTTTTAATATCTATTTTTAGAGACATAGAAGTGACAGACAATATAGGTCACTTCAGAACACAAGTCTGAAGTCATCTTGATAGTGTTTTAAAATTCGTTGACCTCAAAGCCTGTGGATGTTTCTTAACTAAAGTCAGCATTTCTTTCCATTCTGTGTCTGTGCTGATACACGGGAACATTTCCTGCAGGCTGGGATATCTGCACTGATACAAATTTTATAATCTGTCTGGTGGGTCATCACAATTGTGACAGCTATAATACGCAGCCACCCTTTGGTAAGCCATGCACCCCTCCAGCAATTACAGCAGTAATGAGAAAAATAAACAGGAAGGAGTCACTTTTATAAAGTCCCCAAAAGTTTTGACTTCTAGTGTCATTTAATGGCTTCAAACCAGGAAGGTATCTAAAATAGAAGCCCCAGGTCATGAGCAGGCAACTAGTGTACAGGCATCTAACTAGTGTTCATGTCAAATAGAGTTAGCTGCCTAAAGTATTCTACAAACATCTGGGAAAATTTTAGTTGTTACTGTTGTGAGCTACTTGAACTATGATAGTTTACAAAGAGTCACTCTTGAGAGGCACATCAGGTCTGTCGATTAGAGAAATGAGAATTAGCACAACCCTAAGCAGCTCAAATTTTTCCCATCTCAAACTTATTCAAAGTTGTAAGAATATTTTCTAGTACAGCACACTACAGAAGAAATCAATCATATAATTATTTAAAAGCTTATAGCTTTAAGGGGTTTCTCAGCCTCAAGGCTCCTTTTTGTCAGAGACAACAGGATGTCTTCCAGTAAATATTTTACTAGCACACTACGTGCAGTTTTATTTTTTGTCATGAACAAAGCACAACCTTAATTTCTCAAAAGGCATCATAATTCTCTTGTTTATGTTTCTGTCACTCAAACAAAAAAAGTTTTGCCTTTCTGCTCTATTTTGTGTTAAGAACAAATGATAATAAATAGCATTCCCCACTGATTTTTTTTCCACTTTTTCCTCGATTCTTTCTTGCTTAAAATGCCTGTCAGTACTTTTAACAGTTCCTTGTATCTCCAACAAGACTGGCCTTAGGCTGTAGCTTGACAGAGGCACCCAGGATACCTCCGTCACTTCATAGGTGGCAGCTGTCACCATCGCAATACTCCTTTTGCTAGGAAATGCATGTAGCTACTTGGACTTCCTCTAGCTGCTGTAAAGGCATATAACCAGGATGTCTCAGCATGGTACTGTTACATGATCCAGCTTTTTCACAGCTTAGAAATAACATGAAGAGTTGGTCCTACAGTTACATCAAATTTGGTACTTAGGTTTCTGGTACTTTTTATAAAAATATTGAGTTTTTACCATGCAGTTGTTAACACAGGATAAGATATAAAAAGAATGCAAACTAGTGTGTTTAAGAGGAAATGGAAAATGCCACCCATACTACCTCATTTTCCTCACAGCCACCCTTACCTGTATATCTACTTTCTTGGAATGACTCACTATGTCATCAAACTTCACCAAAAAAATAGCAAGGATTTATTGAAGACAATTCAGTCAAGCCACCTGCTCCAGCATTAAGAATTGCAAAAACATACATGCTAAATTACAGCAATTTCTGTGGCACAGTGATCAGTAACGTCCCATCAATGTTTTAAGGAAGGAAGCTCTCTCTAAAAAAAATGAAATATTAAAAATTTACAGAAAAAAATAACCTTCCTAAATCAGTTCTCTGGACCAAAGTAAGGGAACTAATTTGGAAAAAGGCTATAGACTTAACAATTTCTTCCCACCACCTGTGGCACAAGCGAAGCTGGCAGTGCTGGGAGACTGGATGTTGCCCTTATAACAATGTTACATAAGAAGTCACAATTTGCTTACTCTCTCACTGGTGCAATTAAATATGGGGATTTTAAATAGGGTAATTCTTTGGAATACACTTCAAATTTAAAAACATGATAGCATTAATGATCCTTAGACTCTGTTCAGAGCTGTTTTGTGGAAGAAAGATATCGACATTTAAAATTTCAATACTACCAGTAAATTTATGACTGCTTATGTTTTAACATGAGATATTTTATTTTCTTTTTCTATTGCAGAAGTTTATATTTGTCAATAGAAATCCTAAAGGCAACTCTGTTATTGACAAAGAGATGCCTTAAGGCCCTTGAGACCCCCTCCGCCTCCTGAGGCTCTACCAAACAGCCAAATGACCTTTTTGCCCATGTTACCCTATAATATAAAAATCCTTACTGTTTCAGTTTAATTGAGTTTCACTTTCTAATCACTTAATCTTATTTTAAATAAAGACTTTTAAAAATATTATCTTAATTGAAAACTAAAGCTGAAGCCTGGTCCTCTGAGTCCTTCTGAGATGAGATTGGATACAAAGGCTCCTGCCTCCACTCCGGCTCCTCTGCCTTCAGGCTCAACATACAGTTACTGTTACCACTGTTTCTTCATTTAGTGACACTGAGATATTATTTAAGAGCCAATAAAATCCACAATGAAAAATCCATATTTGTCCATCCATGCATTCGGTAAACACAATGACAAACTAGTTGATTTGACACCATGGGACAAGAGTAAAGTCAAAGACTTGCCAGTGGGATGTTTGTACATAACAGATTATACTAATTACCTTGTAGGGACAGATTTAAATTCTAAGTATTAACTCCTGTTAATCCCAGGTGGGAAAGATAAAACATTTCTATAAAGAAAGAAGCAAGAGTAAGTAGGTTGCACAGAGAAGCACTGGATTTTAACACTTATATGTTTACAGATCTGTATCCTCTAGGGCTGTATACCCCCAGGAAACTGAAATAATTGTTTAATGACCTCATTCTATGGGTAATGGCTTTCAATAGACACCTGGTACTTCTGTGGATGTCATTCTGGTGTGATGCCACAGATACTGTGTGTTGCTGCAAAAGCATCCCCTCAGTTTTAATAAAGGCCTTAGAAAGTCATTCCATTTTACAGCTTCAGGGCCCCCCACCTCCCAGCCTTCAAAACACATAATGAGTTATAAACTACATAGGGGCTAAAAAATCTTTATTCCAAAAAGAAAAGAACACTATGACCTGAGCTACCATGTATTCTGAATTCCATCATGCTACTGAGATTTTGAACATAAACAAGAAGACAAGATATCAGGCAGAATCTCAGGACCAGATCTTTGGCCTTCAGCTATATGGAAGACTAATTAAACCCACAACAGTTTAGAGCGTCTCAAGCTTTGGCTCATTGCCATTTTCAGAGTCAGGAGACAAAAGCTAATGCCTTATGGCTTCTGTCTTCTTTCTCCAGATCCTGTGTCTGCCAAAGACTCGGATCATCTTAATTTACTGTCTTGCTTGTGTTAGCTTTTTCCTTTAAGCCTTTAACTGGCTTTGGTCTTGAGACCTTGCAAAGCTCTTTAAAATCTGTCACATGAGCCCTCTTTTTAGGTATTTGGAAAAAGGAAAAGACTTTTAGTTTGATAGGATCGTGCAGTGGATTGAGCAAATGAATGTGGCTTTCTTTGTAGCAATACTGGTAGAATGGAAAGAAGAAAGAGAACAAGGAGGGCAGGAAAAAAGGAATATTACTAAGTTAAGAAATAATAGAAAAGACAACAACAAAGTTTAAGCAATAAGAATGAGGAATTTTACATTGTGTATTTATGGACTTGCAATATTATGCATCTATACACTCCTCATTTACTCTACTCCTTTCAGCTGGCCTTGTTTGACCTGGCTTTCACTTCTCATGCAATCTGTATAATTTCTTTAATTAGATACACTGAGGTCAAAGGCTTAGGCTTTTAAAGGATTAGACACTTATATAGATAGTGATAACAACCATAGTTGCATTAGGTAAGATTAATCACTTTTTCTGAAGACACATAAGCTTCATATTTTATGGAACAAGTGAAGTTCAACTGACAGAAGAATAAAACTTCCCAAAAGGGAAATTACTTCAAAATTGTTCACTAAGGGATTCTTTTGCTTTCTTTGAAGTATGATGCTATATTGCATCGCAGACAAAATACCCGACTCCATGAATCTTTCTTAAGTGCTTGATCCTGTATTCCAAACACAAATTAGACTACTTTAACTAACACTAACTTGTTTTAGTACTTGATCTCTCAAAACTTTATGAGTCTTCTTTTTTTTCCTGCACTACAGCTAATTAAGGGTTCAAGATCCATTGCCAGAAGTCTATTACTATTTCATTGCCTAACAGTGTTACACTGATAGTAATAATTTAAAAGTATAAGCATGATATTAAAGCCCATAGATGGTAATTCTACTCATAAACACAGGTGTGTAATGTGAGTTTTTAAATATATTTACCATAATAATAGGTATTAATAGCAACTTCAGTGCATTTAAAGTGGGATTAATGTACATGTTAATTAGGTTTGTCATGCTAATTTTTGAAAAAAAATGGCAAAAGTCACCTAATTTTTCTCCATCTACCTCCTCCCAAAAACTTCCTTTTGCCAGCATGTCATCAGGCACAGAATTGTCAGCTGGTCAAGGGAGGGATTGTCCCTCTCTGTTCTGCACTGGTGCAGCCTCACCTTGAATATTGTATGCAGTTTTGGTCACTGCAATACAAGAAAGACATTAAACTATTAGAGAGTGTCCAAAGGAGGGCAACAAAGTTGGTGAAGGACCTTGAGGGAAAACCATATGAGGAGCGGCTGGGGTCACTTGGTCTGTTCAGCCTGGAGAAGAGGAGACTGAGGGGAGACCTCATTGTAGTTACAACTCCCTCATGAGGGGATGAGGAGGGGCAGGCACTGATCTCTTCTCTGTGGTGTCCAGTGACAAGACCTGAGACAATCTCCTGAAGCTGCATCAGTTGAGGTTTAGGCCATATATTAGAAAACGATTCTTCCCCCAGAGGGTGATTGGGCACTGGAACAGGCTCCCCAGGGGAGTGGTCACAGCATCAAGCCTGACAGAGTTCAAGAAGTGTTTGGACAATACCCTCAGGCACATGGTGTGACTCTTGCGGACGGTGCTGTGCAGGATCAGGAGTCTGACTTGATGATCTTTATGTGTCCTTTCTAACTCAGCATATTCCGTGATTCTGTGATCATCTGCTAGGTAGGTCCTTACTGCACTGTTCAGATTTTTTTGTTACCCTCGTGGCTTTCTCAGCTAATATGTTTGGAATTGAATGATATTATAAAGCACAGGAGAAAAGATCAGTTTATGAATCTGCAGTCTGTACCAATCAGGATCTCAGCACAGATTTTTTTCTCCTAAATTTCAGGTATATTGCTATGACTTGGTCAATGGTTTATGTCTAAAATATTATATGCGCACAGTCAATCCCTTATATCAGTTACTAAGATTTTAAAGTTTAGCGGGCTCTCAATCACCAAGAATTTGCTGTGGCAAGAAATCCCTCAAGCTCTAAGAGTGATCTTGGGAGGCATCCCTGCTCAAGGGGAGAGCCTGGTGTGCAGCCTGCCACCATGCCAGAGAGCTCAGCGGGCCCTGGGCTGTCTGCTGTTTATGGAGCAAAATTATTGACTTGGAGTCACATTCGAATACCAGCAAGGCATCTGAGTCACTGCTGCTGACAGCTCTTGGCTACCGTGTTGCNCTTGGTCAATGGTTTATGTCTAAAATATTATATGCGCACAGTCAATCCCTTATATCAGTTACTAAGATTTTAAAGTTTAGCGGGCTCTCAATCACCAAGAATTTGCTGTGGCAAGAAATCTCTCAAGCTCTAAGAGTGATCTTGGGAGGCATCCCTGCTCAAGGGGAGAGCCTGGTGTGCAGCCTGCCACCATGCCAGAGAGCTCAGCGGGCCCTGGGCTGTCTGCTGTTTATGGAGCAAAATTATTGACTTGGAGTCACATTCGAATACCAGCAAGGCATCTGAGTCACTGCTGCTGACAGCTCTTGGCTACCGTGTTGCCATCTGTCCCCCAAAGTCCAGAGTAAACTGGATGAGGTCACCACTGCCCCCACTGGTGCTTATGGTTTGGGCTGGACAGGGGAGGGGGCAGGGGGTTGCAACCTAACAAGGCTGATATTGTTACACTCAGCTCCCAGCAACCCATTCCCTCGGAGCAGCCTGTCCTTGCTGCTCCCTGGAAGCTAGGTACAGGAAAAATCCACAAGATTGCATAGTCAGAGGTGTTTGGGGCAACGCCTTCATGACGAAGTTGCTGATTCCTCTCCTAGACTGAGTTAACGCTTAACCTAAAATCTGCAAACCTTAACTGAAGGAAGAATAAAACGTAGGTTCCCTTTCTATGCAACTGTACTTCCCACTGGTTAGCAAGCAAGTTCACCACTTTTCTCCTTCTCTTCTGTATCCCAGTAAATCTTTAATTATTCTCTGTAAAGTAAAACACTTTCAGTGAGCAAGGCTAAGGGAGTCTTCTAACTTCATTATCACAGGAGTTAGAATTGGCATGTAAGATAGGATTGGTAAATTCAGAACCCTTCAGGCAGGTATGAGAGACTACAAATGAATTATCGAAGTACCTTTAGCTAAAATGGGAAGGCATTTCTTCTGTCTCTTGGGGTTAGCCTATTAGATATTCTCTAAAATATCTACTGGAGTTTTCAGGCAGGAAGCCCAAAGCTCTACTTCTACTTATTATATTCCTAGTAAAATGTATTTTAATAAAGTCTGATAATGTTTCAGGCTTATGTAGTCATAGGCACACACAGGGAGAGAATTTCACTGGTTAGGCAATTTTATCATTAAAAAAATACACAATAATGGGTTTACAGCATCTCCAGGATTAGACAGTAACTGAAAAGGACTTTCAGCTATTTCATATGTGGGTTTGCACATTTCTAGAGAAATACAGAATTTCATTATTATCCTTATATTTCTGATACACTTCACAAAATTGCACAGAATGGCTTCTGAGATTTTAGAGAGAACTGCAGAATGTAAATTTTTACCTTTAGAATTATTTCAGGGTCTTAGGAATTTTCTTGCCAATACCAGCCAATGAAAAAATATCAAGCAATGTCCCCCAAGTCACAAGTTTAAATTAAAATATTCAAATGTATATCAGAGCATTAACTGTTATAATGGGAATTGCTTTATTTTTTCTCTACTATCTTCAAACTTTTCTTTCTATTTGTGTTATTCCATAGAGATACCAGAACAAAAACCTACTTTTGAAAAAGTTACTTAAGTTTTTGACAAGTGGCAAAATTAATAATGCAAGACTTACGATTTAAAAACCCAGTGAGTTGAAGATATAAAACTGTGTTCATAAAAACTAATCACATTTCTAAAATGCAGGATGTAAAAGTATTTTATGTATTTTTGGTGACTAAGATGAAAGCTAATATTATTGAAATTGCAAGGTCATATTTTAGATAGTTAGAATTTTATTATTGAAGTTGAGGTTTTGTCAATTAAGCATACTTAGTACAACTGCTAGTTACATCACACATCAAAGCTTCTTATCCAACTTGTTCCTGCCAAAAGATTTCTGGTCCTGCAGGGCATATGCTTCATGCAGCACAAACTAGATTCTGTTCACAGTGGGAAAGAGAGGTTTTAAGAAACTAAAGTTTCTTTACAATAGAAAAATAGAAGGGTTTGTCTCTCTCCCGATGCCCTTTACATCCCATGGGAACTCTACAAATCTTGGACAGGTTCTTTTGTCTTTGCATAGTAGTTTTTTCCTTTCCCTGCAGCCTATGATCCTGCATATCCAGACCAGCAACATGTCTGGGGTTTTCTCTAACTAGTATCGCCAGGGTTCTAAAAGGAAGAGGAATGGCACTGAGGAGGAAGGTGCATTGAGTTTTGCTGAACACTGCCTTGCTTCAGTGCAAAAGGCTAGGCTTGAGGTTTGAGGAGAATACATACAATCAATCTCAAATTAAGGCCATAAGGCTACCAGCTAGTGAGTTTGAGGAAAGATTGGTAGGCTGAATGAAAGAAGGGATTAAATCAGCTTCTCAGTAAAAGTGAATTGCTACTTTGTGTTGAATAGTTAAGTAATAGAGGAGTGGGAAAGCAGACAAGAAAAAGGTGAGCCCAGAGTTCAAAGATCATCCAGAGTAAGGGTCTCCCTTTCTCTCTGCTGATAGAAATACATTGTCTCTGGTAAGTAGAGAATTCAGACTCTTACCAGACATGAATACAGTCAAAATTGGGAAACAAAACTTGACTTTTCTCACAGGAGAACAATCAAAAGGTCTGTCACAGACAGGTTTCCCATTTTCCAAAGGACTGACTTCCCCAGAAGATTAAATAAAGAGAGACTAGAAATTGAAAAGAATTTATCAGATTCCCAGGCAAATACCTCTCATCCTTTCCTGCTCCATACCATGCAATATCCTAGGGATTCCCTGTGAAAAAGAGCTGCCTGTCCTTTAGACTTCTACCAGAAAAATCTTTTTATGCCCTGTAGAATATTTTTCTGGTTATGCTTCTGCCTTTCAGAGTGATAAGCAGCTCGGTAAACAGAGAAAAGGCTTCTATTAGCAACTTCACACTCACACACACAAACACACAAATCTTTTGTGTCAGGATCCTGCCATCCTTCAAATATGTTGTTAAGCAAACCAAGTCAAATTTCAGGGGAGTCTGATGCTTGGAAGAGTCAGGAATTCTGTTTTGGATTTCATACAAATCCAAAGCTTTTAACAAGTCTTTGCATGTTAGTCTATCAAGGGACCTCATTTGTAGTACTTTGGAGAATGATTTGCATCTATCAAGTCAGTACTGTTTTCTTCAGCCACATCAATTGTCATGAAGACTCTCTGCCCAACTAGCAATGAGATCTTCATATTCAGTGTGACAGAAACAGTAAAATAATAGGTATCAGCCAACAAGATCTACTCTCCTAATAGGTAACCAGTTTTAACTAACCAACCTTTTGTAATCCCACTGTGATCAGTTCTGCTCTACTGATTGGCTACAACTGATCATCCATTTTGTTTATGGAAGCCCACTGAAGAAAATAGAGTTGCCCAGGAATAAATAAGAAATGTTTAAAAGACAGACAAGGATTCTAGGGTGACTTTATAGCTGAAATTGTGACAAAACTGAGAAGCAACAAGAGCAGCAACTCACATTACACAATTTTTCAAGCAAGATTTGATATAGTCTTCAGTGAAAGCTATACATGTCTATTAAAAAACACGAGGCCATTTTATGATTATTTTTAAATATAATTTTATAAAAGAAATTGTTTTTAAGACTCCTACCAAGCAACATTCTCCACATGTTCTTTCTGAAGAACGGTCTACCATGAGTGAGTTAATTAATTGGACTACACTGGTGTGAAACTCAGTGTTATAATTCACTGTTTTAAAATTGCCCCGTGTTTGTATTATATTGCAATATATTCCTTTGCAATATATAGTTGCAATATATTCCTTTGTAAATATGTGTATACACACATTAAAATAATTATTAAAATAAAAATGTGTTCAAATCGTTTTATAAATCATAGGCTAGAGAAAAGGAGATGGTGTGACTGACTAAGAAAAAAAATAGAAGCTAACTGTACTTTAGTATTTAATAAAAGTTGTACCTTTTTATTTCCCTCTTCTACTTTACAAAATCAGCATAGGAAACAAAGAAAACAAATTAATCTGTGCTTGTTACCTGAGCTAGACAAAATACATAACAAACTGAGATCACTGCTGTTCAAAGATAATTAGGATAATTACAAAAAACTTAAAATCAGGAGTTTTGCTGATAAAAGTCTGGATTTTTTTCTTTTAGCCATTTGTCTGTCCCTGAGTTGGTGTAGACAGTCAGGTTATTAGGGTGGCTCTGTAAGTCCTTCTCTTTCATGAAATCTTGCAGGGATGAACAGAGATGATCCAATTATATTCAACTGAAGATACGTGTTCATTGTTCCCATTCCACATATGCCCTGTCATAGGGTTTTATATTCACACACTGGCCGGCACTGGCCGAGGCTGAGCCCATCAGTATCGGTGGCAATATCTCTCTTTTAAGAAGAGAGAAAAAGAAAATTGCAGCAGAACCGTAGCTAGAGAGAAGAGTGAGAATATGTGAGAGAAACAGCTCTGCAGACACCAAGGTCACTGCAGAAGCAGGGGGAGGAGGCACTCCAGGCACCAGAGCTGGGATTCCCCTGCAGCCCGTGGTGAAGATCATGGGCAGGCAGCTGTGCCCCTACAGCTCATGGAGGACCCCATGCCAGAGCAGGTGGATGACTGAAAGAGGTTGTGACCCTGTGGAAACCCTGTGGTGCAGCCAGTTCCAGGCTGGTGGGGAAGAGGAAAAAGTGGGAAAATCAGGAGTGAAGTGGCTCCTGAGAGGAAGGGAGGGGTGGGGGAAAGGTATTTTAAAAATTGGGGTTTTTTATCATTATCCTATTCTGACATGCATGGTAATAAATTAAAATAATTTCTTCAAGTCAAGATTTTGCCTGTGATGATAATCTGTAAGTGATGGCTCCCTGTTCTCATCTTGACCCACAAGCCTTTTCTTATGTTTTCTCTCCCCTGTCCAGCTGAGGAGAGGAGTGATAGAGCATCTTTGGTGGGCACCTGGTGTCCAGCCAGGGTCAACTCACTACACCTCCCCTTATTGCTCTGTTCCAAGTGCTGCCTTCATCCTCTCTTCCTGCCTTGTTTTTCTCTTTTATTCACATACACCCTTAGCTTTTCACTCCTCACTGCCCTCCTTTCGCCTAGCAGAGAAAGTCTTGTAAACATATCTGGAATTTTCCACCTCAGTTTAGTCCCAACCTTGGTGCCAAAATGGTCTCCCAATAGCAAGCAGAGGGAGTATTGTTTACCTCTTTGTCCTTTTGTTGCTTATTTTTTGCATATGTTTGGTACCAAGATAATCCTAATTGAATTTAGCATGTCAGAGTACTATGGCTCTCCTTCGATGCACTGAGATTCAGACAAGAGCTTGTTTTCACGAGGGTGGCAAAAGACACCATATGTGATTCAAAATGTGTGGATAATGGATGTTGTAAAGTGTCATGACAAAACAGTTCTCAATTTCATTGCTATTTGATATCTAGTCAAACCAACATTTCCCTATGGTGCCTGGAAGCAAGAAGATTTGTCATTTTGGCAAATGAGGATGATCTGTATGGATGATTTTCCACAAAATTTCACATTTATAGACTTTTATCATCACCATCTGAATGTTTCAGACCAAATGTGTCAGATACTGCAGAAAAACAAGCAGTGGAAAACATATTTTTATAAGGGTATGCTAACAAGCAACCTTGGAAGTAATCTATAAATGCTTCTTCATTCACCTTTAGTATACCATATGTGTAGAGAATTTCCACGGAGAATAAAGCTTGGACCATCTGTCCTGATCTTCTCTAATCCTTCATCACTTTGCCACTTTTGTGTAATTTACACTACTAATTTCATGCCAATAAAAATATGTAGACCACACCATAAAGCTTTGTTGTCTGTATATTGATAGAATGATGGCAATTGGCAGGCCTTAGCATTTCCACTATAATACTCCTTATTTCTGTCATAAACCCCTCACATGTTTTTTCATCCACATGTCCCTGTGTAAACTAATAATCCTGAACATTTCTCTTCACATTATACTATTCATGAGCATGAAAGAATCTGAAACAGGAGGTCTTTCTACCTCCAGAGAAAATGAATTGCCATCAACATCCAGAAGCCCAGGAAAAAAGACTCCATCTGGAAATAAAAATACTTCACTGCTTAGTTAAAAACAACTATTTGTGTTAACACAATAGCTGAAATTATGTGAGAACGATTCCAGAGAAGGGCCACTGAGTTAATCAGAGGGATGAAGCACCTCCTCTATCAAGAAAGGCTGAAAGAATTGGGATTGTTAAGCCCGGAAAAGAGAAGGTTTTGGGACGACCTAATTGTGGCCTTCCAGGACCAGAAGAGATCTAACAGGAAAGATGGGGCAAGACTATTTACAAGAGCAGGTGGTGCCAGGACAAGGGGGAATGGATTCAAATTGAAAGAGAGTAGATTAGCTATTAGGAAAAAAATATTTCTTGTGATTGTGGTGAGGAACTGGACAGGTTGCCCAGGAAAGTTGCAGATGCCCCATCCCGGGAGGTGTTCAAGGCCAAGCTGGATGGAGCTCTGAGCAGCCTTGTCTAGTGGAAGGTGTCCCTGTCCATGCCGGGGGGTTGAAATGAGGTGATCATCAAGGCCCCTTTTCAACCCAAACCATTAAAAAAAAAAAAGTAAAAATAATGTTCATTTTCACCAGACAACAATTGATCTTCCACAATATTTGATCTTCAGAATAAAAGTCTTCATATCTGATTGCACATGCCTTCAAAAATAGAAAAAATAGCTAATAAAAAAGCATATATTGAAAATTGCTTGCCTGAACAGTATTCTCAGATTCCTACTGATGGAATAAAAAGCAAACTTAATTACTCTAGCAGTCACTTTTTTCACATTTCCACCTTTTTTGGTATTAATTTTCATTTTCATAGATACTAGAAAAAAGAAGAAACAAAGCAAAAAAAAAATCAAATTATACATTTTTGCATTGATTAAAAGTTTTTTTGTTCTTTTAACTGTTTCAGCGTTTGTCCAATAACGACTCAATGAAATATTATGTTGTAAGGATTATGATATTAATTGACACATTGCAAACAAAGCATTTAAGTGGGGTTTCACTGGTTATATTGGAAAGAGTCCTCAGAAGTCAACAGCAAAACTTCTGTTGATTTTGATAGAAACAGAACTGATCCCATGCTCAGTGACTTGCATCAGAAAATTATCAAGATTGTACCACAACACTGCTACCTTGTGGCATGACATAGAGCAAAATCATTATTGCTTTTGTGACATGCCTCTCCCTTCACTAACAAGGATGCCATGTGTCACAAAATGCTAACGCCTCATCTTACACTTGAAGGTATGATTCCCTTTCCACTGTAAGTCTTTACATGACAATTAGTGGAAAGCTGTGCCTATTTTACTCATTTTATGACTACAAAGTTTTAAAAGAGAATGCCAAATCAATTTTCCCTTACAATTCCAATTCATAATGTATTAGTTCTTAAAGATGTTAATTATCTTGCAAAATTTTTTTAATGCTGATGTTAGGAAAATGGATATAGTTTTCCAGTAATGACCTGAACAAGTTTGGAACTAGTTTGTATATCACAGATAAAAATACCCTTCCTTACTCCACTATATTTATGTCTCATTAGTTTATGGACCTAAAACCCTCCAGGGATTGTCACTCACAAATCCATCTAATGTTTATGAGCTCTAAATTTTGCATTTGGATCTCTAATTTATCCAACAGATATGGAAAATCGTATAGATAGAAAAATCCCTAGTGCCTACAAAGCTCCAGGTTTTAATAGAGAGGGCAGAAATAGTGTAAGCATAGTGTTTAATATAAGCATGATGCTTGGCACATTAGTGGCAAGCTAAGTGTATCACCTAGGAGGAAAGACATTCACTATACTTCAGGAAAGTGGAATAGTATTCCTCCCAGGACTGTTGGCTTGTAACGATACAGAGTTCAGTATGGTTGTGTGTTAATGCCATCCAGTTCCCGTTGAAGGAGATTTTCAATGGAACATTGTCAACACAGCCAAATGAGGAGCAGCTATTTTCTGGTAGCTCTAAACTTTGGGGACCAAGGGGGCATTGTCATTTCTCCACCACACATTATTGACACTTTTTTTATTTACAAGCCCTATCCAAACAGGCCTACCATAAATGTACAATAATGGCAGAAGTTGTGCACACATTACTCCAAAATTCAAACCCACACATAGGACTGAAAATGCTGTGCAGTTATTCTACCATCTGAAACTCCTATTAAACATACATAGATCTTACCATTCTTTCAGTTTCCTACAGCATAACACATGGTACAGTTGATAGATCCTAACACAAGTATCTTTTCTACTGATGTTGACGATCATACAGCCTCAAAACTACTATTGAGGTACCTATGAAATAAAATATAAAATTGATTTATTCATCCAAAAAGAGAGCTATGTCCTAATGGAATGCATGTAGCTACACTGTAAAGTTTAGGAAACTGAACCGGAAATGGAATTTTGCCTAGAGAAAAACTTTAGGAATGGATAAGAATATAAGGGATAGGTATTTAGCAAGACTCTAAAAAGGCTGATTGTCAGCAGCAGTGTCTTAACAGTGAATGCTACATAAAAATTCCCAATAGACACTACAATTCTGAAATTTGGTTAAAATACAAATATCATTTATACTTAAATCCTATTGTCCTGGCCAGAGGAATTTAGTGAGATAATAATGTCTCTACCTCATGATTACTTGGGCACTAACTGTGTATAAGATGCCTTTTCATATCAAATAAAAAATTCAAATGAAAGGGAAGGACCTCATAGAAACTATTAACTGAGTGGTTTTTACTAGAAAGGTGATATGTGTTACGAAAGTATTGAGTAGTATTTAAAGATATTTTCCCCATGAGGTCTCTCTGTTTAAGATCATAAGGCTTTATTATACTCCCTTGACTCACAAAGATATAACTGAGTAGATATTTCCTGGACGATTAAAGTTTTTTGGGCTTTTTTTTTACAGAGACTGAATTTTTACAGGGATTATTTTATTTACTTAGAAATGATATGCCTGCAATATATCACTTTTATTCTTAGTTCAGTCCTGTGAACCAGGAGATAGATACTTACATTATTGTTCTGCCTGCTTTGTGGTAAGATGAATCCAAATGTAGTATTACTGCCCTGATAAATATATTCTGAGTTGCATAACATGCATAATATACACTTCTGTACCATAATTCTTTGAAGTGATACTGAAGGTAGTGGATTAGGTGTTTTATAAAAGTAGTATTTGTAATAAAATTTGCTGGCAGTAGCAACCTAACAGCAGATGGGGTTTTATAAAGAGCACATAATGATGATTCATTGCAGTAAGTACATGTGGATCCCTTAGATCTTCTTTCAGTTTAGTTCATTCTTTGATTTATACAGTGATTACCTAGCCACATAATTATCTGAAAAAGCAAGCAAAAGTAATGTCAGCCATCTGCTAAATTATGAGTAGATATAAGCAAAATTTGTCTTTCAGAAGCAGATTCTTTCCTGTAATGCCACTTACTGATGTGAAATTAAATACCCGTGGTTTTCACCTGATATGCTCTCTATTGTTAAATCAGCAAGTGATCATAGACTGATAAAATACCTTTCAGAAATGTATCAATGGGGAAGAGAGGAAGACAGTTTAATGATTAAAATACTGAATTGAGTCTGAAAATCTGGAACTGCTATTCACAAACTCCTTACATGTCCCTAAGCATGCATCTTTCTCTCTGTCTCAGTTGTTCTAACATGGAAATAAGGCTCATACTGCTCCATGTCACAGAAGGACAGTGGAGAAAAAAGAAACCAAACAGATAAATAATTGACAGCTAATTTAACCTTCAATAAATTATACTTTACTATGTTGATCCCACTCTATCTCCTGATACAAATAAGTAAATCAGTCCCCTCTAATAAACTGCAATTACTTACCTAGAGGGAATACTAGGCAGAATATTTGAAGGGGTTAGTAAGAGTTTACATGCTCTTTGCATTTTTTATTCAGATCTCTCATTCTTGAGACCTAACTTTAACTTCTGAAGCAATGGAAAGTTTCCTGTTGGGCCTCAGCTCCAAGAATTCTGCTACACACAGTCTTCCAGCCTGCTCCTCATGCCCAGCTGGTCTGCGGGAACAAAAATAAAAATGAAAGCAAAGAGAAAAACAGGAGTGCCCAGGGAATGTATGGTATAAGCAGTGCAGACCTGAGTTTTGACTGAGTGTTGATCAATTTCACTTCAATTACGCTGACAGTTTACCAAAGCATCTTACATAACCCCAAAATATCGAATGAACCTGCCTATCGAAGATGAAATATAACAGGAGGAACACCTGAAGCACACATTGCTTTTCTGAAAGAAGTGGAAGATTCTAAATGTGGAGGTTTTGCAGACTCTTGTTTCACTTCAACAGATTTGTGCACTATCTCTGGTGGGGTAGTATTCATGGTGTCTGTTTCTAGAGTGAAAGTATCCATAAATATACTTTTTTTCTAGACTAAGGCACCACTAAATTATTTCGCTATCATTTTTTTTTCACAAGCAATTTTAAAAACAGTTTGAATTTATTAAACAAATCTCAAAGACTGAAATTGTTTCATGTGTGAAAATAATGACAAGTATGAATACCATTTTTTCAGATTTTATATACAAGACAATAATCAACTTAAATGAAAACAATTTTACTCATTGCTGGCTTAATAACACTGATGGCATTGGATTTAAAGGAAAAAGTGATCTGCTCCCAAATTACTGCAGTGGTTTTCTGTTTTTTTCTGTTTCTGATTAACACCATCACTCTGTTCATCTCAATGTAGGAGAATATCAGTGAATTAAATAAATCAATCACAGATAAGAGATTTAATCTGAAGACAGAGGGAATGTTCATGACTTTACCATTAGAGTAAAGTGTAAGAAGGAATACATCTATCTGGAGTCAAATGCAACAACTTTGCCTACATTTGCTCAAAATCTTGACAGATTTCATCCATATAAGATTATTCAGGTTACACATTTACATCTGACTCAAAAATATTTTGATGAAACATATTTCATCATTTTTCTAAGTGTTGTATGTTAAAAAAATAACGTCCTATTATTAACCAGCATATTACTCAGGACACCAGAACCATCTGTCTGAGGCATATAGGCCAACAGGTATGGGAATTGTAGCTAAAGGTACATCACGTTTGAGGGTTTAACATGTTAGTTTCAAACCTGCAGAAATTCAGACAAAGATAAAGACATGTCTTCTACTGCTATTCCAGCTCAAAAAATGTTCAAAATTCAGCTGAAACCTCCTGAAAGGAAGGTTTCATCAGGAAGCAAGTTTCAGAAAGCATATTAAAATTCTATCTATATCAACAATTACTTTCCAAGTAATAAAACTATGACTGGTAGTATTTCTTATTTTGAAGTATATTTTTTCTTCCTGGCTGATAAATAAACATATTGTGATCACACACTCCTGCTATGAAAGATTTTGCCACAAAAATTATACCTATATCCCTGTTTCAGTTAATCTTTGGCCTCATAATATATCATTTTATTATAGTATAATGAGCCCACTTAAGCTGGAAATCTTGCCAGCTTTGCAAGGTTTAATAATCAAAGATCAGCACATAAGATCTCAAACCCTAAATTACTTAGAATTTGATATACCATACCAAATATATTTGATGCATATAAAATTATGCAGTAGAAATAACAACAAAAAGATTCATCCTGTTGCACTTGAAAATTTAAAAATCTAAACCACATGTACAGGGCTAACATATAAACAGAGGTCATAATGTGGCATATGGCTAAATCATCATGATAATACCAATATTAAAATACTTATATGTTTATTTTTGCATAAGTCCATTTAAGGAAGAAAAGGAAAAGTTAAGCTGAGGAGAGAGGAGAATAAATGATGAAGTTGAAGGATGAAACTGAAGTATATTTTCTGTGTGGAGGGGAACTGAAGGCAATGGATGAAAGCAGCATCAGCTGGCACAGGGTACAGAAGATCTAGCTAAAGCTCCTGAGAACTCTGAGTGAATCCTTCATAGGGCCTTCAAGGCTATTGCCTCCAGCTGACAGTCCAGTTTCTGCTCAGAAAACTAAGTATGAACTGGCCTGAAAGCACTTAAAACCTCTCATACGTCTCTTTGGATCTGTTAAAGGTGTGGTCAGGTGGAGAAAACACCATCCTGGAATGCAAAGGTCAGCAATGAGTTACTGGTCACCGACTGCATAAAGACGTGGGCAGTCTCACATCTGGTAGGTAAACTGTAAGGAGAAAATCTGGTCCTATGACTTGATTCACACAGGAAAAAGAAATAGAGTTAAATGTTGTTACTATATACAAACTGGCAAAAGAAAAGGCAAAATGGTGTAAAAATTAAAAGGGTGAGACTAATGGAAAAAAGCTTCATAGTGTTCCACATTAGAAACAAAGTTGTTGACCAAGTCTGATTAATTTGCACAGTAATCTTCCTGGCTCAGCTTCAGAACTCCTCTACCTCATGGACTGAATGTTAGGCCACATGAGACTAGCAAATATAAAGCTCTTCTGCCAGAACTCCAAGCATTCGAGCCACTAAAATTCTGAGTCTGACTCAGAAAATAATTGGAACTGAAAAAAAAAAGAAGCTAAACTAGATATTCATGTAGAATTCATGTGGGGTTTATATTCTTTATTTATTATGAAAATATCTCATTTCCCTACAGAAACCCACACTAACTTCATGCGTTGATTGATTTTTTATGTACCTGGCAACCACAAGGACACAGGAAACTCAGTGCAATGATAAAATTTCTTTTCTTCTAGGAACACAAGTCATCTTCAACACAGAGTTGGAAGCCATCATGTATAAAAACAGTGTTCCCCTGTTGTCATTAAAATGTGCATGAATTAATTCCTCTGCCATGGTGAAGAAATTTTTGGAATAGGAGTTCTATGGAGACAATCTACATCTTGTAACCCTTTTTGCATCAGTACCCTACACCTGAATGATCATGCATTTGTGTTTGCAGAATTACTTGCATTAGCAGAATGTGATTGTGACTTGTCTGTCCTCATAAGAGAAAACAATGAGAATATTATTGGAATAGAAGGGGCAGATGGCCACGCATAAGTCCATGCACTCCAGTGCCCAAATCTCAGCTGCCCACCCTCAGCCACAGTCCAAACTGAGTGAATGGGTGAAGTTTCTTACAGACCAAAGCCAAAAGCTTGATGTTTTCAAATTCTCCAGGGGAATTTGGAGGAATGCATTTTTGTTCTCTAACACTACTAAGACACCTATAATGTTACTTACAGATTACGTCTATTATATTGCTTTAATCACCACTGTCTTTGAAATAGTTTTGCCTGCACTGAGCTTTCATTGTAAAAAGTCTAATTTACAAAAAATGAAGTTATAAAGTGTAAATATCTACAGGCAATCAGTAAAAAACAGATTTACCCATGAATGCATGGCATCATCTTCGTAATTAGTGTGCTACTGCAAATACATTTGATTCAGCAACTCTGTAAGTTACAGCAAAATAATTGTTAATGATTCAAAGTCTGCATCACACACAGTGATTGTATATTTAAAGTTATATCTTGTAAAGTTCTACTTTTTTTTGGTGTGGACTTAATGTTGTATTTTCTGATGAGGTATTTCTATGAGGTAAGCCCATGACAATCCACTAATATTTGCAGGAGCATTTCATTCTACCTTTGACTTTAGAAAAATATCATAGAATCATAGAATGGCTTGAATTGGAAGGTGCCTTAAAGATCACCCTGTTTCAAATGTCCTGTCATGGGCAGGGACACCTTCCACTATACCAGGTTGTTCAAGTGCCCATCCAACCTGGCCTTAAACCATATATAAGATATGTAATGAAGACAAGCATAGAATATATAAAATTTGATTATCAAATAGTAAATCTGTAAATTTCTTAAATATTAAAAATGTGAATAATTGCTTTTTACCAATTTCTGTCTTGTTTCCAGACTTGGAGAATGTAAAATTTCATTCAAATGAAAATGAGTAAGATTTAGTTCATAAAAATGACTCTCTGAAACCACAGTGTACACAGAATTTACCTTTTATTCGTGCAATAAAACCTACAGAAACGACTTAAAGATTTTGCTATCAGAGAAATGTCTCTTTGTAGTAATAAACTTAAAAACCGCCTCATTCAGGCTGCTTTGACTATTTTTAGCAGTAGAACTTTGTATTTACTAATAAAAAAAATCCATTAAAAAGTACCATTAGAGCTGATAACAGTTAAACATGGAATAAAACTTCACATTTAAGTATTTCAGGGTGTAATAACACCTTTTTTAAATCTGTCTCTGTATTTGGAAGTGATAAAAATGCTCCCATTTCCTGGTCGCTTGTGCTTCATGGTTATAAACTGATGATTCATTCTTACTTGCTGCTTTGGACAATTCATATGTTCTGAGCACAATCTATCCTTGCAAAGGAGTTTTTTGTGTCCCTTTCAAACACTGAGCTTTGTGTTCTTCTGAGTAACAATTGCAGCACTCTCACTGTATTGGGCTAATAGAGATGTGGTTTTTTGCTGTATGTAAGAGCTGAGCGTAGAAACCAAAATATGAAGTTTCAGTTTATGAGGAGATATGTCACAATTTCTAGCAGAAAAGTCAGCAGTGGCAAAAGATACCATCCTATTAAAAAAAAAAAATTATGTGTGTGGTACATAAAAGTCCATTAGAATGTTTGATTCTTCCTCTAGTTCTTTTGACAGATGCAATTTTCATTGAGAAAATGATCCCCTGAAGAAAAGAGATGGAGATGAATCCAGTGATTCAAGAATGTTTAGGAAATGTCTTGTGCAATGGGAGTAATTCATATAGATAGGTCCTTCAGGAGAAATCCTTAAAAACATCCATATGCTTAGAAAGACATTATAAACACTTGTTACAAAGTTGACACTTCAGGAATTTTTTTAAGGTTACAGCTTATATTCTTGCAAAGAGATCTCCAACTCATTTCCAGTTGCTCCTGATCTGTATTGCCACATTCTCAGCTAGACTGTATGAGTAGGGGAATCTTTTTCCTTAGCAGGGAGAGCCTGATCTCTACAGAGAGGGAACATTTGCACGCTGGAGTTTGGTGTTTTCCTCTCTCCATCTTCATTTGTAACCATAGTCCCAGCTCAGTTAAGCTGTACAGCATTCTAGATCAATTCCCTTGTGAATTCAGATGCACCATATTTGGAAGCATTGAGTAGGTGAGGTATAGCAGTGAGAAATACAGCATACATGTAAACGGAACCTATCCTTCAGCAGCAGTAGAAATCCCACCAAGACCAGTAAAAATGAAGAATTTAAGTACATTGTTTGCCTCAGGTCCTCAGAGTTAAATTATGACTTCACTGAAATCTCAGGGAATTTGGCCAAAAATCTACTCCATCTAAGTAAAAGAAAAGATTACTACTAAAAGTAGTAAAAGATAGTCACCTTTGCTTCAAATGCAGCAGCTTTTTCTCCCAAAATCATGATATATCAGGATTTTTAAACGATGGTTTTTAGGGAGAACATGAAATCAGAAATAAGTTACACAGCTGAAGAATGAATGGATACGCAGGCAGTTTTTCAGCACACTATGATTTTTAACTTTTACTCTCATTTAGTTCTTGCTCTTTCAAGAAAGTACTAGAGTAAACTATCTGTAAAGTAGAAAGAATTTAAAACACTATCTTTTAAAAAACAAAAGAAACATGAGTAAGACAGACATCTGCCTGGAATGAATTTGGTATGACTGACCTTGATTTGGCAGAGAATGAGAGAAGCCTTGACTGAAGAGCCACTTGATGTCCCTACTCTTTGTATTTTTTCATGATTTCTATGAAAAATAAAAAAGTGAAGCAAACTTTAAGCAACTGCTTGCAGTCATAATACTACTTTACATCTGAAAAGCAGGTGTTCTAGTATTTGAATTACCATCATAAGGCACATTAATTCAAGAAAATGTAATAAAAAAGTCACCTATAACACAAAGGTTTTCCCTGGGAAAAGCTGTTCCCATTACTTAAGATATACTACTCTTTAGTGTATGTGTATGAAGGTCTTTATATTCACTAAATGTGAATTTTTTTCTAATTCTGTGGCCAAAATACTTTCAGGGAATGCTAAGCTTGCAAATACATTAACTTGTGTCTTGAATATTTGCATACAAATATAGGACAAACTTTGAATTTTGTATAAAGGGACATTCTTCTAATTTCCATAGAGAAAGAGTAGGCCACTCAAGTTGATAGTGTAGGCAGCAGTTGCACCACTTATTATGTATCATGTAGGGAACATTGAAGTAATACATAAATATTTATAATCCCTTGAAATATTTTTAATTATAGTTCACTTATAACAAATTACTCACTGGAATGTTCTATTCTGTTTAAATAATATGGTAATATTATGATTAATCTCGTTATACAAAGAGTTTCATTATCCAAAACCACAATTAAACAACCAGTGGAGGTCCTGTTGGACTGAAAGATCTTGTTTGAAAAGTGCTGCTACTGTTTGTCAGACTCAGAAACCCTTATCTAGTAGTGAGGGATGCTTAGGTGCTGAAGTTAATACCAACTTTTTCAGCCATTCCATGACTTAAGCTAGACAGTTTAGGAGTTGACATGGAATTTCAGTAAGTCAGAAGCTTTAAATGTGTGACCTCATTGAACTCAGGATCTCAGGAAATTGTCTGTGTTCATAGTAATAAATTCTGTCTTTAGTTACTGGAAATAATGGAGAAAAATCTCACCAGCTCTGTTGCATGTATCAACAACTTTCAGTGCACGTTAAACTGTAAGCAAATCAGTTCTCTGTCTGATTTCAATCTTTTAATTTCTTCCAGAATTAGCACTGGCCTGAGGGGGTTTCACAAAAAGAAAATTAGAAAGCATTGTCTTATCAAGCAGAAAGGACAGGAAGGGAAAAGACGGAAGGAGGAAGGAAGAAAAGAGAAAGTGGAAAACTCTTACCGACTTGCTCTGTGAATTTTACATTATATCAACAATGTCCAGTATACAAGTGCTTTGGGAGAAATACATTTATTAATGTATTTTTAAGGCATGATTTATTTTTTCACACATGTCATTACATGGACTAGGATTGGTTGTCTTACATGGTTTGTAAGAAAAAATGTAGTACCTAATATAAATCGAGACAAAATATTTGATCATGAAGCCGGAAATTGTCTGATATTATAAGTGAGGAAGAAAATAATATACACTTTAATTTCCCACTTCCCCACTTTACACTCATCTTTCTATCAATTTAGATCTAGATAGAAAGCATCATTTGACTTTAACTATTAATATAAACCAAGTAGTATGTCAAACTAAAAAAACTCTATTTCTTCTATTACTAAAATAAACAAACACAATTATGTATGAACTATGAAAAAAATGCTTGCCAAAATACCTAAAAGATGTAGCTGTCCTATATTTTAATAGATAGACTACGCAGTTTGGAGAATAATACAAAATGAAAAAAGAATATAGAATTCATTTGTCAAACTAATTGAAAACTGATCAATGACCAACAAAAATAATATCCCTGTATTTTTCCCCCAGGATTTTCCTGTGTTATCCTGCAAACTTCTGGGAAACTTGTAAAAAATAAAACAATAAGGTGCCTCAAGATTCCTCTGCCATGGCATATAAAACCTCACATCTTCTATTAATTCCAGTGACTCTGAAACACCCAATGCGTCTCTGAGTAGGCACAAACTTTGCAGATCAGTAGACAAAATGTTGTTACCATTACTTTTCAAGGCCAGGTGTCTTGGCAGACATTTACATCATGCTGTGGACAACATTAGTAATTTTTCAGAGTCAAATGTGAATTTACAAAATAATTCCCCAGTTTTAGTTCACAGAGTATAACTTTTGGTACCTTACAAAAACATCGAAAGTTCAGTGAGGTTTACTATTTGACAAATATCAGCTTTCAACTCCAAGTTCTTTTTGTAGTGAAAAAAAAAGCTGCAAAAACTGTGTTAGACTGTGAAAAATTTTTTCTTTACTTAAACTGAACTGGAAATCATCTGAACTGTTAAGTGAAATGGCACCAGGGACAACAAACATCTTAATTTCTGAGTAAATGAAACACATACCAAAAATATCCCCAAGGACTAAATAATGTGACTAAAAACATGAACTTGAAAGTATGTCCTTTGACAATGATGTGTTTTTTTGGATCTAATTTAGAATATATTTTTTATTATATTAAGATTCTTACTGATTGAAATTAGACCCTGCAGAGTACTGCATTGTAACTAAAGTGACATACTTTATTTTAAAGTTCAAATTAATGGAGCTCCATTTTTGTAAGGAAAAATGAGCTTTGTTCAGTTATGGAGTATTTCAGGTTAATCTTCAGAAGTACTGATTAAGTAATTGCACTGTAAAAGAGCCCATGTTCTGCTTCTGACTCCAAATGAATTTTTCTTCCTAGAATAAGAAAAAGTTTTTCCAGGAGCCTGAAATCTCTCCTAATGACTTTTTCCTTAGAGGTCACTTGAAAAGTTTTTGACCTTGAAAAGTATCAAAGCCAATATTTTTCTATTAAAAAAGAAAGAAAAAAAGAAAGGAAAATAAAAGAAAAAAAAAAAAAAAAGAAAAAAAAAAAGGAAAAAAAGAAGATTATGTTCTCCAGTATTTTAGCTATCAATGTATTTTGTGTCATGTTAAAAGGCTCTCATGAAAATTCTAATCCATCTAGTACAATATAATACATAAATCATGTATATTATTTTCTATTATTTTCTAAATCATCTGTTATTTTCTGCCAAAGGCAATATTGATTCTACAGAATGATAGCATTTGTCTTTTAAACATGTAGCATCTTTCTGGATGCATTTTGCCACAAAGTGTAGTTGGTGACCATAGATAAGTTCAAAAATAGCACATAAAGGACTTGGCAAAAAAACCTCCAAACATTAAATTCTGTTGTATGATTTTGAGGATAATAGGGAAAGCTGAAAGCCATAGCTATGTTTATGTTTTCTGTACAGCAACAGGAAATGGCAGAAAGTCACACAGTCTCACTGGAGATTCAGAATAAAAGTGTCAAAATGGGGAGAAAGGAGCAGAGGAAATAATTTTGAAAAGCACAACAATCTAGATAACAATCATGGTAAAGTCAGACAACTGTGAACCCCAGTTTCAGATGTTAGAATAGCTGAAAGCAACTATTGTTGCTTCAATAATAAAGGCACTTCCATATACAGAATCTTGATGCCTAATGGCAATTATTAGGCTGGTAGATGGAGGAAGAGAAAGAGCAAAAAGTTATCGGTCCTCCAGCTATCTGCCCTTTAACAAGCCAGTGGTTCTTCAGGGTGTTGATTATCAGAATGGCATTGAAGGGACATATTTCAACACAACAGGGTAGCCTCCATAAGAAGAAAAGTAATCAGAAACTGATTTGACTCAATGGACCAAATCCTTCCCCCATGTTACTTCAAATCACTTGTATTTTCAGGACAACCTGATACACTAGAAATGTGTGTTCTCTCTGTCAAGTGAACGTGGTCTACCTGCAGAAAGAATTTTCAAAAGCTTATCTAAAAAACAATGAAGTAAAAACCTCATACCAAAAGAGTACAGTTTTGTTTTACCAAGAGAGAATTTTAGATGACTTCTTCTTCCTGGATGAAAAGAGATAAACAAATTTCAGTCTTGCATAAGATGAGGGGTGGGGATGAAGGTGAAACTGCTGATTAGTTTATAAATGGTGTAATGAAGGTAGTATGACTTTTCTAAACTCAGACAAGAATCCTATTAAATGCTAGGCACTAACTAGGAATTAAATACTTCTGAACTCATATTTTTTCCTGCTAAATTAAAAGCAAAGGTCTAACCATTATATAACTGAAAACAATGGGAAAGGTGCAAACACCTTAGCAAAACTAACTTTTCAGATACTAAATGTAAAGTACAACACTTTGATTTGGGATGGACTGTACACAAGCTTACATGTGACCATGCACCTTAATGTCAGATGAAACAGAGACATTATGAAGTGTTATACTTTTACTGGAAGTTAACCCAAGTTCTATTATTCTGTGTGAGAAACAATCAATCCAAGTACTGTCAGATACTGCTAATGCTTTGCAATATATCAAAACCCCTTTGGTTTTATTTACAAAACCTAAACAATGACAAGAAAAGCCAATGCAGTCAGCAAAGCAGCACACTTATTACAGGATATTGAATATATGGAACAAACCATAAAGACGGTTCTAGATATTTCCCAAGACAAGGAAAGAAAGTCTTATTTTAGGTATTAGCCCATATTTTTTTTAATATTGAAAATATATATGCCCTTATTCATTTTTAAATATATTTAAAGAATATCTCTACTTTGTCTCTACAAGCATACATATAAATGTAAATATATGTAATTTTGTATGTGTAAATATATAAATGCATATGTGTCTTATAATTTTATTATATATTCATGTACATCTTAATTTTGAATCATCTGGGTTTTAACAGTCTTTTGCTTATTACGTCTCCTTAAGTTACTGATATTGTTTCCTAATTTTAAAACTAGTTTAATCTAATCACTTGTGAATGGCAGTGGCTGGAGAATTTGAGAACAGAATAATTTTTCCTTAATGAGAGATCTACTCACAATGAATACAGAACACAGCCCAAAGCATTACATTAGATAAAATATATATGAAGTGAAGTTTATTAATGATTGATCAAAGTTTATTTCAAATCATTGACCTGTATCAGGATATTGTTCAGAACAGTAATTATTTAAAACAATATCCAGCCCAAGACTGAAAAATACTGGCGTGTTCATAACTACTGCCATATAGGAAATAACTTATAAAATAAACTGTGACCATAAATAATATGAACATATTAAAAAATCATGCCATTTTCCATATTTGCACACACGAAAGATTCTGATAGATTTATTGTAAAAATTGTTCTGCATACAGTGTATACATCATGTGGGGAAATATATTCAAGCTATTTACAGAAATCAGAGTTCTATTAAGGCTACTGTTATTTTCCAAGGAAAATGTCTTCATTTAAATATATATATGAATAGAAGATTGCGAAACTGAATAATTCAGTCAAGAAATAATATCAAGAGACAATTTCAAAGCTTACAAACTGTGCTATATTATCAGCTGGCTGATGACTCTTAATGAACTCCATCCACAAAGCAGCTTAGTTTTTGAACTTATATAATCTGTTAAAATAAAACGGTTTTTTTTATAAAAGGACCCTTTATTATATACCTATAATGAAAAGACCCTTTATAATACAATATACTTTGAAGAAAACAATCATATTTCAATAATTTTCCAGACAGTAGCAAGGAGAATTACAAAGGGGAAGACAGATATGTAAAATATTTTGCTTCTCTCTTGAACTTTTCTTGCAAAGTTCTAAACAGGAAGTTCCTTAAAGTTCTGAAATGCTGAAATTTCAAATCTAAAAAAGGTTTGAATTACAGTAAGCAAATTCTCACCTTCAACATTTTGCAGAAATCTGAAAACAATATAAACTTCTTGAAAAGTATTGCATGCTCACTCTTTATATTTACATCTTCAATTTGTGCTTACAAAAGAAAAAAAGGACGGTAACTATGCAAGTGTGATAAAGAAGGAAAAATCTTACTCACTTCTTGACTGAAAAATGAATGATAAGAGCAAGAAAATGTTCCTTCCCAACCCTTTGCCACATGCAGGCATGCTCAGGGATTTTAGTCAGAGTTCAGAAGCCACCATTTACATTCTCTGTCTCATTTCAAGGCATCACTTGGGCCAGACAGGCTTTGAAGCCTTTTTGTTTTCTCAGGGTGGGTTAGACCAGGCTCCAAACAGCGACCCCTGTCAAATGTCAAGCTTGCCAACCCTTGCCTGGTAGCTATAATGTTAAGATGGAATCCTAAAAGAAATGTTTCATTTTTCTGTATTTATTTAAAACTAGTACTAATTTTAAGTTAATTCAATTTTCAGAAGCTGTCTTACTAGTAAGAAAATTTATTTCATGTTTCTTCCTAATGTTATTCTTGATGATTTGTTTTGGATCCTTATTCATTTAGAACTAGCAAGCGCAAGTTACATTTGACAGACTGGTTTTAGGTTTTTGTATTCATTGTTGATCAATTCCCCCCATTATGAATTATTTTCCATCTCTTACTGCAACAGTAAGTGTTTTCAGACACCAGTGTGTTTTCAACAGTCAGAACCATGGCTGAACTATTCATCTTCTGTGGCTTGCGATGGGTCACTTTAGTTGCAGGGATGTGATCTCGTTTCAGAATGACTGAAACCTTTGAAAAAGGGGACTAATGACAAGGGAGTAATGAAAAAACAAAACAAACAAACAAACAAACAAACAAACAAACCCGACAAAAGACTAAAGAAAAGGGAGTAATAATAAAAAAAACCCCCGAACACTCATGTTTACATGGGAATATTCTGCTTTAAGATCTTTTTTTTTTTTTATAGGTAACACAAAGATCACTGGCGCCTAGTGGTAACAGAAAATTAAGATGCTGGACAAGTACAATTTTATTTTTTTCCTACTCTCATACTTTCCCCTAGGGCCTGTGAGAAACTAGACTAAGTGGACTAGTGAGATTAGACTAAGTGGATTTGTGCTTTACAAACATGACAAGTTTCTACCACTACCCATTCCCAAACCTTCGTGTGAGGAAACGCCTATGAGATAAAATAGCTAAGTATCTCTGCATAGCAAGTAATAAGTGAACACAGTAAAACTGCAAAACAGCTAAAAATGGATAATTAACACCGTTCAGCAAATTTTTCTATGGTTTTAAACAGTCTTATTTCTTCCTCTGAATTCAAAGTATTGAAGTAAATTTAAATAATGCTGTAATGTTGACAGACTGATGGAAGATGAGCACTAGCCATGGAAGAAGGCAAAATTATACCTATTTCAAATGATTAAAAATCTTAATTTAATAAGCTAGAAAACAGAATTTTCATAATTCAAGGAGTTTTATTTTTTTTTAGAAAAAAAAGTTTGTTATTATCCTCTGGGTGGTATTTCTTTAGCTTTTGTTTTGATATTAAAGTTATTAAACTCGCCTCTTCTATTCTCATTACCAGAATATTTTATGGGTAAATCCACTTAAGGAACCTATTGTGCTTTCTGATCAAAGTGGAAAATGAAGCGAGGTTATAATAAGCAATTTAATTTTTAATGAGCTGATTGAGACCCAAGGTCATAACAAAGGGCACAAACCAACCAAACAAAAAAACCCCAAACAACAACAAAATTTCCAGCACAGAACACTGATGGTAGCACACTACACATGACCTGGGCAAAATAATATTTGGCAGACTACGTCTAAGAACTATCCCAGTCATATTTTTTTATTTTCTTTCAGAACTCTGACTAAGTCTAAGTAAGGTGTAGCATATTAAATAATACAGAAGCACATAAAAATGCATGAGACTTGTTTTCTGAAAAGAACTTAGCAAAGATGTTTATTGAATGTAAATTTCCCAAGCTCAAGTTTAAATGCTACAGCTACAAGCTGAACATTTAACCCTCTAATATCTTTTATAACACCTTAGAAGGTAGTTAACTACTGTCTTGGAGTATAATTCTGCCAGAATGCTGCATGCAACTTCCACTGATGTTCTTGGGATTTGGCCTTTCAGTCTTCAGAATAAATCATAGGTAAGGAGAATCTTTACCCAAACATGGTGTCCTTGCTTTCTTTGCAGCTTGTAAATTAAGTAATGAAATTTTATTATTTTCGAATACAGCCTTGTTTAAGACTTTACTTGGCATATACTTTGATTTTTACTGGTGGACTTTCTTACAGCTTTCTCTAGCAGTAGAAATATTTATGCCACTAAGCCCTCTAGTAAGCACTTTCTGTCCAAGACATACATCATTTTACCCTGACAAAACTGCTCTATGTATTGCAAGTAATGTCCTTATGAAACATACTCTGTCTTATTAACGGAATATAAAATTTAAAATTAAATTAGATATACCTTTACACCTAGCAGACTATAAGCAATAGAGAAGATGCTAATGAGTTCTGCAGGTTCTACAGGTAGTCCATGGATCAAGTCCAGCCCACAGGATGCTTTCATCTGCTTTACTAGCTTTTCTCTAGGGAAGAGAAGCAACTATTTGAGCAGCTAATTGCTTCTGGCACAGCCAAGCACTTCATCATGGTACTGTCACTGCCTCTACTCTCCTAGTGGGAAGGGAGAGGAAAGAAGCAAAGAGGGTGGAAAAAACCGCCCCCATTGAAAGAGAAGGAATAAAGGTACCCCTGCAGAGATCCAAAATAATTCTCTCTAAATGGCAGTAGCATGAAACCCCAGAAAGAGGCACGTGCCCACGGCAGAGCCATGAATTGCAACTTTTATGAAAGTCAAAGAGACTAAAGGAAGAAGTGAAGTTCAGTTCTTGTGGCTGTTGTGGAGACAGTGACCCTGCTTAGGAAGTTTACTCACTTACTCAAAACAGTTTTTCTTAGTAAAATCTCCCTCCCTTCCTTTCTGTCCATTACTAACAGCATATGCCAACTCAGTTCAACCAAGAGTTGGACAATAGAATAAATATAAGAATTGGCTGTCTGAAATATTACTGAAAAAGTATTTAATGTATTTCATCTGTTTTCAGGTTAAGATTGGAGGAGGAGAGGTGGACAACAGTCCTAAGTGATTAAGAGGCTTCTTTTGGACCACAGAACACATTTTGAGAACCGTTAACTTACGTGTTCATATATCAGTTATTTAAATACATACTAATATGAAAAACATTAAAATAAATGTCATCTTCTGTACCATTTGTGTATTATATTACCCATTTCAGGTGTGTTGCAGAAGTGAAATCCCACTTGTTATCTATACAGGAGCAAGGCATGGCCTTATCTCTCCCGGTAATAAGAACAGCTTGTCAAAACAAGTGTGTATTCTGAAATTCATCAAAAGATGTTTTGCTATTTCTTTACCTGGTGTTTTCCCTCCCATTTTGTTTAAAAAAACCCCTACCAGTCAGTGTCTCTGAGATTTTGTCTACCTAATTTATTATTTCTGCTAAAAATGAGAAAGAAGAAGAGGAGAAGAAAAAGAAGGAAGAGGAGTAGAAGAAGGGGTAAAAGAAGAGGAAGGGAAAAGGAAAGAAGAAAGAATGAAGGAAGATTGATTCTCAGTGAGGATGTTTTGTTTGCAGAAAGAATCTAAAAGCATGAGGAGAGGGAATGGAGATGATAAAAAATATAGGGAGTAAGTGAAGAGAGGACTGAGAACTCAGTGTCTGGAGATAGTACGAAGTTAACCTAAGTGTTTAATTTGTTGTTTCAATAGAAAGGATGTTAAACAAAAAGGCGAAGGATATAATCTTAAATATGGTGTACATATGCATATTATCCATTACTTGCACAGTGCAAGCTTCTTTACTGTATTTTATCTATATATAATTATCATAGTGTGTTACTCTACTGCACCTGGAAGGGACGTCATCAGTAACTCATCAGCAATAGAGTAACAGGATTGGAAGGCTGCTTCAATCTTTTTCTGAAGGTGCACAGAGATGGACACATTGCTTCACACCTTTTTGGGGAAATTGATAGAGACCAGACAACTCTGATATAAAACATAAATGCATTTGTACTTGCCAAACTGGTGTTTAAAAAGCTTTACAATAGCTTTCCACTTGCTTAAAAAAAACTGCAAGAAAATCATTATTATTCACTTAGTTTTGAACTGTTTAAGATATCGTTCAACATATATGGAGGATACATATTTTTATCTAAGTTGTGCCAGACATGCACTGATTATTTTGTTTGATTGTTTCATTCTGAATTAAAATTACATTTTGCTTTATGTTTGGAGACGTCAAAAGATGAACCTTCTTTCTGTTTTTGTTTAGATAATTGTGGTAAAAAACCCAGACTATTTCCTCAATCTAAACTCTAAAAACCAATACACAGCTTGCTGTTATTTTCCCCTTCAATTCCTCTAACTTATCCTGAGCTCTTGTCAATTTTCAGAAACTGTACCTCTGTCTTCAAGTGTTGTTGTGGATTTTGGATTGTCAGCTGAAAATACAAACAACAAACCAGCAGCTGCAGGTAATAAGATTTGATAGTAGCACAAATTACATATAGGACAGATGCCCAAGGCCGTATTGGTCATGATAGAAGTAGGTGTCCATTAACACAGAATGTACTGACAAAATGATATAAACACATGTTAAATTAACATAAAACCAACATAATTCCTGACAGCACTCTGGAGTACCATTGAATCTAGAGAAATCAATACCATTTACTAGAGAAAAGAAGCTCAAAACCCAGTCTGTATTTGTCAGCATCAACCTGCTCAATGCTGTTTCTGTAACTAATATATATTTCTTGCATGGGTAAGAGAGTGACAGCACACATATCTTTTCACCTGTTACAGGATGTAACCTCAACGAACTTAATACCATACTTTGGCAGTAGACGTGTAGAGTAAAAATGTCCTTAGTCACAGTTCTGAGAATGACAGAAATTTGTCATAGACTGAAATTTGTAGTCTCCTGTGCTCAAAATGCCAAGACGACTCGTCAAATTTTTCAATCAAAAAGGTTCTTTCTTTTACAAAGTCTTGACTGAACCAGTACACTCAGTGACTTTGTACAATACAGGTTTGGAAAAGACATGATGGCAAATTGCATTTGAAAAAGCAACACAAACACCACATGGTCTTCTCCCTTTATCTGAAAGCAGGAGGCAATTTCACGGCAATTCAAAGACACCAGCAATGTCTATTACAAATAATTATGATGCAAACTGTGATAATTATTGTGGCATTTATTTTCTCCAATGCTAGGAGAATACTTAAAGTGATGGACTGAAGTTCTGTTTTGTGCAATTTGTCTTCCCAAAACTTGCATGCAAAGTTATTAAGAAAGTAGCACTACACACATGATCCTTTTCAAATAGTATCAGTTCAAATTACTGTCTTTTCTTGCTCACCATTGACCTAAATAAACATTTTGACAATGTGAATTACAGTAGGGGACTCTTGAAGCTTTTCCAGATCCATGAATGCCTTACAAGTTTTATTTCTCACATACCTAAGTCTCAGCAATAAGATAGGTTAGATAGGTAGAAATTGGAAAGATATTTTTAATATCATAAATAGTTTCCATACTCTTTCACACCTCCTCTCTGTTGTGCAGATTGAAGCACTTCGTGCCATTGGCAGAGCTATATTTATTCAGTTTCTTACTGATGCAAGTTGTTCAGTCTGCAGACACGTGTGGCTGATTTCTTCATTAGGGAGCTTCTTTTTGCTGATGACTGTGAATTGGTAGCTCACTCAGCCAATAACATTCAATTTACTATTGATGACTTTCCCTGGGCACACTACCCCTCTACTTTTTCTGTGAAGGTAGGACAATGGATGCACCAAACCAACCAACACAGTGACACAAGCACATGCACTCGCATTTTTGCACTTAGCAAAATTTTCTGAAGCCTACGGTATGCTTTTCTGTTTTGACATCATTCAGATAGAGACACATTGTGAAAATGCTGCCACATTGCATAAATCCTAATTTGAAATATTAGAATATAAACCATGTACCTTCAGTGCCAGCCCCCAGACATGCACTTACTCTCAGAACACTGCAGTGTGTTCACAAGACATAGTTCATTCTCCCTTCATGGGAAATTCAGTTGCATAGGCAATGCTTCTACCATACCTGGAAAACTGAACGACTACATCCTCCAAACAGCACATCCCTCAAATAACAACAAATGTTATTATTTAAACTCATGTCCTGATCCCAAAAACATGGCTATAATAATGATTAGACAATATGGCCCAACTCACAGATAGTTATGATTATCTTTTGGTGCCTTCTTCCAAGATGGTCAAGGCACACTGCACTATCCATTGCAACACCGATACAGGTATACTATGCAAATCTGAGCATAAGGCAGTTTACAGTGTAGCAGATTCAGTATTTGTGGCTAATTCTGATTAACTTATGATGCCTTTCTAAAGTTTCATAATTATATTTTGCATCACAATGCCACAGCCTTCTCTGTTCCTCAAATGGAAATGAATGAACTTTTCTTCACGCATTGGGCTGACTAGAGCAAGACAATATTGATGGGCTTTCAGCTAGCCTTAGCTAAAGACTAGTAGTCCTTCCAGAGGAAAAGAGCTGCAGAGAAGTTTGGACTGTCCTCCTCTCTTCTGCTACAATATATTTCCTGGGACACTGATGTGACTTACAGGCTGAGTAGTGGGGTTTCTTTTGCAACAGCTGGGATAGCCCAAGGGCTCCTAGCAACCATCAGTCAAATGCACAATCATATGTGAAAGAAGCTCCAAGTCATACAAAACACAGCACAACATTCAGTACTTTTCTTGCAGCTTTTTTCTTTCCACAGATCAACCCCTAAGTAATGAACCTTTCTGCTAAAAACAACAGAGCTAATGAGCTTTGCTACACCATATGTCCATCAGCCAGGCCATAACTACCTCCTGTGTCTCCTGGTATTAGTGGCTACAAAGCAAGAAGGACCATTATAATCTTTTAAAAGGTAAAGATTCCTTCCCTCTGGATTAACCTGTCTGAAATCCACACACATTCTTCTGAGGCATGTGAGGAAACTTCTATAGCGTAAACGAATGAAGTCACTATTTTCTAAGATTAGACCACTGATACCTCCTGACAAATCATTTTTATCCAAGTTTATTTCCTAACTCTTTTCCGAGTGACACAATAATATTGATGTTTAATGGCTCTCCTTTTTTTTTTTTTTTAATAAGTTCCCTTTTATTTTATGTACTGTTGCATCAACTTAGTGACTGACTGAAAACGTAAATTTTTCTTTCAAGGAATCAAAATTTGTGTGGCAGTACTATTAATTACAATTTGACCCATTATTTTCAGTGGAATTAGACAACTTATGAAAGCACTATTCCTTTACATGGAAATTTCAGGTGCCTGAAAATTCCTGAACGCAAAGATATAGGCATGTTGAGATTCTGAACATTATTATTGCCACATTTAGTATTGTCTATCTCATCCATGCCTATTTATTCAGACTTTCAGATCCAATACTTGCTTCATACGTCTTAAGAGTCATCATACTGTCTTTGAATGCTGTTTTCCGGCAGTTTTTTGCACTACATTAGATAAAATACAATAAGCGGCAGAATTTATATCTTGTACAGCTTTCAGATGTAAGAGAGACCGGAGTTACTTCACAAATAGGCAATACAAGCAGGTGAGGAGCATGTAAGGAGCAGGGCTGCACTCTGCAGAATTGAAACATTATTCACGCAAAACCATGGAGGAAATCAATAGAAAATCCAGAAACAGAATTCTTAGCTGCTAGTTTCATATGAGGAAGAAGGCCATTCCATCCCAAAAAAGTTAGGGATTTTCTCCCCTTTAACTTTATTGAAGACAGCTTCCTTGCATTAGAACATGCAATACACACTTCTTTCTGGAGGACTCTCAGCCAGATTCTCTGAGGATTTTTGAAATTTAATTTAAATCAATGACTGTCCAAATCTCTGTGAGGCTCTCTTTTCATAGGGTAAGAAGGTATAAGTGAGTAAAGAAAACTCAGGTTCAATAGGTAGTGTTTGGGAATGTTCTACTGCTGCCTATCCTCATTCAGAGAAAAATGTCTTTCTTTGATGTTTTCAAGTAAGGAAGAAAGGAAATTAAATTGTCAGTGCAAGGGAGCTTTCAAGCAGACACTTGACACTTAGGGGAAAAAAAAAACAACAGCAAACCAATCCCACCACATTAAAAGAAAGCATTAAAAAAATCCTATTGAAACAGAAAACTAGAATCTAATAAAGTCTTTCTTATAATCTACAGAGCGATGACATCAGAAAGCAGACAGTGAAAGAAACATGGCCTTCCACATTGTATTGCAAACATCTAAACTGAGCAGGAGGCCAGTCCACAAATATTTGACTCAAAAGTTATTTGCTTCTAGTAAGTGCTGCACCTTGATAACCTTTTGGATCTAAGCGCAGTTGTATATTTTTTCTACATTTTTCTCTTCAAAAGTTACTGTACAAACTCTTCAATATTCTGTATGTGCTACAAAATTTAAACCACAAAAATGTCTTTTTAAATTTTTTTTCTGTTTTAATCAAATAGTTTAAAATAATCTTTTTTGCTTTTAGTCATTAAGAAAAAAAAATGGCTCACCAAAACCAGCATTGAACAAATAAGACATTAATTAAATGTTAATAAAAAATGTTAATGACTTCACATGCAGATCTGTAGCTCCACCTACTGGAGGAGTAAAAAGCAGAGAAGGGAGATTAAATTGTCCTAATATCTGTAAGTACTGGTTTTAAATCAACATTTTTTTTTCTCCTTAATATATGATAGATTTTGTAATGCTCCCTGTTCTGTGAAAGAAGAAAGAAATACTCTGATAAACGTAAATTCCAGCAGGGAGATAAAGAAATCTTTCCCAGAAATCATAAGTATGATTTCTAAATTCTTAAATGTTCTTAAAGTTCTAAATGTTCTTAATGATTTGATTCTTTTATATTTTTGTAAGTGCTACAAAAGTGGATCTAAAATTTTATTTAAAGTAAATTTAAAAGGTTTTAGTCAATAGCACTTTATCTATTGATTTTGATTTTTTTATATGACTTTGCCCTTTAGCCACTTTTAAAATGGAAAATGTAGTATGTTAAATATATACACTTGTTTTGACATCAAGATAAATTATCTTATTTCTGTAATCTATCTCAGCCTTGGACAGACACAGGGAAATTCCTGGGAGGCAGACACTGGGTCTTTGAGACAACATGCAATGTTCTGAAAGTCAGAACACAAATAACCTTGATATGAGAAACAGTAAAGGTTGCTGCCAATTTGTTAAATTGCATCTCTTTTCAACTCACATAACTTCATTGGCCTGGGTTAAGCTTGAAGTGGCTCTTTCCCCAAATTCTCATTCCTTTAGCACACTCAGGCAGCTAGTGACAGCTTTGTCTCTTTACAAAAAAAACCAGAGCTGGGTATCAATATATAGATTTAATATGAACCTCTTTTTTTTTTTAGTATCTTGGAGGTGTTAAAAATATATTTTGAATTGGTAAATAGACAGGATCAATCAACATGTGACAGATTTTGAAAGGATTCACACTTCTTTATTACCTTCCTGAAAAAAACAAAAGGAGGAGTAAAGAAAAAAAAGCCATATGAGATATGAGGAAAAGCAGTTCGTTGAAGGATCAGTGTGTAGGACAATGACCAACTACTACCGAATGTAGTATCTTGAAAATGATTATCTAATTAAAATCAGGTAATGATTTAAAAAAATAATTGCTAAGTGAGATTGTTTCATTACACTCGGCACAATCATTGGCAATAGTACATTGTTTTCAGTATTTGTTTTTCAATACATTTAAGAATTAGCTGAGCAATATGCAATACAGTACTCAGCACTGCAATTCTCTCATTGTCTCAGCACATCTAAGCTTTTCAATTTTAATTTTTTGTTCCTCTTGTTCATGACAGATTTTTTCAGACTTTGACACAGTGGAAAGGTGGAAAGGACAGAAGGGGATAAAAGCAATTAACTTACTGAAATAAAATAATCAACTTAAGACCAAGCAGCAAGGGATTTCTTATACAGCTATGGCATCACCAGTACCCGAGTGAGGAACTTCTAAGCTATCTGTTGCCACTCTGCCAGAACAGTGATTGTATTAAAGATGTATCCCAGATGCTTCACGCTCCATGGATGCAAAGCAGTCATATGGAACAGTGTAGAGCAACCGAGACAGACACATGAAATGAGATCTCTCAGAGTTTATATATAAATTCCTGATCTGATAGTAGTACTAGGTGCAGAACAACTTCAGCCATTGTAATTAGTCCTAAATCTGAACCAGATCTTTTATTTCCATTACTACCATGATTTCTTCATAATATTTCTCATTGCACTATATATAGGAATTACCACAGAGTCTGACCTGTAGAACAATGCAAATCAACAGAAGTACCAAGATACCAAAACCTCTGACTAGTTGATCTCAACAGCTGGTATGAGCATGTATAGGGGAAAAGCCTAACAGTGTTGTGGATGTCACACACATGACACTTCTGCAATTTAAATATTACATGTTTGTCTGGTGGCTTTTGCAGTGACAGTGGAAAACGCAATTTGGATTTAGAGACCTGAAGTATTTATTTCCACTTTAATGCACTTTTATCCGATATGACTGTTTTCAGTAACAATACAATGGCATTGGATCCACCCAAAAACTTAGGTACATCTTAATTAATTTTCTGCTTTCATTCAAAGCTCTTTGCAAGAAGAAAAATTCTAAAAATTGCAAGAAATATAAACATACATATACATAAACATTTCTACATATATAAAAACATAAACATGCATTCTGGAAGATGTTAAATATGCCTCACAGAAAGATCTTACTAAATGAGTACAATGATTCCAGCAGAAAAAATGGTAGTATGTAGCTGGAACATGTAATTTGTACAAACAAGTTTTGAATTGCAAAAGACAGTACAATTAATTTATGCACAAATAATATACATAAATACTGTCATTTTCTTGCACTTTTCTGTGAACACAGAAAACTATTGCCTTGGTCTAAAATATATATATTTGAAGCAATTTACTAATTCAATTTAATATATTCTATTTTATATTTTATGTTCCTTGATTCTAAAGAATATATCAGGTACTATTAGTTTTTTGAGGTCTACAAGGATAATCATTAATTATGGACCATATTATGCTGATATTTTCTAAAACTAACATAAGTACTAGTAGAATTTCTGCTTTCCTCTAAGCTTTACTAAAATGTTCTTTTTTCAAATGTTTCTATTTTTCTGCATATCAAGCACTATTGTACAGATGGAGAACAGCTCAACGAAAAAAACATGTGCACAGGACTATAAGGAGAATGATGAAGACATGAAACAGAAATTATGTCTAAACCACAAATAAAGAAAAGACATGATATTACTGTCTTGCAGGTGTTATTCCCCACAAACAGACTTCCCTTAAATTCCATTCGCCATTGAAATAGCAAATACCACACAAGGTTTTTTACGCCGCAGGCAGATATTTTTCCTTTTTGGCTTTTTTTAAGTCTTCCAAAAAAGCTTTAAAATGTCAGTCCATATGATCCATGGACAAATGTGAGAGGATTAGATTTTTACACAATCTCTTAAGGTACCTCACAAATTTTAGCATAATGATTCTATACAGAAAATATTACTTTCTTAATGCAACAATAGATGGATTTACCACAATTTTACTCTTCTTTCTATAGAAAATCCCAAAGTGGAGCTGAATTAATGAAGTGGAAGTTTGAAGTTGAAATAAAAGTTCATTTGATGTCTCCTGGAAAAGTCATATGAAGAAGGATATTCCCCAGTCAGATACCCCTCCCTCTCTCAATCTATGGGGAGTCTAGAAAGTTATTGAATTTTTGTTAAGAATATTTAAGTACTATAAATCAATGAATAAATATACTGATCCATATGTTATAAGCCATAAATATACTATTTTGCCCTGTCATTGACAGATACAATCTTTCTTTTGTATAATTCAATCCTCCTTCCGTAGAAAGGAGCATAATTTCTGGCAGGTTAAAGTGTAAGATGTAAATTAGGAGGGCTCCACAGCAGACCATGAAAAAACATATAACTAAAGACATAAACAATTCTTGAAAGTGTAAAGAAAGGACAAAGGAAAGTTAAGAAAGGACTGCTGATATGGCTGGATTTTAAAATACAACATGGCAAAAAAACAAGTAAAGACTTTATTTTGACACTTTTCTCCAGAGAATGGAATAAGTCATGTACAAATCTTCTGAACATTAGAAGGAAGAAAATACTGGAACAAACAGATAAATTGAAAGCTGTACTTCACTAGGCCTCGGTACAGTTATTCACGAATTCTGCTGGAGCCTTGGAGTCATCTGGCTGAACTGTGAGCCCTAATGCAGTAGTTAAGAGAAAATGAAAAAGGCTGCAGGGTAGCAAATCTACTTATCCTAGGCTAGCTTTGACCCCAAAACCATGAATAACAGCAGTCAAAAATGATTGCTTTTCTAGAAGAGTATGATGTAAGAAAATATTAAAACTAATTATTAATTTCTGCCTAATTTGTACACTGAAAGTGCAACAGGAATACCTTCTACTAAGGAGGACTAAAACATATATTTTAACATTATATGACGCTAAAATTATATAAAAATATAATCATAATTTTTTGATTTCAAAAGTTTTTGACAGTAAAACCCGGGACTGCTCATGAGAGAAGAGGAAGGGTTTTGTCATTGATTAAGCCATGGTTAATTGGAAAGTACAAAAGCATAGATATTGAGAAAATGCAAAGATACACTGATGGGAATAAGAAAGAATTACAAATGAGGCAAAGCAAACCATGATTTTACATGTGGCTATTGAGTATCCTCAGCTGTTCATTACTGAGGGTAAGGTATCAGCAGAATAAAAAACATCCTTTATGGGGAACTTACTTTGCAACTACCCAGTAGGATATCTCTTGCTGATGGAAATTGAGAGTGAAAAAAAATCTTATGGGGATGATTTGATCTAATACTGTATATTTTACTTTCACATTATTCAAAAAGAAATTATAATCATCTAATACAAGTCCTTGCTCTAAAATTTAAAAATGTAATAACTACCTCTCAATTTAAAACTTTAACATATCTATAAAATAATTTAGTGTCCATTCTAACGCAATGTTAGAATATTTAGTACCTATTTTAATTTAATATTAGAATGTATGGACATAACTGTGACCAGTTTTATACATGTGTAAGGTTTAGAACCTTCTAAAATCTTTAAAAAGTAGTTAAGGGAATATTAGAAAGTAAAAGGGGAGCACGAAGAGAAAACACTAGTGTTAGATAGATCAGTACAAGAAAAGTGTGTTACATGAAATTTGGTGCTAAATAACGTGAGTTAGCATGTGGTTCCACAAACCTGACTCATACCAACTTATTTTAAAGAAATTAGAATTGTATATTTAAAAATCACATGGAACAGAAATTCCATGGAAGAAAGAATCAGACGTATCAAACGCCCTTGTATTCTTTGCAGAATTAAATCTAAACGGTTTATTTGGTTAAGGCATAGTCTGCACTCAATTAAAAAACAGATCCAGAGTTTCTTTGAGTACCTGAAGGGGTGCAGAATTTATCATTGTTTCTCGGAATTTGTTCTATAGTTGATCTCATAATGAAAAATACATGCTGTATTTACACTTTAAGGGGTTTTAGTGGCAATCTTCAGAAAGTCTATGAAGTGTTTCTCCACTAGAAACAAAATTAGACATTTTCTCCAGTTTCTAAGAACTTAGGGTTCTTTTCTATAAATTTTATACTTTTGGGCTAAATTTTATTCTCTGGGCATAAAGAGGTGATACAACATTCTTTTATCATTTTTTATCTATACTATACATGTGAACAATTTAATCTCTGTTCCCTTTAGCCACTACTTATTTCTACATATAACAAATAGAAAAACCCTTTTAAATGCAATGTGGTGTTGTGTGTATGTGTGATAGTGACTTATCTATTTTATGACCTTTTAATTATTTTGAGAATAAATATTTTCAAGGGTACAATCCCAATTTTGCAAGTGTACTTATGTATCTAATTTCTAAGCATACAACTACTGAGGCAGATGTACAAAAGCACTTACTTTTATCAAACTTTAACATTCTCAAAGAAAGAATCCACATTTGTTTGACAAGACTTTATCTTCCAAAAACCCTCTGCTTTGAATTCTAGCAGTAATGCTCTATACTCAAAGCTTTTGAACTGTTATGTATAGAAACTCACCTCACCATTCTATTAACTTCTCCTTTACAACACGGGTCACGTTGCTTGGGTTTCACTTTTTTTTTTTTTTTTTTAGAGCTTTAATATTACATTCACTGCTTCCAGGAGTTTCTAGAGTATTCCAAGATTCCCCTAAAATGAATACTGTATATGTCTACTTCTGAATTCAGTTCATCTGAATCAGCTGCTTTCAAATATTCATCATAAAAATATGGCTTAATGCTTTCCTTAGAAACTAATTGCTTGGAAAATACTTCACCATCATTATGAAGTACAAGTGCAATCTCCTACTTCTTTCCAGAAACAGAAATGAAATAGATATTGAACACTTACTTTTTTTCTATCACTACTAGCAATTTAGTTTTCTTAAAATTTTAATGGTGTCATTTATATATATATAAGGAGTTCAATTTTTTTTCCTGCCTAATATAATGCAATATATATGTTATGTCCTTAGCTAGGCCAGAGCTTGTTCCTTGGTCTCACTTACACTCTACTTCACAGCTTCTAGTTCATATCAAATTATATTTTCCTGCAGACATTTTACATCGTGATATTATATACATGTTTTTTCTAACTGGTGTCCTTGTATTGTCACCCAACAAAGTTGGGGTTTTAGAAGTTGTTTTTCTCAATCATGGTACAGTGGCTGGCTACTAAGCTTCCTCTTTTTAAATTTTCTTTTAGTCACAATCTCATGAGACTTACACTTTAATCTCCAAAGAACATAATTCAGAACACGCTTAACTTTGAGAAATTAACCTCTTTCAAGAATCAGTTCTCCACGTTAATGTTAAGGACCTTCCAGTCCTTACCAACAGTAAGTATGAGCAACTTAAAAGCACTGGTCCAATGGTAACTGTAAACTTTCATTACAATGATTAATTCACCTTTATCTAGCCCAAAAAAATCCAAAGTGAAATGAGTGCATATAGAGTATTTAGTTATACATCTCCTAAATTTAATTCCCATATAGCAATTCCCATTCAATTTTTCTTAAGAATGAAAGAAGAGAATTAAAAAAAAAATTAGGGAAATCATATATTTTAGATTTAGAAGAGAAATATTCTAACCATCTTTTTTCCCCCCATAGCTATAAACAGATTGTCTATATATCAAATTCCAGCTAAAGAAAATGAGCACATGCAGAAATATTTGAAGACTAGGTACTCCATGACCAAGGAAGGGATTACCAGGGTTTCAAAAAGAAAGTGGTTTGAATATCCCCATTAAAACGTTACAGAATGTAGTTCTTCTATGTGGAAACCTACAACTTCGCCATATCTATGGGTCCTGTGTATATACAATTCCGCAAACAGTTCATTTTAGCAGCTATTTTTCTGCACATGCTGGAGCAATACAGACCACATGTCTGAAAAAACATATTCATTTCAGATCCAACGGTGATGAATATTAAAAAAGTGTGTGATTTTATCCCTTTATTTGAAGCCAACAGGTACAATAATTTCAGAAAACTAACCAAAATAAACTAAAATGAAAATTATAACATCTACTTGAAAAGTGGTAGAAACCCAAATATTTTCTTTTCTATTTATACATGTCAAATATCTATCATTGTATCAAAATTCCAGTTGTGAAATGTATTACTTCAGACAAGTAATTTTAATATTTAAGTTGTCTTTCAGACACCTCTGTTATAGATGAGCCTTCACCTTCAAATTTTCTTGTTAACATAAGTCCTCACTATTACAGTGGCAGATTGTTTCCATTGCAGCTTCTTGATTTTGTAAGACCATAATCCTTTGAAACTTTGGCGATGACTTTTTCTAAGAGGAGTTTTTCTTCTAAGGTGGGTGTAGTTTTGTAAGGCACTCAGTAGGGACATTACAATTCCAGTATGAGTCGTAGAAGACATTCCAAAACCATGTAAGAGCAGACAGACTGGACCAAATCAAAAACATCTCTCACTCAACACCCCTTCTTGTCAAAAAGCTGTTGGCCATGTAAAGTGAAGTCTAAGCATAGACAAGCATATAATGATTACTTGCTTGAAAACTCAACATCTGGCACTACATGGGTTAAATCAGAGTTTGGGTCAAAGGTGTTGTCTGTGTTTTTATATCCTTCACAGTATTCCTTTCTAAGAACATTTAAGTACAGTTGAACTGTCAGCATTCTTATTATATATAGTTGAATATATATATTCAAATTGTAACATATGTCTTTCACTTTCGATTATCGCCCTATTCCAGAGAATTAGAAAGGTTGTCTTAATCTTTTCTTAGATGTTTATGTCAATTAATCTTCTGAGGTGCCCGCTTAACAGGGTATAATTATATATATAGGGTGTGACCCCTCATACGCCTTTGTCAATGACATGGATGGTAGGATTGAGGGCACCCTCAGCAAGTTTGCTGACAACACCAAGCTGTGTGGTGCAGCTGACACCCTGCAGGGAAGGGATGTGCTAGGGGGACCTGGACAGGCTCGAGATGTGGGACTGTGCAAACCTCACGAAGTTCAACAAAGCCAAGTGCGAGGTTGTGCGCATGGGTGTGGGCAATGCCAAGCATGAATACAGGCTGGGCAGGAGATGGACTGAGAGCAGCCCTGAGGAGAAGGACTTGGGGGTGGGGGTGGATGAGAAGATTGACATGACCCGGCAAATGTGCACTTGCAGCCCAGAAAGCCAAGCGTGTCCTGGGCTGCATCAAAAGCAGCATGGCCAGCAGGGCAAGGGAGGGAGGTCATTCTGCCCCTCTACTCTGCTCCCATGTGACCCCACCTGGAATGCTGCATCCAGCTCTCTGAGACCCCACATAAGAAAGACATGGACCTGTTAGAGTGAGTCCAGAGCAGTGGACTCTAATAACCAAGATGATTAGAGGCATGGAGAACCTCTCCTATGATGCCAGACAGAGTTGGGGTTGTTCAGCCTGGAGAAAAGAAGGTTCCAGGCAGACCTTACAGCAGCCTTCCAGTACCTAAAGAGGGCCTGCAAGGGAGAGGGTTAGCGACTTTTTACAAGGGCATATAGTTTTAGGGCAAGAGGGAATGGCTTTAAACGGAAAGGGGACAGGTTTAGATTAGACATTAGGAAGAAATTCTTTACTGTGAGGATGGTGAGGCACTGGAACAGGTTGCCCAGGGGAGCTGTAGCTGCCTTGTTCCTGAAAGTGTTCAAGACCGGTTTGGATGGGGCTTTGAGCAACCTGGTCTAGTGGAAGGTATCCCTGCCCATGGCAGGCGTGGGGATGGAACTAAATGGTCTTTAAGGTCTGTTCTAACCCAAACCCCTCCATGATTCTATGATACCTCTATGATACCTCGAACAGGATCAGCAGAACATTTATAATCCAACGCACATCAGTTTCAACTTCAGGACTTCAGACACGTTTTACAGCAGTAAGCCACCCATCAACACACTCATAAACTCACCTGTTTTTGATTCCAAAAAACCAGCTCTGACCTGGGCAGCACTATTCTCTGGACAAATGCCAGATGACAATTACAATATATTGTTGCAGTGAATGGTATTCAAGCATCCTCAAAATAGACAAAAAAAAGTACTCTTTTCAGCTTCCTTTGTGACATACACAAAAATTTGCCAGTGCATCTGATACAGATAAGAAGCTCTTCCTGGCTGCTGAAGGACACTGGTGACACATGGGGCCACACATGAATGTTTTAGAGTTAAAATAATAATAATGGCCCATGTGATACCCCTATCTTTCATAGAACAGAATCATAGAATATCTCAAGTTAGAAGTGACCCATCAGGATCATCAAGTCCAATTCCCTGTTCCTAAACTAAAACTGAAACCATATGACTTATGAGGGTCATCAAGATGCTCCTTGAACTCTGGCATGATTGGTGCTGTGACCACTTCCCGGGGAAGCTTGTTCCAGTGATGACGACGGTCTCAGCAAAAAACCTTTTCCTAACGTCCAACCTGAACTTCCCCTGACACAGCTTCTTTCCATTTGCTTGTGTCCTATTGCTTGTCAACAGAAAGAGATCAGCACCTGCCTCCCCACTGTGCCCCTTTAGGAAGTAGTAGATTGAGATGACGTCAGAAGTTTAAGATCTTCAGAGTCACCAGAACAGAAACAGACAATTCACACTACCAAAGGCAGCTGCTCTTTTATATCTAGAAGCAATTGACCTGACCCTGTGGCTATATTTTTCCTTAGAAGACCAACCTTTCCCCTAACCAAACAAGAAGTTTGGGAAAGCAAGAAGTTGCAGACCCTGAACTCATTATACAAATGTATTCATATCACCTCAACTTAAAGATTTAATTCACAGGGAAGCAAATAATCTTCTTCCAAGAAAGCAGCCTTTTCTTAAAAGGCTACAGATTTTCTTTCTTTTATCCAGTCGTCATGATGTTTTTTCCCTATTACAATCCTGTTGATTGGCATCCCTTTTCTTTAAAATATAAAACATTAGCACACTTCTGATCAGTCTCATATATTCAGCTTTGTTTATATAAACCAGAGAACAGTCCAAAGACTGAATTCTCTAGTAACCCTTGGACAGGGTAAGGCAAATGCCATGCATTGATTTTTGGGTCTGAAAAAGGGAGTATTCCTACCTTTTCTTGACTTTGAAATGCTCAGAGTAGTAAAATATTTCAAATTCTGGCTAGCTGAAAAACCTATTCATGAAATCTTTATAAGACTGTAACAATTAGGTAAAATTTCATAACACATAAAATGCTATCTACCCATAAATTTAACATGCAGTCATGTAGAATTCTTGAGTCATTGTAACATGCTAGCATGTGATTTTTGACACAATTTTAAAGCTCAAACTGCCCGATATATTCTTGCTAGTTTACTCACAGCTTTGCCTGACATATTTATAAATTGTGATCAAAAGCATTTCAGCTACCTGAAAAGAAATTGAAAAAGGAGTGGAAACTTGCTTGTTCAGATGTGGAAGAAAAATCCATCTTTTTGTAAAAAGCCTCCTACACAGATAAAATGGCCAAGGGCAAAGAAATGCCTGTTTTGGAGAAACTCCTTACTGACTAGCTGTTTCTCTTGATATTTAACCAGTACTTGCTCAGATTTAACCGATTTGAAAATATTAACATGTACATTTAATTTTCTGCTGAGATCATCAGATGGATTTCTGAAATACAACATACTGCATGGGATGTGTATCAGCGGCCACATGCAATATTAGCAGCTCTTTAAGCCCTTGGAAGTACGATTTAAAGAGTCCAGACAAAAAACAGGCCATTATATGAGAAAATAAAGAAAGCTATTTTTAAAGTTGTATCAGTATGTGTGGGTGGCAGTGGGGGCTGCTTCTATTTTTTTTTTTTAGCAGTCTCAATTTGAAGCCCTTTAAAACTCCAAAATGCCAAGTGTGAGATCACAGGGATTTAAGTGATGAAAGAAGCCAACGAAGGCAAGTAAACAACACAAGATTAAACTTTAGGAAACATAGCTTTGTCTTCCTTTTTCCTTTCTGTTTTTATTCCTTTTTATGCCTGATTTTCTTAACTTTAGTTATTTATTCCTTACATACATATTTTTAAGCTATGTTTCCAGAATGCAGAATAATATTCTGCTTGCATAATTCCTGTGAACAGCCAATATATTAAGTAGCCACCAAAACTGATTATTAGCTTGACTTAGTCAAATCAAAGTTCTTTTAAGGTGTATCCAGCAGCCTAATGAATTAATTTCAATGGAAGCAGATATAACGAGCTAGTATAGGATCCATTTTGTTATGGGCTTTACATAGTGCTTCCTTTTCTTAGAATCTATATAAAGATAAATAAAATAAATAAATATAAATAAAAGAGTCGGTTTACTCATAACGAAATCGCATTTTAAGATCTGTGAACAGCTGAAATTTCACTTAGTGTATTACAGCGTAAGTGTCAGACTAAATTTACTCAGTATCTTCTCACTCATGCAACAACTGTTGTTACAGGCCCATCATTAATAAAATAGTATCTTCATTAACCTCCCTTATTTTGAAAATGTGGTAGTTTATTCCAGTCAAAGACACTCTGTGCTCTTCTGAACAAATACTTGCTGAACACAGAGTTTACAGATTAAAATAACAGGCAGTCAACTTTTTAAATACTGCTCACTAAACATTACCTAAAGTTGGTGGCATTCTTTCAGGCACAGAGCGCATCTGTCATTTGCATTTCATTGACCTTGAAGCTTACTGGTTAGAGATGAAACTTCACCTATTCAAAGCAACCTGTTTAAAATATTCAAATATATTTTTTTAAAGTGCATTTCACTTTTTAATTTCCTGCTGTTCTGCTTCCATTGAGAAAGCACTGTCTGAACCCAAAGGGATTTCCACATCTAGCTTTCATGCTTTTTGTTGCTACATGGCAGTGACCGCTAGATTGGCAAATAGAATAATTGCCTTTGAGAGATTTCTTTAAGGATGTTAAGAGCATGAACTTCGTTCTTTTTAAGTAGCTTCTTAAATAAATGCTTCAAAACAAAGTCAACTATTGATCCAATTCTTTGAATAAAAAGTTCTCCCCATTTGACAATAGGATTTACTACTGAAGACAAAATGTACATTAATCTTTCTAGTTTATTGTCTTCAGTTGACAAAGGTAGAATTACAGAGTTGCAGCACAAAGAAAGATTTGTACTGTCTGTTTGAAATGATGAATCTACATAAATTCATTGACTGACTTAAGATAAAAGCAATCTTTACATCTCTATGTCTTGTCACCTGAACAGAAATAGGGGTATAATTTATGCTTTCTTTCCTAGTAATATTATTGAATAACTGTTTATTTTCTAAGCACGTTTTTTATTTCCTTGTTTGTTTATTGTAGTGATGGTTTGGTTTTGTTTGTTTTTTTTTTCCCTGGAAGTGAAAAAGAACATCCAGAACATCTATTTACTGCCAGGGGAGCAGGGTGGTAGTTTTACCCAGCAAAAACCAACCAACCAGATAACACACAAACACACACACACACACACACACAGAGACAAACACACCCTTCCCAAATATTTTGAAGAGTTTGTACCAACTTCACAGATTTTATACTTCTGTTGTCTACCATTGGGATATCTAATTTGAACCCTAATTTCTAAAGGGAGAGGGATGGACGAGAAGACAAGAATGTCAATATTCTGTCTGTCACGTGTGTGTATAGCAGTATAAAAACAGCCACTGTGGGACAGTAACATTTTTTCCACTGTCAGCTGCAACGAGAAACTGAGCTAGGACGGATACTGCAGGAGGAGTGAAAGGAATCCTTCATGGAGTCTTACCTCCCCAGGTTTTAACTTACGTTCCCTTTCTTCCTTACGATAACCACAGCGGTGTACTTGGCCCTAAGGAATGGACAGGTGAGACGTACTGTGTTGCTCGAGTTGCACGTGGATTTAGGAGACGGGGTGGAAAAAGGGCAACAAATCAGCAAACAAAGGTTCAGCATCTGATAAAACAGAGGCAAAATAAAGCTTGCGCTGCACTGATCACGCATAGCTTGAGCAAAACGGAAAAGCGCTGCACACAAGGTACACTGCGGCTAGCGAGCCTAGGGTCTCCTTGAAAGCAAGGAGACACACGTACGCAAACACACATACAGAGGCACTTACACCCCCCGGGTCTGCCAGTATGCGCACACCGCGAGCGCGGCATCCCCTCCTGCGGCCCCGCTCCCGCCCGGGGCTGCCGAGCGCACGTTCCCGGCGCCGCCGCTGCC
>VZTG01009606.1:538674-732190 GCA_013397845.1 Melanocharis versteri | reverse complement strand
TTTTTGCCCTGCCGGGAGCCCGCGGGGCCCGTGCAACAGGCACCGTCCTGCGCGGGGAGGGCGGAGGGCGCCTGGCCCGCCGGCGTGGGGCTGCCGGCGGCCGCGAGCAGACCTGTGCCCTTTTAGGTAATTCTGCTTTGTTTCCAGCACCTCCGGGGGTTTGCCTTGCGGGGAGCCTGTGCCATGCGGCTGCTTGAGAGCGCCCGGCAGCAGCCCCCGGAGGCACACCTCCTCTTAGGAAGGAGGGAAAGTTGCCGGTGCTCAGGGAGGATGGATACGGTGCTTGCAGCCGGCTGCGCGGAAGATGCGCGTTGGGGCGGCGGGCGGCTTTGCCCGCCCCGCGGTGGCNNNNAGCTCCACTCTTCCAGGGAGCTGAGTAGAGTGTTAGAATGTTAAATAATTATATTACAGTGATGGTAACACTTCTGCAAGAGCTTAAGGTGTTAGCTTGGCTAGCAGCACTGGGACAGCCTTTGCCCAATTTTAGAGAATTGGTTAAGAGAAGGCTGGATTTTCATCACTTTTCCTTTAATGGGTAAATATAGCTAAATGGTGCAGAAATATATATGAAACAAATCGAAGGGGTGGCAATATTTTACATATTGTTCAGTGAAATATTTTTCCATCTTCAAATGACATAATTTGACTAAATTGATAATTGAACTGGATTTTTATGCTACTAACTACTTAATACTTGAATTTTATGTCTCTTTATGCCACTTACACTTACTGGAAATAATTGCTGTTTAATATTGTGGAGACTGGATATGGGATGGTGTAATGACGCTTTTCTTGTCATCCTTTTATAAGTAAACAGCTAAGTTAGGTTTTTTTGGGTTTTTGTTTGTTTGTTTTTTGTAGTAATAACATTCCAGGTTAAACACTTTACTTCAGTAATGGAGTGATAAATAAATTAACAGAGCAGATAAACTGTATTTTCAGAACTCTTGGTTCTCCACATTTCTCATGTTTCTTGCACAACTTGAAAATGTTCTATGAGAAACCCATACAATGACTGCATAAACTTGTTGCATTTTGTTGTAAAAGTTTTCTTAATGTAATAAAGTTGGCATAACAAGAAGCAACACACTTTAAGCTGATGTTTGCGGTATTTTTTTTCCAGAGACAAAATGTTTTCTATTTTCTTAATCAAATATGTACACTTAAGGAAAGTGCCAGAAATTGAATTTAATAAGAGATTAACTTCACAAATTAAATAGGATATTCTATATTAAGAACTACTGTAGAGAATAGTACATAATTAAAATCGTAAAGTATGTCTGGACTTTTATATACCTATGCTTTGTTCATTCAATCATGAGGTTTTGTCACCAGTATAGTTTTGTGCTCCTTTGAGGTATAAAAATGCATAAAGAAGCTCATGAAGTGCTGGCCTAAATACTGAAAGGGCTTGGAGTGTGTGTCTCCTAAGTTGGTGAAAATGGTGAGCTTCACAGAAGTTATATTCATAATTGTGAAACTAATTTATTTTCTTCTTGTGTTGGGTGCTGTAGCCGTCACTTAGAAATCTTTGCGTTGTATCCCAACCTTGCTCTTTTCACTATTACAGATACATTTCTCGAGCACTTCCTTTATTCTTGCCTGCCGAAGTATTCAAATATTTCTTATGAGCATTGCTGCTGACTTCTGAACCTGAATTCCAGTCTATGCTGTCCAAATGAGTGTTTCTAAAAAATCGGAGCAATAGAACTTCGGAGTTTTTCCTCAGTTTCTATAAAATGGTTAGTTTAAATGAAGATGGTGTTTAATGTTGAGATTGGATTTCCTCCAGAACAAAAGTATGGCTTCCCACACAGCTAATAAATAGGTAGCTGAATGTGTTATCAGAGATTTACAAAACACTGATGTCTTGACATCTCGATTTGTTATGTATCTTTAATAAAATACGGAGTGTGAGAAAATGCTGTAGAGGGGTTTTATTGAGGAGGAAAAAACCACAACCCTGAAACAAAAGAAATATTAAAAAATACTTTCCTTGATGTACTGGATTATATAATGCTGGTTTGGGGGAGGAGGTTATTTGTATATTTTCCCCATATTGTACTGAAATGATACCAGCATAAGTTTTATAAGAAAATTAACTCTTCTTTTAAAATCCTTCTGGTGAAACACAGACGCGTTTCTTCTGTGTAACATGTAGATAATTTCCCCCTGATCTTTCCCAGTTCACTTTCTGTAAATCTATCCAAGAAGGTTCCCTGGCATTATTAAGCATATTCTTTTGTATTGCTTCCAATTTGTAGCACTTGAAATCTTTCTTTCACCCTACCATTTGTTATACTAATGTTAAGCTTACTGTCCTTGCTAGAGTGAAAGTTCTTTTCTGCTCTTCTGACACTTCCTAAAAAACACATACCAGTGTTTTACACTCAGTTTCTAGAAATGTTGTATTTGCTAAACAGACAATTCCATATGGATAAACTCAAAAACTTTAATCCTGGAAAATGCAATTTTAGTATTGGGGGAAGGGAAAGAAGTCCTTAAATCCTGTAGAATTACCATACATTGCTTGTTAAGTGAGGGAATGTCAGCTTCTGGGCACATGCCTCTATCATAACAGTGAAGTCATAACAGTAAAATTCCCTATGGTTGACTTGGAAGCTACAGCTGCAGGTAAAAAACATATTTAAGAAACAAGCACAATATTTGTTAATGCGTTGAGGTGAAGAGTCTGTGAAATTCAGTATCTGAGAATATTTCTAGTGTAGCTAATAATAATTATTACCTGTGAAAGATGCTGGAATAAGAGTTCTGGAAGCCAATACTTGTGGGGGTTATTAAAATATGTTGGCTTCATATATGCTGAGATTTTTTTCTTCTTTTATAACAGCATTTTACTTCATTAAAGATAACAATTGAAGTTATAAAGTAATACATTCTATAGGCTTAGCTGAGTCACAGTTTGCAAATTATCAGAATGACTAAAGCATTAATTGTATTCTTTTATTTGTGCAATAAAGATAATTTCATACAAAACTTGACATGCAGCTCTTTTAAGTCATGAATATGTTCTCACTTCTGATATTGCATTCTTTCGTTCAGGTCTGTAAAGAAACCAAATCTTACACGTGGACCTGTTAATTCTGGACTATGAATTCAGGAAATTAATGATGGGTAGTCTAGGAGTAGGTTTTTTGAAGACTAACATTTTATCAAACAGAGGAGGCTGTTCTTGGTTTAGCACACACATGCACTCTTACATGCTTAAGTATGCTTATATATGCTTTCTGTGTGGAAACCAGTCTTATTTAATTAATCTTAGCAAGAGACACTATCTTCTTTACAAACTGCTTTAGAGATTTAATATATCTAGCATCTTCTACCCCAAGTTACTTTTACTCCATCTATTAAAAAATAAGACTGAATTTGCAAAGACTCTGTTAAAGTACAGGAAGTGTCTTTTACTGTAGTATGTAGAAAGATAAGCATGGAATATTTGCAAATACTTTTCCTCTAGAAACACAAGTTGAATCAAAGATGGTTTAGTTTTGTTGATAGTAACTGTGAAGAATTGCATGAAAGAAACTCTGCCTGGGAGCTCTGCTAAAATCTAGAACTCTTGAGAATGTCTCTTCTTACAGCTGCCAGTGTTAATTGGGCAGTAATGTAAATGGAATCAAATATTACAACAGCGTAATGTTCTCCTGTTGAATGGAAGTTCTGTGGCTAAGCAAACATACTTTCAGCAAGCAAGAATATTTCAACATTGCCTGCTCAATGGGAAGTGTTTCCACAAAGGTCCTAAATAGTGCCCTACAAGATGCCCAGAGAAATCTGTTCATCGTGTTTCTATTGTAGCAATCTAATGAGAGCAGCAGCTCTTTCCCTTCATGGAATGAATGCAAGGACAGTTTACAGAAATCTGTAGAGTCACACACATGGTGGCTCTCTACTCCAATCCTTGTCCGTACCAATACCCAAGACTTCTGCCAGCTGAAGCTTTTACCTCCTCCAAGGGTAAAAGAAAGCAAGAAAGGTGAGCTGTGTTCCAGAATATGGCATTGTGAATGTTTGACAGTGCAGACCTGCAGCCGTCTGACTGTATGTGATCTGGACCCCTATGGAATAGCTGGAGTAGGAGCATTTTGAACATGAGGGGAAGTGGTCAAGTTGCTCTTCCCTTCAGATAGACACCTAGGCATTGACAGTTCTTCTGTGTATTTAGGGGTCATCCCATCTTTAAAGTGGTGTTAAAAATCAAATTGATTTAATCTCTGAAGAAATATATGGTGGCAAATCATTCTGGCTGAGGTACTGCTCCCACACCTGTTCTACCTTTGTGCTGTCAGCCTGTTCTCCTTAGGACAGAGTGGCATTGAGATGTAGCCATAATGATGTTCAAACGAGTCTCAGCTGTTTCCAAGGGCAGGGAGCAGTGCACAGTCAGGAGAAGACAGCCAGCCAGTAAGGATTGAGGTTGTATTTATCCACTTTTAGAGCAAGTTGGGTGAGGAAGAGAGAAGGATCAAGTATGTGGTAATTGATAGTGAAGTTTGCCCATGGGTTACAGCAGGAGTGAAGCTTGCTGAAGTTTGGACTGAAACAACTCCAACTCAGCTATGAGAAACATTATTCCACTTTATGCTAGACTGACCATTATCTGTATGATTTCAGATGAAATAATTTGGGCTGCCAGCAAAATTATCAGAAATTGCACTGATTGAGAGTGAGAAAACTCATTCAAAACTTGTTCCTGCAGATGCTACGATCCATGTTTAATCTGATATGAGGCCTGCTTCTGTTTTTAGGATTACAACTTGATATAACAGGAGATACAAAGCATAATCTTAATGGAAGCAAAATCTGTTTTATGCTTTTCTTTTTGGAAAAAATACTGTTTTCATTTTGGTGGATATCTGCAAAAAGTCATACCTCAGCAACCGTATATAATACTGTTTCAGTTATATGCTAACCCCTGGAAATCATTGGGGTATAGCTTGTTCTTGGACAGCAGAGATTACTAAACCTAATTTTAGACTGAAATAAAAGTCTATATTCAAGGAACATACAAGTCTTATCACCGCAATTTTTAAGTATTTCTAACTATTTCCTGCAGTGAAAGGGATAAAATACATGGATGAGAATCAAAATGGACTAGCTGATGGTCTAAGGGGAAATCAAGCTTTGAAGTGAAGAGGCAGTAGTCAATAGAGATTCATAGTTTTTTGTTTTTTTTTTTAATTTCAGCAAATCTGCTCATTTAGGGTGCAGGCACAGGATAGCCTGTGAATTAGGTACCATGGGTAAGAAGGTACTGTCCATTCACTTAAAAGCTACTGCTAATTTAATTGGATTTTTAGCTGCCTTTCAGGCTAAACTGCAAATGTATTCCTATTCCATTGCAGTAGGAAGTAAAATATGTTCATTTGCAGCTGCAAGACTAATTAATTTTACTTCACTTTGCAAAAGATTTACTGTGGCTTATGTAGCCCTGGGAAAAAGAATTGTAGATTGTTGTAAAGTGCTCAAGAATGAAGATTTTATTTTATTTTTTCTTAAAGACTGACTAGTTAGGGTTTACTTCAGCAATAGCTAGGATTAGCTCGCCTGAGGCTAGGATAAGGGTTAGGTGTTACCACCCTTCCTTAGACTCACTAGCAAATACTTGTCACTTAATGAGTATTTTCTCAGATAGGCTTTCTGATTTGTCATGCAAAAAAATGGGGAAGAAACTACAGAAAGAGAATGAGAAGAGATTGGATGAGACTGATTGGCAAACTAGCACCATCTGTTGCAACAATCAAGGGGGAGGACAAGTAGTTATTCTTTAGTAGGAGCTGAAGGAGTGAGGATTGGATTTAACATAAAGAAGAAAAGGAGAAGTTGCAAGAAGAGAACAGAGAAGGCTTTAAAATACCACCTTGTCAGAAGTTCTTGCGGCAAAAAGGTTAGTCAACAGGGGTGGGAAGGAAATGTTCGGATTTTTTTTGTGTGTGTTTTTATTAAAAAATCCCACTACTTTTTTTTTGTTGTTGTTTTGAGTAAGACATAAGTTGGGTATGAAGTTTGTCTCTTGAAGACCTTGTGATGTGCTCTAGAGGCTATGCAGTGAATGTCTAAAACAATATGAGGCTTCTTTAGGTTTAGGCTAGGTGGAGGAGAGCTACTCTTTATATGCACAGAGTTTACCTTATGCTGTGTGGGCTTTGTGTTCTTGGAGAACTGGAAGAGCTTTTAGTAATTTCTACAAGTTTCTGCCCTTGTTTCCTTTTTATAGTCTTTCATCCTACTGTCTTTTTCTCTGTCTTTGTTTTCTTTACCCTGGTATTGAAGAATATGAGAGGATCAGAAGATAAAACTGACCTAAGCTGAAAACTCCCTGAACCAGTAGAATTGACTGGTGCTGTGATCACACTCAATTTCAGACTGCTGCTAGTGTCATGTAGAGTAATATTGTGAAAGATTCTGTCAATTTTTGGTTCAGCTACTAGTTGTCATAATGGTAAAGAGTTACAGGGAGAGCATCTATCTTCAGGCAGTGAATGAGAAACTTTATTAGCAAAAGGAAAACTGGGTTTTTTTTCCAAAACTTTTTTTTCTCATTATAAAACTTTCATATAGAATATTTTCTTTTCCTGATTGAATATCTGCAGCTGATTTTCAAAAACTATGCACGGCATTTGAAACCTTGATTCTATACATATTTTTCTTCATGGAAAAGTTAAATTTTTCAAATACTTCGGCTGTTCATTTCTATTCTCTAACAGCCTTCTCAACTGAATAATTTAGAGGACTATACACACAACCAACCAATCTAAAATGAGTAATTCAGTGGTGAAAAAAAACCCGAACATTTTTAACCACAGTGAATTACCTCAATGCCTCCAGTTAGTTTTGCTGGTGCAAAGTAGGGGTGGAGATGGGATCTGCTTTAGCCACCATTGGCATCAGAAGAAAGATTTGTAGAACTTCTGTTTCATGCTTGGTATCATCTATATTCTGTAATCAGAAGGTTTTGCAATGGTGTCATTATTATCTGCTGTCTTCTTCTGTAAGACCTAGAGACTTAGTTTGAGAGCAGGACAGGGCTCTTGTGCTACATGGCATGTGCATTTAATGAGTTCAGATTCTGTTAGATCCTTGTGTTGGACATAAGATTCCCCTGTCTTGTCAAAATGTATGCATTTATGTAAGTAGCCTATCTAATGAAACATGTAATGTTTGTTGCTATTTGGATCTTTAGAAAATGTAGTTAAATTTTAAGCTTTTTTATCTTGGGTTTGGGTTTTGTTGTTTTTTTTTTTCCCCATTCACCCATGCACCATTCTACCACCTGTTTCGTATGGGGAATTTTATGGCTTTCAAATCACATACTGAGGATCCTATTTGCTATTTATGTATTAATAATTCTTGCTATAGAGTATGCAGTGTGCAGCTAGCTATTGTAATTTTTTGCTACAGGAATTTTCTATTGCTGCTTTTCTTTACTACAGCGACTTTCTCCAGGCAGCCAACAAGTCTTCCCTCTTGGTCTTGTAATTTGGTCTCTTCTGTTTCTCAGGTGTGACTGTGTTCCTGCTATTATTGTAGCTATCTGCATTTACAACTTGTAATTGAATTCACTGTGGTCAGCCCTGATTGCTGTATCGTGAGCTTTGTGAGTTGAGTGACCATCCTTTTTTCTGAGCCTTTGTCGGACTGCCTCATTGCCCTTTACCTCCCCACAGAAATACTCCTAAATTGATATTTTGGGAGCCATATCTGAGGCTCAGGCAATCCTTTTTGTGAATAACCTGTAAGTCTGGAAAAAGACTTATTGTGAAACCTGTGTAGCAGCTCTTCTTTATTAAGTTTCTCATAGAAGGAGCAAATCACAAGGAAAAGATGAGGAAACTAGATGGTGTTTTTCAGATTAAAATACTGTCTATTGACCAAAATTGTTTCTTCATTGGTATACAGATTATGATCTGTTTAAGAGTTGTCTTTAGCAGTTACCCTTGCTCAAAATAACACAAGAAGCATATTCCTCTCTTTTCTTTTTTTTTTTTTCCTGAAAGCCAGTTCGAAGCCAGTAAAGAGTGTTAGCCACATGAAACACGTGTCAACTTACCTAGGAAAAAGATGCACACTGGGTGCATAGGTATCAGACTCTATTTCATTGCTGTCGTGGTAACTCAATCTTACTTTTGGGAAGCCACTTCTAGGTTTAATGTCAATTTGCATTTCCGTGAATACCTTGTTTCTATTTCTTCACTGCAGTGAAGATATCCTTCGTTATTATGTGACAGCATTTTTGAAATGCCTATCATGTTTGTAAAATATCTACAGTGACAAAACATACACAGTAAAATGTAAGTTGCAGAAAATAATATTGCGTACTGAACCTCCAGTAGTTTCAAAGAAAAACAAACGAAGTTGACAACAAAAAAAAACCTTCCTGAAGTTATCCTGCATTTTCCTAACATTCCTTCTGTACTCTAAGATGGTGAATAAATGTCTTTTCATGTTTGAAGCTTGCCAAGTCTGGATGCTGAGGGGACTCACAATAGAAGTTTAAATGTCAGTGGGAAACTTTTTTGTTTGAAATCCCTAAACAACCACGGTAGTAACATTGCTAAATGGGGGAAAAATATGTGCCATAAGCAAGGTATTTAAGGAATTAGGCATTCAAGCCACTTTCTTGAACTTTCATTTTTACAAAACAAAAGCTTTCATCTTTGTGCCATCCTCAGTGAAGAATACCAAACCTGTCTAAATTCTGCATTCACTGTCTTCTAAGGAGTTATGCTACATAATGTGCAGAATTAATATATTGTATTATACTTGCAGTTCCTCAAAATCAATAATCAGTCTTTTTCCATTATAATCATTTTTGAAAGGAAGTGCAAAGATAGTGTAACACTGCAAAGTAAAAATTGCATGTTCTTTTGTGTGGTTTTGCTACTGCAGCTTACTCTCTGGTCCTCAGAACTTTGACAAAAGCTACCAAATATACTGCATATTGTAGATATTACAGTGATTTATTTAAATATCTCTTTGTTTAATATTTTATTATTATCACTGCTGTGAAAATGGCTAAAAACAAGTAGGTTTTAATCAGAAATTAATTTTTATTGATGACTTAAGGGTTTACAGGATTTGAGGTTTGACTGTGTGTATGATGTACTTTGGCTAGGACTGCTGATGGAAAGCTGTGTTGGAAACATCCTTTTCTTCATATTTTACACAAATGCCTTGTTCTTTTCAATTTCTTTCTCAGGACTTTTCTTCATGAAGCCATCTGTAGTTAAAAGAAATGCCACGTTTACTCTAGATATGTAATCTTCCACTTCTGATAGTATCTCATTATTAAACCAAATCATGCCCAGTAAACAAAAAGGCCTCTTAAAAAAAAAAAAGTTATCTATACGCATGTATTTTCTTAGCACATTGAACCTGAAATCCACTATGAAAATGCTGAATGCTAAGCTGCATCAGACTGGAAGCTAAAGTTTTAGTTTTCTGCTGGACCAGTAATTTATCTTCATTACTTTAATCTTGTGAACGTTTTAGTTTGGGTTTTTTTCCACATTTTCCCTGAAGTTATTAAAATATTAATAAATAAAAGATGTAAAGATGTTCTTTAAGTGGAATTTGGTTTTTTCGTAAGTGGATTTAAATTTTCAAACCTCTTTTAATGTTGCAGAATGACAAGTTTTAAACTCAATTATTAGACTCTCTTATTGTCTTATCTATCCTCCATATTTTAATTTCTTGTAGTACAGTTGGTAAAAAAACTCAAATAATTTATAATTACTTTAAATGGGTGAAGAATATAATTTTTGTTTTAAAATAGATTATTTCTGATTTACAGTTAACTTAGCAAGATTTACTATGATAATTTATTATTACTTTGGTGAATTTTGCATCTTCATTAACATCAAATCGTCATGGTTAAAGTATATATGTAGCTGGTGAGAAAAATATTGTCAGTGAATATGAGATTAAAGTGATTTTATTTCTAGTGCGCTCCTTTGGCGGGGGGGTGGTAAGGGGAGGGTGGACGGAATTAACTTTTGGACAGAATGTGAAAACCTGTGTGAAGAATTTTATTCTTACTTAACTTCCTTTCCATTTTTTGATGATTTGATATAGAGTAGGCCAGTGGAAGCCTCATTCTCTTTTACTGTGTGTTAAAAGAGCAAAATGTAACCTTTGTCACTAGCTCTGGAGAGCTCTTATACAAAGTCATTTTCTGCTAAATTGAAAGCTTCTCGCAGTCAATAATCACTTTATGTAATAGACATATATCTTACCTTGTAGCTAAATTATCATATAAAGGTGCTTTATTGTGAGGAATTTTCTTAGGTTGGCCAGTTATTTTGTTGAAATCCAGCAATGTGGTGAATCAATTTCTTGATATATGTGTAGACAGGTAATGACTGGCTTTACAGTCCTCTCAGTCTGTCATTGATACTTTATGGATTAATGGTAAAAGTGTTACTATGCAGGTTTGAGAAGCTAATTTAATCTGCTTTACAATCTGAATAGCTTTTCCTGTTGTTTATTAGGTGCCTTTTATCGCTTTATTATAACATCATTTTTAATGCTGGAATACAAGATATTCTGCTTCCTGATTTTCCTTGCTCTCCTTATTCAATAGTGTGCTGAAGCCAGTGTGCAAATGAGCTGAAGATGCTCTTTAATAAATGTATATTTGTCACTGGCTGCTTTTGTTGTGTGTGGTTGGGATTTTTCTGGATATACCAAGTGTGGTCAGGCATGCATTTTGATTCAGGGAAATTAAGCAGTCCGATCTAGTCTGCCAAGCTAGCGCACCTCAGCTATCTGTGCTTCACGGAGAAACTGTTTTTGGAGGTCTGGTCAGAAGTCTGGCTGCTCCTTGAGTGGCTGCAGCAAGCTGGTGAACAGAAAATGTGAGGTGTACAGTGTTTTGTCAGAAATGTCCCATCTCTTTAGGGTTTGGAAGACTGACTCAGGGCAGTACATTCAAAGTATCTTTTCATTCAACAGCCAGAAATCTCGTGTTCTTTTTATGGGAGTAAACCCCTATGAGAGGTGCTTCTCCTCTTTAAAAGGATAGTAATAATGATTGCAGCCACTTCTTAGTGCTTAGGGTTGTGCAGACAAGGGAAACACCAATCTCTCAGTCTGCCATCTTTAATTAATAACTCCTGTATCCTACAGAAACAGCAGTTAGTGTTTTTACAGTGCAACAAGTAATTTTGAGAGAGAAATCGTGAAAGAGCATCACTCTGAGATGCAGTGAATATGAGAGGATGTCTTGGATGCACCACTGGATTGCTTTTGCTTTTTTTTTTCCCATTGTGTAGTTAACAGATAAATTCTGTGGGCATGAACTAGAATCTAGGTTTCAACTCAGTAAAGTTTTAAAGCTGTTGATTGCTAAGGTTGTAGACACACAGGCATTCAATGTCAGAGCTGGATATAAAAGCTCTGGCATTTAGGCATTGTTAGCGAATGTCAACTATTGTACTCGAAGAATGATAGCTGTAGAAATAAGTTTAGTGAAGTATATAAGCCACCTTTCTATTATCACAATATTCTTACACACTTCACAAAAACAGAATATATTTTTTTATTTAATGTGTCAGAGAGACAGTTATAATTTGACTAGCAGAGAACTTTGTCAGAAACTTGACAGGAGTTCTAGGGTTCAAGCAACTCTATCTTACTAGGAAAGTCATTGTGGAAAGGTTTCTGTTTTGTTTTATTGTCAAATGATAATGTTTAGCAATCTGCTAGTAAAAAGAAAGAAAATTAAGACTGCGTTGGGAGCCTGTATACTAACAGTCCTACCAAAGACCTCTAAGTAATCAACTCAATTGCTTTAAAAAAAGATACTGAAAAGAAGATGTTAAGCTAAATTCCATGCTGCTAATGTGTGTCCCTCATAGTCACACAACGAATAAATGTCTTCTGTATTTCAAAAATGTACATGTGGGAGTGAAAATACATCTCCAGTCAGTTCTCAGTCATGGCCCATATAGCCAAGTATCTTACCCAATTTATTATGATCGTTTGCTCTGTTACATTTGTGTGCTTAAGCTTCAGATATAAAGCAAGATGATTTTTGCTTAATTACCAGAGCAAGAAAGAGGTTCAGTTTATAAGCCATAACAAAAATGCTAAATGCTGTTTATTTCTCTTTAAAACAATAAGGGGCTGAACTGTGGTTTTTAAGATGAATGAGCATAGTCTTCGTAAAATTCATCTGTCTTACTATGGCTGAATGTGTGTAAAGTAAAATTATGACTTGCTTTTTTGTAGGAAGGAGGTATTGAAGGAGGTTTCTGAGGCATTACTATGCTATAACCAGAATTATAACTATACATAAGCACAGTGGTAAAGAGTTTTAAAGAATCAAATTTGGAAGTCTAGAAAAGGGTTTCCTCTTAGTGATTCAGATTAAACACTTTTCCTACATGAACATTACTCTTTGCCGAAGGGTTTAGTCAAGGAAAAAATACCTTGAAATGCAGAGAGCCTTAAAATGTTACCACTGGAAGTGTGCCAGCCAGTTTACTAGAAGGTAATATAAATGTTTCACCAATGATAAGTAAGAACTCAAGATAGTATAGTGATTATTGCCTATAATCAACATAAAGATCTGTCCTGGGTATCAGTGAGACTGGTTACTACCCAGAGCTCCCTGCTGCACTTTGTCGGAAGGGTGGCTTTTTCAGGAGAATTTAAAAAATGGTCCCAAGGTCCCTGCCTCTTTCACAGGCTAGTTGAGAGATTCAATAGGCAGAGAATGTAAATGAAGTTCTGTTACGTTATGGGAAGAAAACAGAGCCTGTAGTAAAGAAGAATCCAAGTAAGAGACCAAAAATTATGGGAAGTTCTGATATACGTATTGTCACTTTCTTTGGAATAGACAGAGTGTGTGTGAGTCAAAAATCAGCTGTTATATTGCTAGGTTTATCTTTGGTATAAATTTGTACAAAGTATGACAGTATTTGTAGTGAATAACAATGAGCGCATGAGGAACTAGAGCAAGCAAATTTGTTGTTTCACTTGCGTGTAACAACTATTTTACAATAGCTGTTCCATGTCTGTTGTTCTAATGCCTAAATATAATTATGTATTAATACACAATAATATTATGTGTTATTAATGATAACAATTATGTAATTGACATTTTGCACTTGAAATACATAAAGATGGGTTATTGGAAATCATGATCTCTTAAACATGGGTAAATTTTTTTTCTGAAACGTTAGTGTATGTTAGATCTGAATTCTGGCATGTCATTTAAGCGTCAATCTGTTTTTCCATTTTATCAGAATATCCTAATAGCAGTTTTAATGGCTCTCCGAATTATTGGCAGAACCTACAGTTTTGGTTTGTGCATATAGTTTTACTCTTTGAATGAAAGCCGCTCAAACTACCTCTGAAAATTGGTGTATTGCAAAAGCTTGTCTCATCTAGCATCATGTCTAAAATCATTTTGGGATGCTACTCAGTACAGAAGACTACAGCTCAGTAGAGCTCAAGGAAATTAAAGGCTGGGGGCAAAAGATGGGCTACAGTTTTAATTGTTACTTTTTCTGGGTTCTTTGTGCATCAGTGGTGAGCTTGATTGAAACACTACATTCTCTGAAGGGTAAGAGATATACGTAGATAATATCTATCTGAAGTCTTGAAATGAAAAATATAGTGAAACTTCTGCATAGTTCTGTAGTCAAATATAAGGAAGTTATTTATATAACTTTAAGAAAAAGAAATTGCAACAATACTGAAGAGAATACTCAGTGAATATAATAATTCTTGAGAACTGCTAACCTGATGCTTTCAGATAGCTGTCTCTGGAATTACTGCTTGATCCATCAGCCACGCAGAAGTCTAGTTAGGACTTAGTGCCTGCAGTTTGTCCCACTAGGTATAATGGTGGCTTCTCACATCATAGATGAAAGCAGAACATGGATAATTACAGAATAATCAGACACTAGTACAAAAGCTGTTTGATTATGACCTTACTCTTACACGAGGATACTCTCTGAGAACTCTAAAACTTGTAGTCCATTTAAACTGCTCAGATGTCTGGTAGCCTGCACTGGAAGAATCAGTTGAAACTTCAGAATCTGCTAACAGTGCTTACGTTTCACTAAGTCAGAAATTGCCAAGGACATGTCTGTACTGACCTGGTATATCAGTTTAGTCATTAGTAGCATTTAAGACCTTTTTTTGTTATTCCTGCTGCTAACGTCGTGTGCCAGGATTTCAGGAGAAATGAGCAAGAGTATGGGAAAAATTCTAGCCCCACTAAAAACCTGACTTCTTTAAAGCTGGGCTAATTTACAATTGTTTCTCTCCTCTCTCTTGTGCTCTCAAAAGGAATTATCAAAATATGAAGATAGAAATTCCCATACAGTTACATAATGGACTTAATATGGAGCAAAGCTGAACTGTTTTGATCTATTTATATTAAAGTTACAGCAGACTGCTGTAATTGTAGGATGTTGAGCATGGTAAACTAAGTGGCAGTTCCAGTGAATAATATGTCACTATCTTCCATCTTAACTATTTTCCTTCATCTTTTCCAGTTCCTCCTCTCCTTCATTCCTCTTTCTTCACCAGAGTTGGCTTGCTCAAACAAATGACAATAAAGTTAGAAAAATCAGAGGAAATAATACTGTCTGTTCATTGGAAAGTGTCAATCCAGACATATGGGATTATTTTTCATGCATTCAGGCAGAAAGATCAATCAGCAGTTGCCAGTTTTTGCTGCCATAGTGTTCTGTTTCCCCTCCAGATTCTATTCTGCTAAAACCACAAATGCATATTGTGTTATTATTTTCTTTGTAGGAAGAAATAAAGTGTTCGGAATGCCATTATAAGTTTCCTGGGAACTTGGGAAAATACATCTTTTTTTTCAGAAAAGAGTACGTTTGCCTAGTTTTTTTTTTTTTTTTTTTTAATGAATTAACTGAGTAGGAAGAAGACTTACTGGTTTATCCAATAAAGAAGAGATGACACTTATGACAAATGATGGATATTTTTGTATAGTAAAAGGGTTCAGGAAGCATACTGAAGTTTTTGGATTTTTTTTTTTTTCAGTATGCCTTGCAGGAGTAAAACTTTTCTCCTTGAAAGACAGGTGACAAATTTGATCAGTCTTTTGTAGCTCTTTGTTCTGTAAAAAAGAATGGGAGATGCTTAATGTTTTCAGGTTTTGATCCAAAGAGCGATGTTTGAGTTGTGAATTGACATCACTCTTGCAAGTAGTCATCCTAGAACTGCCTGATACAAAATCAAGATTCAACTCCTATGAAAGGTCAGGCTATCTAAAGAAAGAAAACCGAAGAATGTAAAGATATGTAATAGAAGAAGCAACAGAGAAAGCTAAATGTTTCTCAAAAAGCTGCTCTAGGAAGCAAAATACTTAATCCTTAATTGATTGAGAGTAAGATCTGTCTTAAGGTCTGTATTGCTGCTTTTAGGTAAAGCCAGCCTTGCTGAGCAGATGGAATACTAATCCTCAGGTACCAGTAACAGTCCCACTTTCCCGCCATGCCCTCCTGATTTATTCACCTTTCTTGCACCTCATCTTCCCACCCACCTCCGTCTAAATTCAGGAATTAGGAAGGAAAGGTGGAACTTAATCATGATTGTAGATTCTGATCACAACAGTATTTATTCAAAAAGACATATCAAGTACCCTTTTTCACTCACTCAAAGTGCCAGCATGTGATGAACAAATACATTTTTATTCTTTCTGGTTTGAAGTCTTGCAAATCTTTTGTGATAAAGGCTATTAACAAAACAGAGAAGGAAAGTTCCTCGTATTCATCTTTCTAACAGCAAAGATGTGATTATTTTCACACTTGAACAAGTAACTTTAAACTCATAGCTATATCTATTTAGTCAATTTTTACAGGATTAGAAATGGTTAAAGTGTAGTGTTTCAAAAGGGATTACTTTTGGGCAGCTTTGTTTTTAAACTGTTTTGTCTTGGATGTATTGCCCATAATTTTGATAGATTTCTTGGTGGTTGGGGTTTTTTGCCTGTTAATTTTACACAAAGGAACTTTGCTTAGTATTCATTCTAATCTAAATAAGTACAGGATAACATTGCTGATAATCTTGTCTCTATAGAAATCTTTAAAAAAATGTGCTATATAGTCTTGGAAGTTTTGTTCTTCTGCCTTTGGGAGTAAATTGGGAAGTTCAGCCAGCAGAGCTTCCTTTCTCAGAGGACATAGCAGGCATTGATAATGTCCTGTAAGCTGTAATTCTGTAGTGACATCAGGCTGCAGACTGGCAGCAGTCTCTCGGGTACAAGTGCCTAGGTTGCAAAGCTTTCCCAGTGAAGTGGCTGATATCTTTAGAGGGTGTGTTTGATTTCAAAGGACATTTTATTTTTCTTTAAAGATGAAAGCAATTTTGACTTTTCTAATGCATAGTTATGGCTATGTTATAACAGTGAATAAAATTAGTACTCTAAGAGATTTATTGTTTGAACTTAGTTAAGTTCATCTTGATTTCAGTGTAATTGCTACACAGTTAAATTGTTTTTTTGTAAATAGAATAGGCTATCTGTTTTCTGTTAATATTAATCGAGACCAAAATCATAAAATTTTGTCTAAAAATATTCTATCATTTTTGGGATTTTTTAATGTGCTTAAACTATCTTATAGGTAGGTTTTATTAAGAACTAAAAGACAAGTGGAAATCTGAGTTAATATTTCATTATTATCTTAATTATTGTCTAAATGTAAGGGGTCTTGTAGATGGGAAAGAGAAGGAAACATTGTTTTAGTTGCAGATACTGTTATTTGTTATAATACACATCTGTTAATAACTATGTAATGTATGTCATGAATACTTTCACAAATAATTTTATTTGCAACTTAAGAAATTCGAGTGACTGACGCACAATAGGACATGTATAAATTTTGTAATCAAACCCGAGTGTCTTAGAGACCAATGCACTCGTTTGCATTTTTTACTGTAGCTGAGACAAAGGAAAAAATAAGTTTTACATAAATTTTCCAAGTATTTTTTTAATCTTTAATATCATAGGTCATGTTGGCTCATTACAATAGCATCCCCTGCTTACAAAATGCTTGCTTTAGGGGGAAAAGCACCCCAACCCTTAGATTTACCTTGTCACTTTTTCTTAAATTATATTCTTCTTTATTAGGCACATCATTTTTCATCATGCTTGGTTTGTAATGTGACAGCAGGGCTAGTGACTCTGTATTAATGGCATCAAGCTTTATACCAGGTCTTGAGCAGTTGGGCTTTATTTTCAGCAAGTATTTAAGGTGTTTTAGAGAACTTTTCTCTTTCAAAAGAAAATATCTACATACTTTTTTGCTTAAAAATCTTTCTTTTAATTTCTTTATCTATTCTCTGTGAAGTGAAAACACTTCAAAATGACGAACTGCTGTAATGCATTAGTCTCAGTTCTCTATAACCTTTCTCAAATATTTTTTGGCATTCAGCTTCAAGCTAGAGACTAAGCTCCTATGTATCCTACTGGTATTTTCACCTCCACAGAAAATAATAACCTGTGTAAGACCTATGCATCCTCCTAGCTTTTTGCTGTTTCTGTTTGGGGTTTTGTTGCTGTTGAGTGCGGTTGGTTTTGTTTTGTTTGGTTGGGTTTGTTTTTGGGGTTTTTTTGTGGTTTGTTTTTTGTTTGTTTGTTTAGGGGTGGTTTTTTTGTTTGTTCCTTTGTGGTTTTTTTTTTGTTGTTTTTTTGGGGGGGGTTGACTAAAATGAAGAGAAACTGTGTTCTGGCTTTTCAAAGCTTGGTCATAAGATAATATTTAAAATATTTACTGTTAACGTCTTTATGGCAATTGCTCAAAAAAAAATGAGCAGCAAAGCATAGGAAGAAAGAATACGAAGAGAATAAATGAAACATTTATTGAATAAGCATTCATTAGAAGAAATCAGAATGTGGTCTAGTAAGTACTGGCTGCAGTGTAAACAACTGGGATTTATTACATTAAAATCTGAGGATGAGAAATGTATTTTCTGATATTTAAAACATTTTTCTACTCTTTCAGAACCAGATAGTCACTGAGTGTTACTTTTTCTTTTTGCTACCCTGGAAATGAAGAATTTCTCATTACAGCTATATCTGTCTCTTTGTATGTGAAAATCCTAAATAGAGATGATAGGGATACCAGTCTGCTCTCTATGTAAAATATTTAGTCTCATTTTCAGCTAGAGATATTTCTAGGATGAGAGAAGAAATCCAAAGATCTCTTCACTCCTAATGTCTTACCTCTTTTTGTCCTAAAAGCTGATTTTTCTTGACAGACAGCTAAACAGCAATGTATATTATTTCCTCAGCAAGAAGAAAGCAGTAGAGTCGTAATTTAAAGGTGAAAACAGGAGTAGAAAGAGTATGTTCAAGACATTTAAATTGACTGAAGTTTATCAGTGACCAATTAATTTTTAGTTACTTATTCTAAAATAAGTGCATGTATTTTTTATTCTTGTCACTTTACTGCTATGCTATAAGAATAGAAGTTCCTATTTGCAACTCTGATTTTTAAGTTGATTGATGGTAGCTTCTTTAAATGATCTGCAGTACATCCCTTAAAATTGTCTTTTCAATTAAAATGCCATTCTTCCCCTTGTAATTGTGAAGAAAACATTAACACCAGTTTGAAGTTTTGACTGGGCTTCTTTTCAGATGTGCATGGTTACACTGCCAGAGTAAACTAGAATTTCTGTAGAGGTGAGAGCCAGGTACATAGTCCTGGAAGCTGTAACAGTGTGTATATCCACAGGGGTCAGGATTATCTTCATCTTCTGTCCCAATTAAGTCTCCCTTTGTTTTATTTTGTAACTAGGTGATGAATTTAAAGCAAAAGTTTTGGTAGTGTAGGAATCATGACAAGTGAAAGGAAAGGTACTCATCGGCATTTTTGAGCAACAGTATTTGTAATAAATCATTTCTACAATCTAGATCCATGGACTAGCAAGAGATTTTCCTTTCACATGTCTTATTCTTCACGTAGTCTCCTCTTATGCATTTACAAAGAAGCCAGATTATTTTTTTTCTTCAATTCAAAAGATTTGTGTCTCTAGGTATCCATGTTGATCTATAGCCAGCCTCTGTTAAATGCACCACCCAAGCATTGTTCCATAGTATCATATTTTCGGAGATGCAAAGGTCCTTCTTCTGCTGCAGTTTTCACTTATTTCACTGCCTGCAATCATTTATCTCTGAAAGTTTATGTAGATAATGCCAGCATTAGTAATTTCCAGGAGATTTGCACTGCAGCATAATAAATATATGAAAGTGCAACAACCGTCCTGTAATTGTTGAGCGTGGTGGGGTTTTTTTTCTTCATTTACTACATTTAGAAGTCTATTTTTGCTCTCAGTATATTTAACATGTAGGGGGAAACAGAACGGGAAAAACTGAAATGGTGCCTGACTGTTTGAAGCTAAAAAAAAAAAAATTAAAAGTTATTACTGGATTGCAGTCATGCACTTCAAAATTTTTTGAAGGAAGACGTCCAAAGCAGAGTCAAAAGCTTAGCAATTTTAATGGTAGAAAGCTGTGAAACAAAAATCTGTACCAGAGAAGATATAGGAAATGCTCATAAAAAGTAGGGAAGTTATCTGTAAAGTTTATGGGGATGATGGCTTCTTAGTTTAAAAACTGATACATTTGCCAGTTTCCACGTGGTAAGGTATATGGAACATAAAGGCAAGTTTCAGGGTATTAAGCACAGTTTTATAATGTCTAAAAGGGCTGTCAGATCTGGGAAAATAAGTTTTTTCTTCATGCAGGTAAAGGAGAGATGAGTTAAAATTTGTTGTATCATTCCTTGAAAGTGTAATCTATCAAATTCAATATGCACTGCTGGTTGTGTAACTTGACAGTAATTAGGATGATAAAGTAAAAAAAAATGTAAAAATGTCTTTGCGTTCTGCCAGTGATTATTAAATCATGTTGCATTTTTTAGTTTAAAGTATTTGTTTGTTTACAGATGTATAATACACACTATAAACTCCAAGCAATTATAACTATATAGGCAGCTTGAAAAATGACTGTAGTTTTGCAAGCCCACTTGTAAAGGCTCTAATGCCGTTGGTTGGGAAGGTGGTTTAGGCCCAAAGCTGTACAGCTACGTCAGTTGGAATTTGTGCCCACTTTAAGGAGAACTTTAAATGAGAAAATGGAACAGTTTCTGTTACTCTGTGGGAATTCAAATGAAAAGGGCAGCCTGGAAGGCTGGGGTAACTAGCCAACACAAGGTGTGACTTACTTTATCAATATACAGATATGTGGGTTACTTATGAAAATGAAATTTATTAGTTGCACTAAAGAATTTGGTGGGAACATTGAGGGGATAACCATAATCAAATGGAAAACAATACCAAGCAGATTAGAGAGTTTTAGACTTGAAAGAGGACTAAATTCGAGCAGAAGTCTGTCAGTATATTTGAAGTAACCTAATAGTAAAGATGTATGAAGATTGAGTAGTGGATTTTTTTTTTAAGATTTCATAATAAATAGATTACTGAAGATGGTGGATAGAATATTTTCAATAAAGTGCATGGGACAGAAGTCAAATTGGAAGTATCTGAGGACCAGAATAAAGAAGTCCTGCCTATAGTAACCGTAAAACTTTAATAATTTTAGCTGGGAGAGATAGATGGATTATTAATATGGAAGCTGACTAGGATTATGATTGCTTTTATTTTTTTAAAAAAGGGGATTTAAACTTTATATAAAAGGTGAAGAAAAGAATAAAAGTGAGAGCTAATTATGGAAGACAAAGATAAGGCTTGTCACACAAATGACTGTAGCATTGTGTTTCTAATTTTGACTGGGATCTTTGAAATGAAGTACGTCTCATGTCAGGATGAGCAGTCAGCATCTGAAGCATGTTAATAGCAGGACTACTCTCAGCAAACATCCTCATGGAGACTTTTTAAGCTAAGTGATGTGATACAGAGGTAATTTTTGAGTAACAGACAGAACTTACAGAAAATTCAAAAAAATGCTTTAAGTTAATACAGAATATTTGCCAGGAGTCAGCACTAATGGAGGAAACCTGATATTCACCAATTAATTTTCCTGTCAATGTAAGTTACACTGTAGTGCTTCATCTTCAAAATGGACAACAACTCTCTGGAGCATTGTCTCTCTACACTTCTGGAAAATAAGTAAATAGAGTGTAACTGTGACTGAAGCTCAAGACACTTCCTTGAGAAGTCTGTGTTACATTTTCTGTTTATTTTCTGATTTTTGAATCCTGGACTTGGAAGCATGAGGTAAATTCCAGACACCTGGAATGATAGTTGTGAATGAATCTCAAATTATCACATGTTCAAAAGGCTGCTTTTGAATAGAAAAGGGTTTCTTAAGATTTGAAGTGAGCCATCTTCTGCTGTAGTCCAGAAACCAATTTTATTACTAGTTGTTTCTGTTAGGTGTTTCTAAATTTAAGATATTTTCTTAACAGAGTTGATATATAGGAAGTATAGGAATATAATTTATATCATGTATTTGCATTAGTACTTGTCCGCTTATTTTAAATAATATATGATATTACACAAGCTAAGAGAAAAGGTGCACTATAAAAAATATAAGCAGCCTGAAATGCTCAAATCGAGCTGAAAGATTTTTGATTAAATGCTTGAGGGAATATTCATTTTCTCTGAATGCTTCTGTAAAACTCCATTTTTCACTGGCAGTTACATAGAAACAAAAAGAGCCTTTTAGCCAGTATCTCCTGGATCTTTTGGCTTTGGAACATAAAAAGATACATCTGAGCCAGGGACCCTGAAACCAATGGGGCCAATGGAACCTGAAGAATTGGAGATAATGAATCAATAAATATACTAAGTAACAAAACTGTTATCATGTGTTTTCATTGCTGCATGCTTTCTCCTTGGCAAGTAGCCATTGGCATACTGGGTCCATGCCTGTTACTTTTATTATTCCCTATCATGTATCTCTAGAGGAATTAATGTGACAATCCAATACTGGATAAATAATGAGACCCTATTAATCAGTTATGATCTTTTGTAATAAAGCTTCAGTGTGTATCAGTCAACATTTTATGATTTTTTTCATTGGAATATAAGGGTCCTTTCTCACTGTGGCATTTTACAGATATGGTGTAACCTAACCCATTCAGCACAGAATCAAATGTGTAATAGTGTTTACAATATTAGAGCTATGTTCCCAATTTCAGTAGCACGTCCTGCACTGACACGCTTGCACGCAACTTCTGAGGAAAGGAATAGACTCGTACTGGTTCAGTCTGTATCACATAGGTCTCATCCCCTGATTTGCATATCTAAAATACCTGTTTTCAGGGAGTATCTAGCGCAGCTGCAAGGGCATAGAAATTATATGAGAACAACCAATTTTTGCTCATTTGCTGACGTTGTAAGTGGATGTTGGTCTTTATACCAGTCTGGGGCAGATACTGCTGCAGTTCTTCAAGAGGAGAACTAGAAGGATTTAAGTAAAGATTGTGATGGAGGAAAAGCAAGTAAGGTTTGGTTCAAGTACATTCAAGTACAAAAGGGAAGTCTGGCTGTGCTACATTTCTGTCCAGCAGATGAATTATTCACTGTTATATGCTGCTTACATTTTGTGACTCATATTTGGTCTTTCTCTCTCCCTGTTCTCCTTTCCCACTATGCCTAAGAACTGGTGAAAATGGAAAGTGATGTTATTTTTGAGCGTATAAATATACTTAAAAAAATAGAAAACTGTCAGTGTGATATATTCTGACACGGTGGGATGTAGAGTGATTTGTAAACCAGAACCTCTGAATAGTTTAAAGCTATATATTCTTCAAGATTGATATTTTTGAAGGGGTAGAAACTTGATTTTTTTCTTAAGTAAGTTATGAGAATCAGGTGATATAGTGTACAAGTAACAATGACTTCCCATGTAATTTAAGTTGGGGGTTTTTGGAAGGGGGAGGAAGGGGGAAGGAGAGAAATTTTTAAAAGACTAATGATTGTTTTGCCATATGTTGACATGCCCGAGGACTCCAAAGCTTACTGATTCTGTAGATTGATTGTCTTTTTAAACATTCATGATCTTTAAATGCTTTAGGTCTGAGAAGAAGACACCAGTTGCAGACACTGTTACATCAGTCACAGAGGAATGTAGTGACAATGATTGACTGTGTAGTAGTGATCCAAATTTATGAAGCTAATTTGCTTCTTTCACAGATAAAATTTGAAATTTATTTCAGGCGTGACACTTAATGTTCTTAGTACACAACTTTGGTACACTTATGTAGCAAAACATACATTCACCACTATATAAGGTTATCATGAACTGATGCAACCAATAAAAGAAGTGAGTTTTGGGAGTTTCTGGAAGCTATTGGGTTCCCTTACAGTTCAAAAATGTTTAAAATTAGTATTGCATATTAGTGTTAAGGCAATAAAATAGTTAGTGAAGCACCTGCTGTACTGTATTTAAGAATCTGCAGCATCTTGCAGTTGGCCTTGCTGAACCTCCTGAGATTGCCATGGGATCACTTCTCAAGCTTGTGCCGATCCATTTGGGTGTTACTCAATTCTTCAGGCCTGCCAGCTGCACCACTCAGGCTGGTGTTGTCTGCAAACATGCTGACGGTAACCTCAATCCCATGGAATGATTGACTGATTTAATCCCACATTGGTGCAAACATTAGACAGTACTTGTCCCAGTATGGACCATTACTGATCCTCATCTGGACATTGAGTCATTCACCACTACCTTCTGGATGTAACCATCCAGCCAGTTTCTAATCCTCCAAATAGTCATAGAGTCACAGAATGTTTTGGGCTGGAAGAGACCTTGGAGATCATCTAGTTCCTAGCCGTGTGGCATGGGCAAGGACACCTTTCACAAGGCCAAGTTGTTCAGAACCCTGTCCAGCCTGGACCGACATTTCCAGGGATGGGGCATTTACAGCTGCTCTGGGCAACCTGTCCCTGTCTTACCACTGTCACAGTAAAGAATTTCTTCCTAATATCTAATCTAAACCTACCCTCTTTGAGTTTAAAGCCTTGTTCCATCACTGTGTGCCTCTCTAGCTCTGTTATAGGCTCCTTTTAGATACTGAAAGGCCCCATTAAGGTCACCCTGGAGGCTGAACAATGTCCATCCATCAAATACAAATCTCTTCACTTTACAGAAAAGGATGTTGTGGGAGGCCATGTCAAATACCTTTCAGGATTCCAGGTAGATGACATCTGTAGCTCTTCCTTTGTCCACAGCTTGCTTTACTCTCATTCCAATAAGTACTCAACAAATCTCATGTAAGGCATTATATTTCTAGATTATAAAAAGTGAAGGGGTGGGAAGCTATGTAGTTTTCTGTGCTTAATATTCAGAGGAAAATTAGACTTGCCTAAAATTATGTTTACAAAGATTAAACATTTGAAAATATGTTTACAAAGAATTTAAAACTTTCTGATCTGTTTATTTTAGAAGGTGGAGTGATCCCAGAAGCTTTGTAATTGCACTGAAACCTTAACCTTTTACCTGTTAAGGTTTTATAGATGCTAAACGTAATGATCAAGATGGAACAGAGAGAGTGACCTGGAAATGAGGCAGAGGGACACACCCTGTGGTAGGGGATGAAACAAAGAGATCTTCCTTCACGTGCTTAATATTGCTGCGATAGCCAGGGTTTTGGTACAGTTCTGTAAAACTGAAAACTGTACCAAACAGCAGGTTCCAAGACTATTAATCTTCAAACTTCATCTCCATTTCTATGCAATAAAATCTATTATAGGAGAGAGGATCACATAAGAGACAGATTCTTACCTTAACCTTATTAAGGATATTAATGTGGTGAAAGGTAGTAGCTGCTACACAAGCTAAATTTTATATATCTCAGAAATCTAGCAGAAATTACACACTGTTAGGAATGAGTAGCAAAAATAGACTTCTTACTGTTGTTCAAAACAAAAGAAAAAAATCCAACAGAATTGAGGTTTACCATTGTGATCTTGAACTCTACCAAGACATCAATCTGTAGCAAAACTGGCACTTTAGGTAATACAAAATTAAGTGAATAACCCCACAATACTCATTCTGCTGTCTGTGGAGGAGACTTAATGCACCCAAAACACATCTCTATAAAATACATCTCTATTTGTCTTTAGCCTGTACAGAATAAAAGCAACATAGAAATGATATACTGTCAAATTATATGCCGCTAAATTTCATAACTGTAGTGTTGTGTACTGTGTACAATCTTTCACTTCTATACATTTAGCATCATCCAAAGTTATTTATTTCTTTATTATTTGACTGGTGATAATCCTTAGGGCAAGCTATGTCTGAGTAATGACATGTACAATGCAGTCTTAAAAGGAGGTGAGAATGTGTTGGTATTCTTGAACCGCAGTGGGATATATCCTGGGATCAGACTCTTAAGAATGTGGTGAGGGAGTAGACCCAACTTAAAGAGTCTGTTCAGGCTTTGTAATACAATCTTCATTAAGCTGCTCAAGCAAGTCTTCCAGTGTACACTTAAAAGTACATTAGGTCTTCTGTTTTTAAATAATTCCCATGTTATTTTATAAACATCCTAGTTCTTCATATTTCTGATTTTCATAGATCTGAGTCTAGATTGATTTTTTTTTTTTTTTTTAAGTAAACATACTTTTTAGAGAGCTTAACATCTTTTGAGGAGCATATTACGCTACAGAGAAAATGCAAGACTGTTTTGAGGTTTTATTTTTAGGAGTGGTGGTGGTGGTGGTGAAGAGTTTGAGTACTTGCATGTAGGTTTTTGACCACTGCTATATGCTGACGTCGAATGTGTTTCTTGTGTACAATAGAAGAGTACGTAGGAAACTTTAATCATCCAAGACCTGTGAGAAAATTAATAAATATCAGTGGAAAGCCTGCTATCGATTCCATTAAGTATTTATTATTTGGAATAAATAGTTTTCAAAAGTGTATTATTTGGTAAACGGTTGCTGTGGCTTTTTATGTCATAATATAATTCCACGATATTGTGGTAATAGGTGATATACAGTAATTATCTCCTTGGCTTTTGTTTAATACTTGTGATATTTTGTATTTTTATCTTCTTTATTCTCAGTATCTCTATAAGTTACTAGCTCACCTTCAGTAAAACACAGTCATGCATTCAACCTAAATGTTTAGTCAAACAGATGCACGTAATAGTAAGTGAGAAAAAACAGTTGCATTTTGGGGGTTTCTGACCTTTTGGTTCCATTAAATATGAGCTTGATTAAGTGTTGATTTTAATATACAAGGACACTACAGTTTATTCACTATAGATCCAGTTTTTCCAATGTATAGGGTACATAAATACCCACATACTGCAATATATTACCTGAAACTTGATGTTGCAATATACTGTCTATGTACCATCTTGAAAATATCTTGCCCACACATATGTAATATGATTATGATTTACCGATAAAATTGCAAGTTTATCTATTTCATTTCAGCTGTAGTTTTAGAAACATCGTAGATAATGAGGTAGGGAAATAATTAGTAGGAAAAGAAGTATTTTGGATGGAATATGTAAAACTCCATAATGATTTTTGGGCCTAGGGGAGAGATGAGGAGTCCAGGAAAGTACATCAGTGTAAAACAAAAAACTGTTAGGGCATGAAAAGCAATTAGGAACTTGGATACAAATGTTGAAGCCTGGGGAAGAACATTTGTCTTTCATGGTGGATTAAAACGGCTTCAGCCATTCACATACTTCCATGTTGTTTTTGTGAATGTGGAAACCGATTGCATAACACAAACAAAATACACTGTGTTACTGAAACTAAATGCTTAGAGTTGTTAGAAATAATGACAATACACGCTATAATATAAAATGTGAGATTTCATATAGTTGTTTTTGAGTGCCTTCTAATTTTTTTCTCTTGTATCTAAGTTGCATGAGTATACTCTCCTTTGCTACATTTAATCTGCAGCTAAAACAAAACTTTCTTATATGTTATTTACAAAGTATCACTAATCATGAATTAAGATTAAATGTGTATTGTCAGATTGCTTGGTGGGGTTTTTGTTCTATTTTGTTTTGTTTGGGTTTTTTTTGGTTCATTTTTGGGTTTTTTTGGTGACTATTTGTGAAGCGCTTTATAAATATTGGTGTGTGTATTGTGGGCATCTGTGCCTGCCAGTTGGCATGCTTTGTAGAGTTTATTCAACTTCTTAAAACCACTAAAAATTTATTTTTAAATGAATGAAATCTGCTTAAAGCTGTGTCCTACAGTTAAAAAGAAGGCATAGAATATTAAGAAATAAATATCATTAAGTTTATTTGAATTAAATGCTTTAAGCTGTATTCTTAAATACAGCATCTTGCTCTGAGGGATTGTCTAAACAAACAAAACAGATTTCAAAAGACATTTCCTGACTCATTGGTCAGTGATCATAACAGTACAGTTGAAAGGATTCAAGTAAGGCTTTTGCTGTATTTCTGAGTCTCATGATGAAAAGCCTAGAAAATATTGCTACCAATAAAAAATTATAGAATTTTAAACTGATTTGCAGTGTAGAACTCCTACAATCTGCTTCCTGAAAATTTGGTCTGTGTTATTTCAGCTTGAAACACTGAAATCAATAACCAGTTTTAGAAACCAGGATCATGCCTAAAATTAAGAAAAAACCACAGCCTTCAAGATTCATAATACAGTTTGGGTGTAGGCAGAATTTTTTAGTGACTTACATCTTGATTAATTTTAGTAATGCTTCTAAAAATTGAAATAAAATGTGTATTCAAAATAAAAATGGATGAAATGTGTAAAAGTATAAATAAGTTCTTAATATATTACAGCATTTTGAGTGCAACTGTGTCTAAATGTAGCTGAAGTTATTTACTAGCAATACTACTAGCTTGAAGTTATTTTTAAAAGGGGAATTATTTCATTTTTTTAGGACCTTAGTGAAACTACAGACTGAAAGAGGTAATGTGATGGCTTCTTATATTTTGTTGTGTTATTATAGGTTCTTTCATTAAAGCATGCTAATATATATTAAATTGAGCAGACTGCATTTGGTATTTGGTGATCCTTAGCTAAGACACTGAGACTTTTGCTGCAATATTTTGCAATGGTTTTATGATCAAAAGTAAAGAAAACATTAAAAACCAGGAAGCATTAGAAGTAATGTAGACCGTTAGAGCTGCTGTCATCCCTCCCAAGTTCTCCCCTAAGGTCTACACAATCCTGCCCACATGCCCTAAGGTCCAGGACTAAACTGTGTCCAGCTCCAGCACGGGTACAGCTGCCCAGGAGCTGGCAGAGCTGGCTTGGGTTAGGCAGTGTGAAAAATCTGCATTGTAAGACAGAGCTGTGAGCTCAGACCCTTGGTCTTTTCCTGAGATGTGTTGTAGGACTGCACCTTGGCCTTTACTTTGCTTTACTGATCCTAACATCACCTCACTGGCCTGATGTTAGACGTGCCTCATCACTGTGGACTAGGCTAGTGATCACAGGGTTATGATTTTTACCCTGACTTCTTCCAATTTAGGTTCATAATATACAAATATCTATTTGATAAATATTTTCTTATCTACGATTCTGCACCTCATTAATGGATATGAAAAGAATTGGTTTCTATTAAAATTTAACTTGGCCTTCTGTCTTTACTGCAGAGTATAATGATGGCCCACTATAACACTTTTTTTTTTGTTTTATGATACTGAAAGACTAATGCTAGTGTCGAGGTTTATGTAAGAAAAGAACCAAACCAAAACAACACCACCACCACACACAGAACCCCTGCAAAGCCTGGATGTGCAACATACAAGATCTTTAAGCTTGTAAGTATTTTTCAGGTTCTTAAAGGAGCAAAAAAATTGTGAAATGCTTTCTGGATCTTAAGCACTGACATACACTTTCTTTCTGTAGCCATGGACAGTCAGCAACCACAGGTCCTCAATATCCTTTTTCCTTCAGTGCAATTGTTCTCTCTCACACTGCAGGATAAAGGATGGATGTCTTGTGTGGTTATCTTCCCTTACGAGGGCGCTGTGTAGCAGGGTGCTTTCTTTTCTCTCTATTGTATATTTATCTAAGGAAGGAGGAGGCCTGTTCCTGTTAATTAGCGAGAACAGACAATACTTTCTATATACAGTAACTTGAGAACAGAAAGAGTCCATTTCATGTGGATGCCTTTTTCTTTATTTTTTTTTTCTGTTAAAGTGTTTCAGCTACTTTCAGCTATGTCAGGGTCTCTGCCAAAGTTGCTATAGAGGAACAAGGCTTTGAAATGCTCTAAGAATTCTGGTACTGCTTTTAATAAATGAAAATAGCTATCAGTAATGCATTAGTGCATTATAGGACTTTCAAATCACTGCACCCAGACTGTGATGAATCACAGTATGAAGTGAGAATAAATGTGCTGAAAAACACAGTGAGAGTCTGTTTGCTCTTGCCATGTTAACTTCAACTGAAAATAGTGTTTTAGAAACATGGAAGCTCTTACCTTAATTTTCAAGATATGCTATTGAAAAGGAATTGTAAGTCACCTAATCTAAAGCTTCATTGTAATGAGCAACCTGTCCTCTGATACTGTTCATAAATTGATCAAATTTCCTTTATAGCTTTAATCCTGAAACCTCTGTACTATGTACACTTGTCTAAAGTATCTTTCCAACTATAGACTAACTGTATGTACTTCATATCTTTGTGATCACAATACAGCAACAAGAGTACTAGGAATTAATTCCTTTGGGTTGCAATAGCAATACAAAAGAGGATGTTTCCCTGTTCATGCTGGTATCCTATAATCTTTCGAGTTCACAGCAAAATCCTTGGAAACAGAATTGTGATACAGGTTCTCCTTTGTTCTCAGTCATTCATCAGAAGGAATTTGATAGATGCTGATTTGCACATTCTGAAACAAGTTCTCATATGGACAGCACACTTAATTTTGGACACTTGTGAAAACAACTTGCCTGCAGAATACACTGAACATGAACCTTTACATGGAGCTGATTTTTCTGATATCAGAAAAATCTGGTTAAATACTTAAAGTAGTAATTGAGTGCCATGATTGATAAATGACCAGTAGCATTGCATCATCTATTAATAGTGCATACTACAGTACAGAAACGTATTCATATTGATTTTACTATGTCATGTTAGTGACCAGACCCTAAAAAAAATTGCGATATCCACAATAGCTAATTAAAATTACAAATTCATAGTGGAGTGTATTTCCTACATCCTTGAGTATAAATGATTGTCTTACTAAATCCCTCACTATTTAATAGAGGAAAGCCATTTGCTGAATTTGCCAAAGTAATATATTAAAAGCATCCAAACTGCATTTTGATAGGAATACTGTCTCAATAAAAATGTGGACAGATCTGTACCAGCACCATATCCATGAGACAAAATATTCCACACGAAGCATATAAAACTGATTTGGTCTTGTAGCTTAACTTGGACAGTTTTTCATTTGGGGACTGATTCTTTCTAAACATGGAAAATTAATATAATGCAATATTTTCTGGGTGACATTAAAAGTGGTTCTGTTGTTCTTGGCTTAATCATTATTGGTTGTACAAAATAGCAATGACCAAAAAAAAAAAAAAATCACTGTAGAAATTACTGACCAAAGGAAAAAATGAAAAAAGGCAACTGGAAAGCCATTAAGGATATGAAACCATTGTAAGGATTATGAATGTTGTAGATTACCATGGGTTATACCACTCCATAAAACTGATTTTCATCTCCGTATCTGTAACCATTTCAGGAAAAAAAAAAAACACCCTCCTGTAAAATCTCCTGGGTAGTTTCTATGCTCTGAAGAACATAAAATCCCTCAGACAGGGTAGTATCATTTTTCCCGAAACCATACATTCATTATTTTTCCATCAGAAAAGTTAGATAACTGGTGTGCAAAATGTTCTTTCCTACTTAACCTGCCAACAGCGGCACATACTGTAGACACTACTTGATGATGTCAAAGAAAAAGCACTTTGATGTAAAGAACATCCAATTTATGATCTCCTTTTTCATTTTGCAAGATCTCCTGCCAACCCTAAAAAAAAATTTCCCTCTTTTCAAAAAGATTTGGTAATACTAGAAGTATGAAATCTCATAGTAACTCATTTTCTATGTTAATGCAAATCACATCTCTTCCCAGGATATTTATGGCATTAGCTCGGCATTGTTCTGACCAAAAGTACGCGGTCTATTTTAGGTGCTGAAAGAAGGACTGAGGGAAGAGAGATTTATTGCAGGTTCAAAGGTAGAAGCCCAGGAAATTACTTCAGAATAGATGAAATACCTATTAAGTACAGCCAGTTCTCTTGCTTCAAACATCAATTAGAGATTTAATGTTTTCCCTAGAGATTGAAGTAGTTTTATTTTGGGTGCATTGATCTACTGCAACTGTGTACAATTAACTAATACTGGATGAGTAAACATCAATGTAGGTAAATTTTACAATTTCTATCGTCAGCAAGTAAATAGGAAACACAAGTAAACATGACCTGTTAATTTAATGTTTAGATTAGTAATAATAATATAATCATTAACACAGGGTAATATTTATGTTTGAATGTTTAATATTTAGATTTCCATTTTTTTATAATTCAGTCAAGGAGAAATAAATAGGCTGGAACAAAATTAAATACAGCAAAAATGTGGAAGAAGTCATTAAATGGCTTTTGAAAAATTACAGTAAATTTTCCTAATGTTGTAATTTTGAAGATTATAATTGCTATACAATGTTAAGCTTCATTACACAGAATGGTAATTTTTACTATGTGTGGGTCTTTTGTCTTTCAGCATAGAAATAAAATTCACACAGATGTCATTCAGCACTTCAAAATCACTAGAAAAATATGTCAGGCAATTGTATCTCTATAGCCACTTATGACTGCAACTAAGAATTTTCTGTAGTTTAGAATTTGAGATTTGAAATTGTATTCTTTCTTTAAAAATACTTTGTCACTATTAATTCAATCGTTTTTAAATTTTTGTTTTTATATTTAATGTAAGTGAAGTTCTCTAATAAAATGCACATATAGTCTCTTTGAACATTTTTTTTTTAATATGAAGCAAATTACTGGCTTTTTAGTCTGGCCTGTTCGTTGCCTGTTGCTAAGAAAAGAGCCGCTAGCAGGTATCTCTATGTTCAGGTAGTTTACCTCAGCTGATATATATATATAGCTACTGACCATAAATAGGAAATTATTGTATATAGATGAGAAAAACAAGATACAGGAAACATGCCTCACATTCCTGTCAAATATTTTTAAGTGTTTCTTTAAATAAATGTTAAATAAGAATTTATTTTTATGAAGCACAGACTTAGAAAGTACAATGAAAGGAGAATATAATTTCATTAAAGCTTAATTTCATTTTAAGTAAAGTAGTTTTGGGCTGAAATTTTCATCATGCTATGATTATGCAGTTTTCTGTATGTGGATTAATTTACTGTACAACTTTTAATACTCATGCTCTACACTGACAAGAATACTTAGACTTTACTTTTCATGTGAAGTAGTTGGTTTATAAAGCTTTTTTCTACAGTTCCTCCCAACAGTCTATTGGATTTTCACTTATAGGTAGGGTGTTTGAATTAGTGGTTTTCTTGCACCAATATTTTGAATATTGCTGTTCTACAGAAACTAATGTGAACAATGTGTTGCTGTCACAAGGAAGAGGAGAATTCAGGGCACTGTACTGTTAAAATAGTTTTTAGTAATGCTATTTGCCTTGGTACAAAAAATGTTTAAAGAACCTTAAAGTAGTTTTCAAACAAATCTATTTTGTATTTCCTTCAGTGCTCATCTTTTTAGTAATACGGACTGAAGAGATAAACTCTCACTCTGTGGGAGTTCTTCATTCAGTTTCTTGTAATCTTTATTTCTGTCTCACTGATTTCTCTTTAATTGGAGCCAATACAGAGGGGGAATATTTTTGAATAGTAGTTAAGCAATTTGTTTACATTGGTTAAAGAGTCAATTGTAATAATTTCCCTATAGCTCTTCCGTGTCACCTTTTGTTATTTATGCATGGGTACTATTATTGGCCTTGTCATAGAGGACTATGTGGTTACTAGTCATGGGCAGAGACTTGTGTTATATGCCCTGCTGTACTGATGGCTCTAAAAACTAAGAGATTGAAATCTAGAATCAAGAGGTTTAACATTTTTCACATAAAAATATCCTTTATGCCCTCAGTATTTATTTCAGTTATGTTTCTTCACTTCAGAATCTCTTTTCATGTGCAGCATTTTTCCCCCTAACTCCCACCATGGTAGGTTTAGATTGGATATTAGGAAAACTTTCTTTACTGAAAGGGTGACCAAACATTGAATAGGCTGCCCAGGGATGTGGTTGAGTCACCATCCCTGCAGGTATTTGAAAGATGGGTAGACACGGCACTTAAGGACATGGATTTGCGGTGGAGCTGGTTAAGCATTAGCTTAACAGTTGGACTTGATGATCTGAAGGGTCTTTTCCACCTTACATGGTTCAGTGATTTAACTCCTACTTAAAGTAGAAGATCCCCCACTGTGAAGAAATGACTGTTGAAATCATAGAGCAAATAGACCAAGACTAGATTGTGAAAAATACTGCTGCTAGTATTTTAACAGAATCAAAGAACAAGCTGAGTTGGAAGGGACCCACAAGGATCATGAAGTCAAACTCCTGGCCCTGCACAGGACAGCCCCAACAATGATGACATGTGCCCGAGAGTATTGTCAAACACTTCTGGAACTCTCTCAGACTTGGTGATGTGACCATGCAGCTGTAGACTACAATGAGGTCCCCCCCTCAGTGTCCTCTTCTCTAGGCTAAAGAGATCAAGTGGCCTCAGCCACTCCTCATACGGCTTTCCCTCAAGGGCCTTCTCCATCCTTGTTGCCCTCCTTTGGACACTCTCTAGTAGCTTAGTATCTTTCTTCTATTGCGGTGTCCAAAACAGCCCCCAGCACTCGAGGCGAGGCCGCCCCAGTGCAGAGCAGAGAGGGACAATCCCCTCCCTTGCCCGGTTGGCGATGCTGTGCCTGGTGCCCCCCAGGATAGGGTTGGCCCTCCTGACTGCCAGGGCACTGCTGACTCATATTCAACTTTCTGTCAACCAGGACCCTCAGGTCCCTTTCCGTGGCACTGCTCTCCAGCATCTCATTTCCCAGTCTGCACATACCTCCCGGGTTGCCCCATCCCAAGTGCAGAATCCAGCACTTTCCTTTGTTAAACTTCCATTGGTTGGTGATTACCACGTCCTCTAATTTATCAAGGTCTCTCTGCAGGGCCTCTCTGCCTTTGAGGGAGTCAACAGCTCCTCCCAGTTATGTATCATCTGTGGACTTGCTTAGTATCCCTTCCAGTCCTGTGTCCAAGTCATTTATGAAGATGCTGAAGAGCACAGGGCTGAGGATGGAATCCTGTGGAACCCCACTAGTGACAGGTCCCCAGACTGATGTCACCCCATTCACTAACTGTTTGCACCCGACCCATGAGCTAAAGCACACATATTTGTACACAAATCTGATGAGCCTTCGTTCTTGGAGAAGTTATATTCATGAGATAAGAGATTGAAAGGTATGTGTGTGTTACTTATCTATTGTAGTTGCACATTTCAGAGAAACATAGAAGGCTGTGATTTAACAGAGAAGCCTGCATAGTAACAAGATTTATTTTTTTAAACATTAATATTTTGCCTTTAGAAGACTATATTTAGCACAGGAAAGTTGTAATTTGACAGCCTGAAGTATTAATGAAATTGAATGCTTTCTGAGAAGTACTAGAAGTAGCATTCTAAGAGAGTACTCTGAACTGCCTGAAATCTTGCTTTCTGGGGCATTCATTAAATGACTCTATTAGCAGATGGAGATAGGAAATGCACATTTATTAAGGGCCTTTTTAAAATATAAAGTTCTCATCTTTTTCAAATATAAATAGAAATTTTTAATATATGTGTGTGTAGCTGTATATATAAAACATGTATTTGTGTTGGAAATAAGTCTTTTTGTGACCCAAGACATCAGAGATGTTTGAGACAATAAATGCAGAGTATCAGAGGCTACTCCCTACTCTCTCCAACTCTGTTCTAGGTGGCTAAGTGCCAGGCTCCTAAGTACTCTTACATGGCTGAATAGTGGCAGAGAAAATACAACATTACTTCTTGTATTGCAAAACCCCATTGTAATAAGAGGAAACTCCAATATATTGACTCAAGAAACCATATGAATAGAAACTACGAAAGCAATTTCAGGTTCACAAGCAAAAGAATACATTTTAATAGATGCTGTATATGTGCTGGCAAAACGTAGATGGCCTTGCTTATGTTTACGTAGATTAATGGGATAGTTAGACATAACTTCAAAAAATTATTAATCGACAATTTACGGATTTATTATTTCTTCCCATCATTTTACACTATCGAAGAGTAAGAAAAGGAAGAACTGAATCTGGTTTTGCTGCTTAATGACATGCCTAGTGTGATGTTTGCTTATGTCTCATGTTAAGTGGGAGTTACACAGTACACCTTATTTGGATATCTTCCGGGTATTTTTGCTATAAAGTTGCCTCAAATCTAGTTTTTATGTCTGAACTGGTTATCAGAGTTTCATATTTGTCTCTTAAACTTTTGAGACTGAATATTTTTATTATTCACACTAATGTCAAATTCTGTTGTTGAATATTCTTTGCCTCAAGGCTACCTGAAAATTCTACAGATTGGATAATTACACTTCAAATTTCTCCTCTCTGGACTCTTGCTAGTGCTGAGGTATTTTAGTAGAGATGATCGATATTGTGTAGCCGATTCCAGAGAGGATTGTATCCATGATCTCTGAGTGTGCCATGATGACATTTCCTGAGTAATTTTTCAAGTCATTCTTCATGCATTCTAATATGCTCGTTGCTTTCTTAATCATATTCAAACACAGGAAAATTAACAAAAAAAATCTATAGTATTTCTCAGCTTTCTAGTCAGTTAATTTAGATGCCTTTGAAGTGTGTTAGTAATCTAAACTTTTACTCCATTAATTTTCAATTGACTGCATCAGTGTCTATGATTTTGTCACAAAATATGCTGAACTAACATGATTAGTTTTGGGGAAATTTTGAAATACAGCATGTTGGCTTCTCTGACCCTTGTGTGCTGTGAAGTTGTATATCAAACCTTTTAAATTATTTTTAAGGAAAGCAATATCCCATTAAAAAAAAAAAAGCAAAAGGTGAAGAATTTTCTTTTCTTAAAGAAGTACTCTATGGGTGCTGCCATGTACATGCTTGTCTTTCATACGATATGATGAAATCAATTTAAATTTTTAACTTTTGGAGTAAATAACCCTATTTAAAAAGATTAATTGTTTCTTTGAATGATGAACCTGTTTTGAGATCACTGTTGGCAAAATAATGCGGTACTAAGCCCATTAATCTAGATGTTCAGTGTTGCTTTTTATGTAGTTTACCTACCTATAACACATAGAACTGTTCGGGAATAGTCACAACTATCCAAATTCTGTGGGCTGATATATGAAATGTTTTAAGACATTAGTGCTAGGACATGTGGAATCCATGTTAATAAATACAGTCTATTGGACTATTTATTTTTCCTCTGGCGATGAAAGTTCAGTTTTTTGGTATCAAGTCTTTCTCTTTTTTCACCTCCATAGTATTCAAAGTTAGCTGGCCTTCTAAAAGGGAATACTTTTTGAAAACAGTTTCTGCTTAAATATTTCCATAATCGTGTTGTTGCAGACTTCTTTATACAAGCCAATTAGTTTTCTAATGTAGAATTAATTGAAACTGGATGCATCTACTTCTTAGACAGTGAAAACATAAAAAGATTAAAAATACCAGCAGAACTCTTGGTTATTTCACAATGTAATTTGTAGATTAATTCTGTTTTATTGTATTTCTCTTTTCTTTGCAGTATTTATGTATTCTTCCTCAGATTAATGTGAAGTCGACATAAAAATACAGTAGGTGTGAGTGTATGATTCAACAAATGATAACATTTTAGGCAAGAATGTAATACCTTGAGCAAAGATAAGGAATTTCTTGTAGTTTAAAAATTAATCGACAAAATATTTTTAATTTTAGATTGATTGTGCTTACTCAAATTTTTTTGAGGCTATATATAGCCCAGCGTACATATGTTCCCTGCAGAATCCTGATTAAGCAAGTATATTTTAAGAGGAAAAGCTGCCTGTCCTTAAAGAAGACTGTACCTGTCATTAAGACAACCAATTTTGCAGCTAATATAAAAACTTCACAGGGACAGATTATAGAAAGAACAAAGATTCTTGTGATGACAGAGCATTCCACTAATATATCAAACCTGAAACTAATGATTAACTCCATTCTTTATTGGATAATTTTAATGACTTTTAGTATAGCTTCAAGACATAACACATACAGTCATTTTCAGATTTCTCATTTTTATAGCCATCAGCAGACTATATCTTAATGGCATTCTGAAAAAGAATGATAAAGGAGTTAGAAAGGTGGCTAAAATGGATTTCTTTACCCACAAACTGTGGTATATGTGACTCTGCTATTTAAGAAGGTAAAAAGCACAAACCTGAGTAAGAGTCAAATGCCCATGAGTTAGAAATGCCCTATGTGATGTAAGAACACGTACAATAACATGGAGTGTTGCACAGATAAATCACTTCAGCTATAAAATGTAATTTAGTCTCCATAGGTTTTATCAGCTTAAACAGATTATTTTGAATATTAAAACATGAGTAAATTTAAACATGGGTATTTTCTCTTCCAGTTGTGACGTTAACATGGGTGTTTAAAGCATGTTCAGGTGACATCCACATTCCACTGGCCAGCCTTTCTTTAGTTTTTCTCTTCTCACCATAATATCTCCTAATCAAAATAGTATAGATTTTAATCATCTGATCGTTCCTCTTATCACAGTTTCAACTCTAAGCACAATTAATCTGTGGTGATTGAGGTTTTTGTTGTTTGATTTGGGGGTTTTGGGGGAGGATTTTCTTGTGTGAGGGTTTTATTATTTTGTTTTGTTTTATTTTGTTTTGTGTTTCAAACATGTTTAAATACCCTGAGATATTACGATAAGTACCTAGAATGAGCAGTCACCTAACCCACTGGTCAGTTTCTCCAGAGTTACCTATGTCACTAATTTTTAAGACAGAGAAAATTTGGTACTATGTGAGTTTGGAGTAATGTTATTTCTCACTCAGTAGCATCAGATATATTCTGTCTCTGCTTCATTCTCTAGATTCAGTTTATAGAAGGGAGATCAAGAAGGTTATGTCAATACTAACATAGCAGTCTACTGGCTGTATTTTAATAAAATCTTTCTTTTATATGCCAGTAAAAAGTAATGTCAATGGAGAAATATAACAGGAATTAGAAGAAAATCTGTTAGATTATTATTGGTGTATTCTTTGGAGGAGAATAGTCAAATCAGTGGAAAACGGTTCACATAAATTCATGTTGAGAATGATAAAGTGTAATTGAATGAATCAGTGCTGTATTTTAAATAGAGTTAGGACAAAGGATTTTACATTCAGGAAGCTAGACCTACCTATTTATGTGTTATTCAAGTGGTGGAAGGCTGCTAACTCAATTGCTTCCTCTCTTCCCTGTAATCTGACTACCTCTTTTAAACTTCAAGAAAATACCTGGATTTCATTCTCCAAAAGCTGAACTAGTATTCAGCTGTCCTACCTTGTTATAATGTACTCACCCATAAAATGTCACATTTTTGAATTAAGCTCTGTAAAACATCAGCTGACTTTGACTTGACTTGATTACATTTGAAGTTGAACAATGTGTAGGAAAATCCCCTTTAGCTGTGTGACTTAAATCCATCAAGGGAATAGCCATCATCAGGTTCTTACAGTCATTCTTAAGGATGGAAAGAAGAGGAGCAGATCTGTCCTTGTACTCCTATTAAAAATGTATGAATATAAATCTGGTAGGAACTGGAAACTGAACATGGAATCTCTGTTCTCTTTCCAGGCTGAGATCTACAACAGGTGCAGGGATATGTTAAGACTTCTGCAGAAGGAGGTTATTCTTTTATCATGTTTTATCCTTTTATCCTGTTCTCGTTCTTAAAAAACCAAAAAACAACAGAATGTTTTCATGAGTTGGATTTAGAAGCCAACCATTGCTGCCAAGAAGTTGAGAACAGGCATTTTGCAAGCCTTCCTGAGACTACTTTCTTAAAAAAAATTTAAATTTTCTAAAATTCCCAACTTTGACTTTAATGTAGAAATGAAATTACATCAAAGTTTAGGAGAACCTAGAAAAAAAACATAGATACTCTGAATTAGCATATAATCAATATAACACATATTACATTTATTAAAATTACAAATAAGTGTAGAAATTGCCATTTACTTGGTAATAAGCTTGTGTTGATATAGAAACACTGAAAAATTAATCGCAGAAAGATCAGTAAGGGGATGCTGGAGACAGAGGAGAAAAGTGACTAAGATGTGTTTTGGGTAGAATAGTTTGGGAAAATATGAATACAGACAGAAACTCTGTGGAAACTTCAAGTTTTTATGAAAGGTTATTTCCTGACAGTATTGCAAAATTGGCTTAAGCTTTTTCCTGTATGTGCACTAGCTCTGCTTTGTGATATTTGCTCTTTCATTTGGATTTTTTCCAAATGCAATATATGAATCCCAGTAGTTTTCTCAAAATTAATATTTTGGTTATTTTTGTTCTGAACAGTGGTCTCCAATTTATTCTTGTTTGTCTCTCTTTCTGCTTCCTTAACTAACACAGATCTAGTACCTATTAAAACCCACAAAATAAATCAAACATTTTTAGCTCTGATATTTTGAATCTTATTCTAATAACTTCTAGTTATTTTTTTAATTACCTATTTTTCTAAACTCATTAGTTGTTCAGCTCTTAAATTGTATTTGTTTTGGTGCAAGACCTTCCCTGTTTTTAAACAGTTTGATCAGAATATGCCAATAAATGAACAGCAGATGGAAATATACATTGAGATCTAGCCACACTGTCCAAATTTGAGGCACTTATTTTAGGAGTCCTAAACTAAAAAATGTCCTTTAAAGGCACTCCCTTTCCCTTTCATGATATAGCGAATTTAGATGCTCAATTTACACTCCTTCATAGATTACCAGTGGTGTTAATACATACTATATAACACAAATAATTTCTGCTTCATTTCTGTTTAACCACTTGTTTAGAACTTTTAGGCCTAAGTTCAGTTTTTTATGTGCTCCCTTTTTGTGGTATATAAGAATTTTTTTCATTATTTTCTGAATACAGTTATTTCCATTCTGTATGGATGCAGTTCATCAGTGAAATAATTAACTCTACTTTTTTGCCAACAGTTAATTTTCGTACCTGATGCATTTCACTTGTTGTGGCAGCAGTTGCCATTGTTAGACCCTAAACCCTGGTTTTGTTGTGTAGATGTGTATATATGTGTATGTGTGTGTGTATATATATTTATATCCCCCTGCAAAGGTCACACTCCTGCCATATATGACAAAGTGTTCATAAAAAACTATGTGACTTTAGCACATTATCTTTACAAATGCCTTAATTGCTATATGTCTCTGCATGCCATTAAGTGCATCCTCACTAAAATGCTATTGCATAGCTTACAATAGCTCCTTTCTAAAAAATGTAATTTTTACATAGTTTGAATTTTGGCTAGCCAGACATCTCGTAATCAGTTATAATTAAACCAGTGTTCTTTTCTAAAGCCAGCATGCATCCCAGTCTTATTACTAAGTTTTACCTAGGGATATGCTTTCACCCAGGGTGAGATATCTATGAAGTATAGCTGAGCCAAGTTCAGAGGGAGAGCAGAAACTCCTGCTGTATGTCTTTTCTGATGAATCACTGAAAGCAAGCAGATGTAGAGCTTAAGTTCTTGATAGGGAAGATGTGTGCTAATGTCTTTACAGACGATTCTATGGGTGAAGGCATGGGTGTTAACGTCTTTGAAATGGGTCTTCATGTCTTTCCTAAGTTCAAGCAGCAGGTTTGTTACAGAGCCCAGACAGCTTGGCTCCTGAAACAGAAAAGTGGGTCTCTACAAGCCTGAGTTTCTGACCTTTGGGGTAAAATGACAGGCTCAATGGGGTAATACGTGGTAGGCAGTTTGGGAAGTCTGTACATTCCCTGTACCTCAGCCAATGGGGAAAGGAAGAGGGCAACGTGCGGCCGGGAGTTTTGGATAAAAGGAGGCTGCGCCCTCCAAAACGTTGAGAAAAAGCCAGTCTCTCTCCCTTTATTCGAATAAAGTTGCAGGACTCATCTGTCTCCTTTACGGACGCTGGANCGGCTCCTGAAACAGAAAAGTGGGTCTCTACAAGCCTGAGTTTCTGACCTTTGGGGTAAAATGACAGGCTCAATGGGGTAATACGTGGTAGGCAGTTTGGGAAGTCTGTACATTCCCTGTACCTCAGCCAATGGGGAAAGGAAGAGGGCAACGTGCGGCCAGGAGTTTTGGATAAAAGGAGGCTGCGCCCTCCAAAACGTTGAGAAAAAGCCAGACTCTCTCCCTTTATTCGAATAAAGTTGCAGGACTCATCTGTCTCCTTTACGGACGCTGGATTTTCATAGCATGATTTTCCATACATTCTCCTCCAAGACTCTTCTTTGCTGCCGATAGAAGGCAATAATTTTTGAAATTCTGGGGGGTATTCAGATTAATAGAAGGCTAAAGATCTGACTGTGTGTCTTGGTTTGAAAAGACAGGAGTCTGCTAAGGAAGGCAGGAGCCTCCCTTGGAAGAGGAAATGCACCCCCCTTCCCTCCGAATTAATATAATTTTGAAATTAAGGAGCTTTTAGGCAATGATATGAGAAAAAAGAATAACAGTTCTTTATTAATATAAACAACAATGGTAACCACTGACAGAGTCAGAATACAACCTGACACCCTGTTCAGGGTGGTGGTAGCCGTCCAGATGAAATGGTTCTCTGAAGCGCTGATCGGGTAGAAAAAGGTCCTGATGGTCCAGTGAAGGCTCTTGTCCTCTGGAAATCCAGTAGGCAGGGGCCCCTGTACAGTCCCAGAGTCCAGCTTATATCCAGGTGGGAATGCTTGGCTCCTCCCCCCTGGGTGGAGCCTCTTACAATGGGACGAGGTAACTCATGAGTCATGTGGTGGGTTCTTAACGGCCCATTAGCAGAGACAATAGGCCCCTGGATAGCAGGAGATAACAAACAGTGCCCCACCTGCTTTTAACGGCTGTGGAGGTGGTAATAGAATAAACCTATTTTTAACCTAGGACACTGTGAAAATGACCCTGTCTTTTTATGAACACTATGATTAGTAAGAAATTAGTTCCCTTGAGCTCTTAGAGTTTTGCTTCCTTTGACCGGTATATCCCCATCGTTTGCATTATCAGTTCTGCGTGCTGAAGGGCAGGTGTTGCGGCCTCCACCGGTGCAGGTGTGTCGGGGTGCAGCTGCAGTCCGTGCAGGCTGAGCCCTGGGCGGGGGGGGCGGAGATGAGAGGCTGGCACCTGCCGGCCCCTCGCATCACAAGGGCCCGGGGACCTGTGGCGCTGCCAGGTGGGGTTGGCAGGCACGGCAGGAGCCGGGGGCTTGACAGGGACAGCGAGACCTTTGCGTGCATGCGCTGGGAAAGTTTAAAAGCCCAGGGGATCCTTTGTTCGAGGTCCCTCCTCGGAGGCACCAGCTTGGGCTGTTCCTGCGCTACTGTGCCGGGAGCAAATGGCTTTATGGAACGAAACGTCTGAGCCTCTGCCATGGGAAGCCTGGGATTGGTCCGGTGAGGAAACCTGGTCTGACCCTGTGATGGGATATGCGGGGAGCCAAGCGAGAATGCCTCAGGTCACTGGAGCCGCTGATGGGAAGGGAGATCAGTCCCAGTCCTGAAGTCTCTGGTGTTGGGAGTGTGGCTGAGACAGTCTTGTGAGACTGGGAAGTTTCCTTAACAGCGTCCTTAACATGCCTTTTATCCTTACTGCAAGCTTCACCCTTCTTATATTCATGACAGAAAACTTTTTACAGTTGTCCGTAATTCTATTGCACGATACTTTTAATTTTAAAAATGAAATAAAATATATACATTTAGGCAAAAAAAATTCAGTTCTGATCATTTAGATAACACAGATTATAGAATCTGTCTGAGTTCTATTTAAACTAAGGTGTCCATATTGAACTTTAAGAAAAGTATTAAATCATAGACATCTCAAGTTGAAAGGGACACATAAGGATCATTGAGCTAACTAATGATCTAAAAATTGCCAGTACTGGATATTCTGCCAGGTAGCTTTATATGCAACTGCCACTGTCTCCATCACTGTTCTCATCTCTTCTTATCTTGGATGCCATCCTCCCCCTATTGGATGGATAATTGGACTGGATCCAAATGATCTGGTCTGTGTAATTTTTTTGTAATCCCTATTTTTGGTTACTCATTTATTCTTCAATCTCTTCAACACAATTCTGAATACTTAGAAGCCAAAGCTGGGTCCAAATTGAAAAAAATCATCCAGCAAGCAGCCACACATCCTGACATTTCTGTTGTTTCTGTTGTCTGAAGGGAGACTTTTTCTGTGGATCTTGTTTTGTAACTTCAAAATGGATATATTCAACGGATGGAAAAATGTAATTACTGTCCTTAAGATAATTTATCACCAAACTACATTTGTGACATCAGCCATTATGAGGTCTAATGCATGTAATTGGCAAATGTGTTTGCATCGCATACTTTATTCTAATTGACATCTACCATATTGCTGCTGACAGCCTTTCAGCCCAGATGAATGCTTTTTGCCAAGAGCTGAGGTAGTCATACATGGACACATTGTAGTGAAGATACAGAGTAAAAATTCAGTATGGTTTTTTACTGCTCAGGTGTCTAGTCACCAGTTCTGAATAGTGAGACTTTGACACACATCAAGTAGATTCATGACAGTTTGACGATATGTCACTTCTGAGGGTTTGTGCAGTACACCAGAAGAGGACCATTGAAATACCAAAAGGTTACGACGTGCTTTGAAGCACTGAATATAATTCATGCAAGGCAAAACTTTATAAATTAAGTCACTGAAGAAAAATGTTTTACTTAAGAAACTGTTAGACATTTTCTCTCTTATAATAAGATTACACTTTGTCATCAGTGCTCATGCAAGAGGACAGTGAAAGTTAATTTTATGAGTTAGTGAAGGCCATAAGAGACTTTCTAAAGCCATTAAATAGTCAACATACCTACTACAGTGACACCCTGTCAAATCATAAAGAGTAGCCTGTCAGTCTTGGTCAGCTAAACTATGATGTACTGTTGCATGTAGGCAAAGGTCTTCAGTAATAAAGATAAAATAACTGTACAGTTAATGAGATCAGGATGTTTACATTTGGTATTTTGGCTATAATTAATTCACCCAGAAAAGCTTTAGAGGAAAAGAAAAGTTAGTGAAACGTAATATTATGGAATTGATGTGGTTGTTCAGTTCAGATAAAAGTAGTATATTGAAAGTGTAAATTACATTAAATTGACACAATACGGTAAACATTAAAACATGAAAGTGACACATTAAGCCAATTTTTATAGACATTTGGACCTAAAAAAATAAGTCTTTTGGTATCGTCATTTCCATTACTCCTCTTTTGCTATGTGTTAAGGTATATTTTCTCCTTCTTCCAGAGTTTCTTGAAATTTCTTGCTATACATGATTAAAATCAGTCTAAATTGTAAACTGAGATTAAAGCAAAGTGTTACTTCATAGTTTGAAGGTGCTGTTGGTTTCAAGTGTATTTTAAATTGGTTTTCACCATGTTCTTCTTCACAATTTGCAATAATCAAGAATTTAACTTTGAAAAAAATAAAATTTCGTTTCATTTTAATACACCTTTTAGATTCAGTAGCTAAAAGCCAGCTGAGAGAACTGTACTTGAAATATATTATCCATGGTAGATGGAGTATTCTGGATTCATTCAGTCGTACCTGGGTTTTATTAAAAATCTACAAGGGAAAGAAATGGCTAGAAACTTTCCTCCTGTTTTTCATAAAAGGCTTAATTTAGAGAAACATATTTAGTTTTAAGAAGTTCTATGAATCTACAAGTAAGGATTGCTTGTATTTTTGTGGATTTTGGATAGCAAGCCTCTTTCACAAGTTCTTATATCATGCTTATAATAAGATATTGATTAAATTGCTATTGCTTTAACTCTCTTCCTAGGCAGCATTAACTGCATCATAAAATCATAGAATCATTAAGGTTGGAAAAGAGCTCTAAGGTCATGAACTCTTTATGGCGTCATCTCAACTTAGATATACGTGTCTCTTACAACGTACATATTGTTTAAGAGCTCTTCTGTATACTTTTATAATATCCATGTGTGAGGTAGGTGGGCTTCCAGAGATCACATTTGACATATGAAGAATTCAGAAACGTTTAGCTGTGCAGCACTAAAGACATATGATTAGGTTCTTCATAAATAAAATATTTGGTATTTTCAAGCAGCAAGCTTACTTTTCACCTTAAGATGAAAATTTTTTTCAGGTTCATGGGCTTCATATTTTTACCATAGTCATTGCGCATAATTTTTCTAGAGCTGCCATGTTTTTTATAACATACACTGTACAAAAAAGCTGTTAGAAAATGAAGTAATACCTTTCATATTCTAAAAGGCAAAATATGATAGCAACAATAACTATGATTTTATAAAACTCCAAAAACGTGATACTTATACTGTAAATAATATATCTGCAACCAAATGAAACATGTCTGAAGGTTGCCTTATTATCTGCATGGAAAACAATTGAAAAAATTTGTAAGAAATCATCAAAGTAGCTATTTCTAAGAAATCTAAGCAAATTTAATTTTTTTAGAATTTTGCTAAAATAAATAGCAACTACTGTCAAATGACACAGTTTCTCAAATTTGACATCTGCTTTTTGCACAATGTGATCCTTAACCTGTGTGTGTCCATTTCAGATAGCAATACTTATTTGCAAAGGAGTTTAGCTTTCCATCTATTTTTGGTATACAATAGCCATATCATATAGTTTATTTTTACACTTTTCAAATTTTCAAAAACTCTCTAAATAAAAAAATCACTGTAATTTTATCACAGAGTTGTTCCATAGGACACAAAGGGTATCTAGAGGTCATGTAGTCCAACATCTTACTCAAAACAGGTATAATGACATCAGGATGGCTAAGGCTGTGTCGAGCCTTGAACAGTCCCAGAATTGATTCCACCACCTGTCTGGGCAACCTGTTGCTGTTTTTAACCACCATCATGGTAATTCCACACATCACCCCCCTCCCTGAATATCTGATAGGAATTTCTCATGTTTCCATTTGTGTTTATTACTTCTGTCCTGCCTCAGTGCACCTCTGAAGAGAGTCTAAAGGCATCTTCTTTTGTCATCCACTGCAGTTGTTTTACATAGTAAAAAGGTCTCCCCTTAGCTTTCTCATGTTCATGCTGAACAGGTCCAGTTCTCTCACCCTCTCCTTGTACACCATACTTTCCAGTACCCTAAATATCTTGTTGGCTTTTTGCTGGAGTCACTCATTATGTTGATATCCTTCATGTACTAGGTAGCCCAAAACTGAGCATAGTACTCTAGATATGTCTTACTAGTGGCAAGCAGAGGGAAAGGATCACTTTTCTGAATATGCGTTGCCTACAAGTTTTAATAGTGCTGAGATGCAGTCAGCCTGCTCTTCATGGGCACACCTGCTGGTTCATACTCAGCTTGTCCGCCAGGACCCCCAGGCACTGCTGCTTGCCAGACAGTTCTCTCCTCAGCCTGCTCCTCACCTTGCTGCATGGGGCGTTTCCACCCCAGGTGCAAGGCCTTGTACTTGCTCTTGTTGAGAGAGCTTCTGCTGAGCTTCTGGCCAGCCCATTCCTCTGGCCTGTTCAGGTTCCTCTAGCTAGTCCTGCCATCCAGTGTATTGACTGCCTCCTCCAATTCCGTGCCATCCTCAGGCTTGCTCAGAGTGCTTTCTGTCATCCAAGTTGTTGATGAAGACACTAAACTACTGCCTGCCAGCTGGACTTTGCACCGCTGATCACAATTCTCTGAATTTTGAAAAGCAGTCAAATTAATTTTCTGTTCACTTTAGAATCCACTTGTCCAGCTTGTTTCTAATCAGTTTTGTGATAAGGAGACAATTGGAGACTGTGCCAAAGGCCTGGCTAAAATGAAGATGCACAGCATCCACTGTCTGCCACAGCTGCCAGTCACCTCACCACCGAGGACACTGAGGTTGGTCAGGCATGATCTGCACAGGCAGGAAATTGTTTCTACAAATACCTGGTCTGCAACTTTTCTGGGGACACAGATAAGGCTGACTGGGTTGTAGTTCCTTGGATCTTGCTTTTTGCTTGTCGTAAAGAGGAGCGTGACAGCAACTGCCTCAAAAGAATCAGAAATGTTTCAAAAAGGACAGGCAGTCTCACAGAGACACCTGCCAGCTCCATGAACACCTCTGGGGATGCCGTGCACCAGGGCCATGAACTTACATAAGTCTAAGTGGTTTAAGTAAGTGATCCACTCCTTTTTCCTCTCCTTCAGGTGCTGATTCATGTCTGTCTTTCTTAAGAAGCTTAGGGACCTTGGAGGCTTGAGGAGAAGCCTTAGCAGTGGAAAAAAGGCGTGAAATACCACTGTTCTTTTCACATGGCTTGTCTGTAGACCTGCTGTCCCACAGGGCAGTGTCGGTAACCTCCGGTGCCCCCTCCCTGCCGCTGGTGTGCAGCTGCTCCCAGCTCCGATGGGCGCGCTCCAGCTGCTGCTCCCTGCGGCCTCACCCCCCCATGCCTGCCATGGGTCTGCAGCTACTCCTGGCAAAGCCAGACCCAATACACCTTGTCCTGCCTTGTCCCATACTGCCCTACCTCACTGCACCTCCCTTTCTCACTGCAAGGCTTTTAGGAGATTGTAAAGTTTCTAGGCAGGTTGTGTTTTGTTGTGGAAAAGCAAATAGTAGAATTTAAAAAACTCCAAACTTGCAAAAAGGGTGTGTTTGGTGTTGGTATTTTTTTTATTTTATTTTTAAGGTTTTATTTATTTATTTGATTTCTTTATCTATGAGCTTTGTGAGTGATGTTGAGTAGAAGCCCAGGCATGTGCTGCTGGAAGATAAGAAAAATAAGGCAAAAAAGGAGACTGGAATGAACGGATAATGTTCTGACACATTTGATAGATATTCCTTATCTGGGATGCTATTATCATGGAAGTAGTAGAATTACAGGGCTGAACTGCTTTTCTTAGGGGCATTTTATATGTTAAGGGTGGGATATTACAGAGCAGAGAAGCCAGAGAAAGTCTTATGAAAAAAATTAATCTAGTACTTAAAATGAGATACAGATGTTAACGTGGTCTTCTCGCCAGGGGTAGTTGATATTTCTCATTGCTTTCATATGCCAAAGGGACAACTAGCCAAGACCTTGTTTAAGCAGCACATTGGTTGTAGACTTGTTGTCCTGTCTTAAACTTTTCTTAGACAGTGGACTATATTTTTTGTTGATAATCCTGTAGAAGTATACAATGCCCACTATGGCTTGTGGAAAATTGTAGTCCTTAATTTCCATCCTAATATTAAAGGAAGCAAATTAAGCTTATAGATCAGAGAGGATGAAGTGTTGAGAAGGAAGAAGGGTGCAACTGAGCTGGAGTAGCAGAGAGGCTGAAAAATGTGGGCAACAAAGGCACATAAAATCATTTACTGCAGTGAACATGTAGTTCATTAATTTATTCAAGAGGAGCAACATCCTCCACTGGTTTCTGTGACAGGGTAAAGGAACATCAGACAACATGACACTTGCTATTAAGTTCAGCTTGTTAGGAGAATCAGCTGAGGAGTAGGCTGTGTCATGTAGGTCTTCATGCACACATGTACACATGTGGTTAACTGAGACCTCTCTGTATTATCTTGCCTGTGAGCTGGCACAGGAGAACCTGGGCAAATGAGGCACTTGTTCTGAGTGGTCTTAGATTCACCTGGTTTTGTCTTCTGTCTTCTTTCCTATAATTAAAGTACTTCCTATAAACTAATGAATCTACTTCTCTACTTAAAGAGCTTCACCCAGCAATCTGAAATAGATGTCCCAAAACAGAAACACCCAGTTTCAGAATCATTTGTATTCAAAAACATAACAGACTGCATTTTCTGTTTTAAACATACTCAAAAATTTGGAGAATCCCTTCTGTGCATGAAAATTAGTGCAAGCTAAACAGCTAAAGATGCTTTTAAAGGAAATCTTCACTGAAAGATCAGAGGAGCTGGTGGGACAAATCTACATACAATTATTTAAAACCCTAAAAAATTAAATGTAAACAGTTAATTACCTATCTCACATTCTATTAACCTCTTTGTATGAGGTAAGAAGTGTCTTTCCAACCTAGTTGATTCTGTATAGAAAGCAGTGGAAGATTCAGGGGTCGGTATTAGAATCTAAGATGGGTGATGTTAGAATGCAATGATTTAATTACACAAAAAATGATCAACTTCTCTTATAAAACTAAGTACAATTTATCTAACTGTGAGGTTAAGCTCAACTAGAAACAAAGAACTATCTTTAATTTGGGTCTTAGGTGCAAAGACTATTTGATTTATAAAGCCAGAAGATATACATGAAGGAATAAACAAATCTTTACGTGATGTATAGTAACATCATATTTGAGACCTTCAAGTTGGTGAAATTTCAGAAGCTCAGGAAGGGGCTGACAGTAAGAGCTGAAGAAATATCCAAAGAATTGTACATAGTCGTCTTAACCTGAATTTCCCTGAGGGACCTGAAATTATCAAACTTCTTTCTACACATCTGCAAGAGATACTGAGATTGAACAGCATAGATTTCTGGGGAATAAGTCAGTCCTATTCTATTTCTTCAAAAACTGCAGCAAGCCTTAAGGGCTAGAAGCTATATGACTTTAATTTACTAAACTGCAGTTTTGATAATTACACATGTCATTCATTTAAGCAAGCTAGGGAACTGTGATCTAGATTAGATTAGACTGAAAGTATTACAGAAGTTTTTAGGGTTAAAAAGACGTATTTGCACTCACTTTTTCACAGTAACTGGGGTGGGGGGCAGGAGTGTAATTTTGTAAAAGTCTGCTCTGGGTGTAATATTATTCCGTGGCATTATTGGTAGTTTTGGAAATAGAGTAGATGCTAATCTTCCTGCTGTCCCTTAGAAGACAGGACTCAGGCTTAAAATAGTCTTAATAAATTGTAGAAATACTAGAAAATAATATGCATACAATTTGGTGAGAACAAGCACAGGCACTAAGTAGGAATAATTAACAGCACAAATGCAAGATGGGGAATTCCCTCTAATGCTTCAGGGAAGAATATGGGGACAGCATATTTACCGTGCTGTACTGTTACATGTGTGGCCAATTCCAGATTTTTTGCCTTCTTACACAAGTGCTTTCCTTCCTTTCAGCACCAGCAGAGCTCAAGAAATGCTAAAATGCCTGGCAGACATATTTTGACAAATCTGAAAACACTTCATGCCTCTGTCACCCTTTATGAATTTGAGGCATGACACAGTAATTTCTGTTTACTGGGTTGATAGTCTGTGGCAGCGGCGCAAGGGATAGAAACTGCTGAAGCAAGATCTACTTGATCTCTACAGATCTTTAGAAGCATGTGTAAGCATCCAGTAAAACAACTTGGAGGCTAAAGTTGTCTAAGTTTCTAAAAGGACAAACAAAATGTACCTGGTAATTTATTGTTCATTACATTACATTTAATATTAAAGGCATCAAAAGACTGATCCAAGTTTATTCAACCTAAGAAATGGGAAGAATGAGGATAGCGATATGTAACATTGTTGAGAAGGGAGATCAGCATAAACTGATTTAGATATTACAAGAAGTAGCAGGGATTAATTTGCAGCAAAGCCTAGATGTAAAAGATAAAGTAAGAATGGTTATCTCCCAGGGTAGATTTTCTTTTTATTTAGAGGGTAGTTCCAGCTTTGACTTCAGCTGCTTAAATGGAATAGTACTGGCCCTTATCAATACTGGTTTGGATGTGAAGATACATCTGAACCCTGCCCCCTTTAAGAAATACGAGGACAGGCCATCCTTATGGCTTATTCCTGGCTCTTCTGTAGAATTCTGCCAAGTATGTAAATAAGAATCAGAAGGAAGAGAAGCTGCTTCTTCTGTTTCTGCTGAAAGACAAAAATTATGAATTAACCATACTGTTCAAATAAACATGACTGTTTATTTCAAATATTCTATATATTCCAGTTGCTCTACATGCTGAATGGAAATGCGGTTGTGCTCTTTTGGATGGCTGGACCAGTTCCCTCTGTGGTCATTATGTTCCTCCTCTCAGGCTACCAGATGGCTGTTTAGGTGTAATGATAGCATCTGTTTGATTCTACTTGGCAGTCTTGAGATTGAAGAACTCTGGAATCACTTGAGTACTACAGAATTAAATGAAGACAAAATTTAAACTTTTGTCTTCCGTAATTCCATATTGTTGAATAATTGTATCAACTTTGCCGTAAATGATTGTTTGACATATTCTCATTTTTTCATTTCTAATAATTTGGTTTATGTTATTTTCCGTATTTAGTTGTACTGACTCTGTATCGTTTATTTCCTAGGTGTAGCTACAGAAATATAGAAAATTGATCACAGGAACAGAACACACTCTGGATTTTCTTCTGATGTACAGACTACACTAATTGAAGTATTGAATCCTTTTGCAACACCACCTTCCTGTAAGTAGGCTCAATCAGTGGGACACATATTATAAAATTTTGTTGGGTTTCTGTGTAATTCAGTACTCTACAAGGAAAATGGCTGATTTAGTATTCTACCAGAGAAACAGTTACATATATTTATATGCACACATAAGAAAGAACAATGTGAAGGCTTAAAGCTTGTTGTGATTTTCCTCCACTGCCTTTTCTGAAATTCAGATTGAGAAAGGAAAATCATGAGTCACAGGCATCATTAGCCAGTTTTTGGAAGTGGTAACTCTGTATACTATGGGAGATGAAATAATGAATTTGTAAGGCAAGAAAAGCAAGAAACAGAATTGTAACATGAAGGGATTATAGGGGTATCTGTATTTGTTCTTATCAGCTTCTCTCTGTGTCACTAAGATAACAAGTAGTCATAGTCTCTTCCAGCTAGAGATACAAAATATGAGCACTCACAGGCAGCATAAGCATTGTCCATGGCCGCCCTCGGCTTTGTGCCTCGTGGTTATTGTCAAAGGACACAGGAAGATGGTTCTGAGATGGTCAGAGCGACAGTCGAAGGACACGTTGTGATTAGTAAATATTGAATATTTCTTAAATTGGATTTTATCACTACTACAAGCTGAGATATGAATCTCCTTATTGTTATGGGAATGAATGGATATTTTGACATATTTTGAATTCATGAAGTGTCCAGGTTTATAAATTAAGGCCTTTTATTGGCAACAGGTATTTGGATTGGCTTACTAGTTTTCTGGATTCAGAGTTATAAATTCTGCATACAAAGTAACAACATGGAATTACTGATTTATTAACGTAAAAAAAAAATAAAATGTTTTGTATTGGTTTATTTGATAGGCTGTCATTTTAAATGGCAGGAATGTGTTGATGTGTGAATTCTCCTAGATGATAAAAACACATGGTGCTGATTAGGGGATGATATACCTATATACTTTAGAAGTTTGACTCTTTGAAACTCAGATTTTGGTTTTGACTGGAATATTCAGTGCAAAGGAACTAAAATATGGGTCCAAGATTATAAAATTTTTATTGTATTGAGCATTTAGCTTGTCATTGTTGAACATATGTGTCATTTGTGCACTTTATTTTCTGTCATATCATAATATATTTACGTTTACTGAAACAGCTCTTGAATATTCAGTAGTATTGTATTGTTGTTTTCTTTGATTTTTCACCTAAAGTTGACCTTTTTTTTGCAGGGATCTAGGGAATGTAGCTTGCCATTTGTTGCTTAAGTCTCTGTACGTATCTACTGCATTGAATGGATAGCCTTTTTAGCCTGGTTTCATGATTTGGAAATAGGAAGTGATGCTTTGAGATAAGGCAGTAAAAGGTTACATTACTGCCTATTTGTTTATCTGCACTCATTACATTTGAACCCTCTGTAAAGAGTGGCATTTGAAGAGGGAAAGGTCTCATTATGGTGTTTCTAAAACTTGTGTGGAAAAGAAAAGCTGAGGAGAGGTGAGGGAGTTGCATACTTACTAACTGTCTATAGGGTAAGCTTAAACTGTGTTAGATGGCGGAGTAAAAAATTGCAGTTATCTTTGCTATGGGAGGAACTTCAGTCAGAGCTCAACCCTGTGTCACGTGCTAAAAACATTCAACTGTCACTTGTAGTTTTGTCAGAAACAAGGTGTCATGTTTTCTCATACTTCGTGAAAATTCTTGCTTCTAATGGCCACCATGAACAGTTTGTAAACCTTTTCTGCTTGAGTATTCAAAACCAGAGGAATGCTGATATATCTATAAATACAGGGAGATGCAGCTGGGGGAACTGAAATACCTGGGTGCAGTCAAATGAATGAAGTGTTTGCCTCTTGTTCTCAGCTTTCTGTTTGGTGTTTTAGGTATGTTTGTATTACTTTGATGTGCTTTTAATGGCGGAGTTGTTTTTCAATGCTAAGCATTTGTGTATAAAATAATTGAAGTTCGTACAATAAACCATAGTTCAATTTACTTGAACATGTAAATTGGCTCATTTATGAGTCACTCTTGCATGACTAGTACAGCAGTATTCCATATGATAATTTAGGAAGTATACAGTAATAGACATATAATAATATTGAAACAGATTGCCCAATACATTTATTTCTGGGACAAAAACTGATCAATTTTAATTTATCGAATTCTATACTGCTTTCTCATGGAAGTTAAAGTATATTTATTAAAATAGCAATGACTGTGAAGCCTAGTGTGGTAAAGTTTGATAATTTCTTTTGTCAAAGAAGCAAATCATGAGATTAACTCGAGAGTAATTGTTAAATTTAAAGTGCAGGGTGGTGGGAACACAAAAAAGGCTTTATGATGAGTTTTTGTCAATCTGTATAATTTTTCAGTTAAGCAGTCATAAATCAAGGAATATTGTATTTTTTGAGGCTCATTAAAGAGACATTATACATTAGAATAGTGAGGCAGTCAGCATAATGAAATGATGAATGCCTATAACTATCTGTATGTAAATGATGTGAGACAGATTTGCTGGTGCTACAGAGGAGAATAGCAATCTATTTGACAGTTCCCTGTAGGTGCTACTTCTGGATACAACTGACAGATGTTAAATGTAAACCTCTTCAACAGCAAGCACTTATTAGCACTCAGTGGGGAAAAAATGGCAATATAGAATAAGACAAATAGCAGATAATGCCATTTAAATAACTTTGTTCTTACAAAGCTTTATTGCCAATATGTTATAGTCTGGAAGGTTGGGTTTTTGTTTGGTTTTTATTGACAAAGCCTAGGTAGGTAAGAGAACATTTTGGAATTTAGAAAATTGTAATTTGAAACACTTAAGAAAATTCACTCAGTATTATAACTTGATGGAAAATCTATGTATGTGCCTGTTCATCAACACACTTCTTTTTAAATGTTATTTGGTAAATATTCGTTGAATCATTGTGTGATGTTAGTACTGTGTGTTTTTGCTGACTTTATTGAATTAGTTTTAATTGTTGTTTCCTTTTTCTCCTCCCATGATAGAATAGAAAACTCTAGTCTTTCAGATTTGTCATTTTAATGGAAAAAGACCAGAAGTAGTTAATGAAACCTGGTTAGCAATAGCAAATACTTTTAGGACATCTTATGATTTCATTTCCAGGCTATTTGTCTCAGTCCTAGCCTGAGATGCTACTCATAGAAGTATAAAATATTAATCCATGTGAGATTCACAATAATACAACTCTTCAACAGAGATCAGCATTAAAGTAGTTCAGGAAACTATCAAAACCACTTGATTTATTTCTAATCCTACTTTGTAATAGATTAGGTTAGGGATTTATATTTCTTTAAAGTATGAATCTAGGCACATGAATTGATTTTTCAAATTGTCAAAGCTTACTTTTAAGCTTTTTATTTTTTGAGATAGCCTGTCCTTAATGAATTTTTTTTTCTAGCTGCCAGCCAAGCTGCTGCTTGAAAGGGTAGAGATTAAGCCAACACTAAGAATGATGCAATGTATACGTGTTTAGATGGCCTCATGTCTTTTAGTATTATGAAATCTCTGACACTGGGTGTGCTTTTTCTTTGTTATCTTTCGTTAACTGTTTAACGCTACCTTGTGTTGCTTGCACTAAATCTTTTTGGAATTTAGTGTTTTGCTGCACCACTGCAGATTTGTAATCCCCTTTCATGGTGTTAAATTATCAGCCACATATGCACTGTGTCTAACTTAGTGGACATATTTATTGTTCCCTGGCTACTGTGCTTGCTAATTTGTTTCTTTATTGCTTTGCCTTGAATTAGGGAATAATCGCCCTCTCTTTCCTGAATTCTTAAAGGAATAGCTAAAGTTTATTCCCTTTTACTTTTTGTTCTTAGTTCTCACTGTCGCAAATTAAATCTAGATTATTTTCTTCATGTAGATAGATACTGGTGTACGTTCATGTAGAACAGCTAAGTTTCAAGAATGTCAAATGTGAATATCATCTCAGTGGGGAAAGGAGAGTAAATACATTTTATGAGAGAATTTAAGCAATGATCCATGACTGCAACAGACTTCTCATATAGCCAGAATTTGGAAGTAAGGAGGAGTTCATAAGCCTAGGAAATGTATTATGATCCTATTAACCTATGTTCATTAAATGATGAAGGGCTTAAAACTATTGCTGAATTTTTTCTCCTTCTCTTTGCAACACAGTAGAGCTGCAAACATTTATATTAGAAAGAAGAGCTTTCTATGCATTTCTTGGCTTAAGCTTTGCTCCCTTATCTTTGCTTCTTCTTCTGTTCTCAGCTGTGTAATAATTCCTCTTATGTCAGATGCCACAAGCATTTTCAAAACTGTCTTGACTATCTGGTTGAGCCAATCTCTGAAACATTTTGAAAAAAGTGAAAACATCTAACATGTACCTTTACATGACAGATAACAAAATTGGGCTGTGTGCTATATCTTAAAAATACCCCAAACAAAAAGACAGCAACATGTGTTCTGTAGAAATCTCCTAAAATTATATCTGTTTGAACATCTTATACTCGAAAATATAAGAACCAAACCTGCCTTTTTTTGTTCAACCCTTTAGAGCTTCCATGCCGCCAAACAAAGTAACTGAGATCAGAGATTACTGCATCTGAAATTAAATTCTGTCTGGTCCTCTGATGTTGGTTCTATATGATCCAGTTTGTTTCTATATGGCACTTTGTAAATCACTAGAAAGGAGTCTTTTATGGTGATTCTGATAACTGCATTTATTTGATGAGTCAAGCGTTACAAGTTATTCACTAGTTTAAAGAATATACTTAATATGCATATATGATAGACTTTATATAAATATAGTGCCTAAATATATGCAAAGTATTACAGAGTGTATGTAGTCTTGTAAATATAGACTAAATATGAAATATATAAATTAATATTTTATACATTTTTACTTTTAGGAAAATAACTACAGGTTAATAATGTACAGTATAATGTAATTGCTTCCAGTAGTTTGAAAAAAAATGTTTTGAAATGTCTCACCAAACTTTTTTAACTAATAAGAAAGCATACTGAAACATAAGTGTTGCATTGTCTCATTACTTCTGTTTAGACTAAAATAAATAACAAATTTAGTACAATGACATCCATGTAAACTGCTGAAGAATGATGCATTTTACATTAAATGTTATGTCAAATCACCAAGGAAAATCCATATTAATGGAAACTAATTTGAAAATATGTTATGTTAAGAGTTTTATTGCACTGTCATTGCATTTCAAAATCAAGTTGCTTTTCAGTTTTACTAGAGTATTTGAATAATTTTTGTCTAAGATTAACATTAGGTATCACTAGCATTATTTCTTTATATATCAGTTAAATCTGACTAGTAATCTACAAACAAAAGTATAATTTTAAATCTAATGCTTTTGTCAGTTATATTTATCTGAATTTATGACTTTACTAGTTGCAAAAGAATTGAAATCTCTTGGATATTATTTCTCTTTTACTCAAAGAAATCTCTTTGCAGAATGTAATAAGAAAGTGCTATGATGCTCATCCAACTATTTCAGCTATTCCTTTTTTAGAACTAAATAATATGTTTAAATGATATTGAATGACAGTTGTATGAGCTGAGTTCTGCTGTGTAAGTGTGCCAGGGGAGTACAAAATTAAAATATAAACATGTGATATAATAATGTTTCATTAATACCTACTTCAAGTAATCAAACTATTAAAACATTGTTAATTTGTGATTGATTCTAGTGGCAGTATTTTTAAACAAATAATACTTTGGGTTAACTGAACTTCTGCAAACAAGATGCTTGTGGATTTGTGAAACAAAAGTCAAAAGAGTCTTATGAGCCCATTCCTTGAGGCTTGGCCTCTCCAACTTTTACAAAAACCATTTGGAATTTCACTTGTAAGAAAGCATTATGACTGCACCAAAAAGTCATTCTTTCCAAGTGGTGTCAAAATAAAGAATGTTAGTGCTCATCTGGGAAAAGGAAAGCATATATTTGGGCAACCTGTTACATCAGATAACTTTTGTTCATTAGTTTCTATTAAATACTGCTAAATTCCACAAATACAGGAAATAGGAATCTATGTATGGATAAGCTTACACATAATGCCTTTGCTGGGGATTTAAAATCTATTTTTTTTGTGTTAAACAGAAAAAAACCCACAAATACATATTCAGCAAAAGATCCCAGTCATGCAATGCTGTCCAGATGAAGGGAGGCCTGAAATTTACACATCAGAACCACAGAATCACAGAATATTCTGAATCAGGAGGGGCCCACAAGGATCCGACTTTAATTGAATAGCCCATACGAGGATCGAACCCTTAACCTTGGCATTATCAGCACCGTGCTCTAGTTTTCCTTGAATAGAAAACTGAAAACTATTCTTCAGTCCTTCCAACATAAAAGCATAGTTCCATGGTAACAATGGAAGGAGACTCATAATGATTGGTTGCTTCACTGATGCTTTTAAAATTTGATAGCTCAGCAGCAGGAGCCACTGTATGTTATCATTGCCTCACATTTGTCAGTCTGTACTTTGTCTTTTTAACAGTGAGGACACAGTTTTAGAACTTCATTGCCAAGAGATGACAGTTAAGGCAAGACTGTGGAAAATATGCATATGGAAATGAGTGACAGTTTTATCTTAAGACTTTTCAAGATTTCAAGAATAGAGTGTATATATAAGCCATCTCAAAAGAGTCTTTTGTTTTTCTGTTTCGAGATGCAGAAGAATTTTTAGCATAAAAATTATGTAGAAAGACATAAAGATTTATGACTGGTACTGAAAAGGCTGTGGACTGAGCGAATGGATTGTATGTATTCTAGGCTTCCTCTTTAGCCATTGTAAAATGTTGACATTCATAACTGAGACTGAAGGTGAAGAGTTTTGGGGAAGAGAAGAACTAAAATTGTAACTAAATGCAAGAAAACAGTAGAAAAGAATAAACAATAGGGAGAGGGTGACTTTGGACACCAGCAAAGAGGATGAGATGAAAGGTTGCTCCAAACAGAGAAAGATAATGAGAACTTTCTTTCCCATCTTAATTTTAGACACTGCCATAACCTGAGGCAAACTGTTTGACATTGCAAAGCAGAAGCAATTATCTGTTTTACTGAAGCGATTTTCACCTGAAAGGAATGGAAATTAGGAAATGAAAAGATGAAAAAACTGGCATAGGAATGCTATACTAGTGAGTATGTATTTAAAGTCTAGTAAATCCAGATGAGATGCATCATTTGGCAATAGCAAAGCGAATGTAAATATTAGTCCTCTAAAAATGTCTTCATATATAATTAAATATATAGATGTCTTTATCTTGCATCCTTTTATATGGATCTCTGTACGCATCCATTTTAATAATTTTGTATGCACACATCATTAGTAGCTGAGTTTTATTTCCTACCTTCATTTTCTGGTGAATTTTAATCAAGTTTTTAACTTCACAATTGCATTTTATCATTATATTTGAGTGATAAACCTGCAATAGGCCCATTGCAATGGATGCGCTTGCACAGTAGCCCAGAATAAGTTTCATTTTTCCTCTCTTATCAGCTGCACCAGACCAAGCTATGTTTAATAAATACATAGTGTTTTAGTTTTTTGAAATTAATTTGAGAGGAAGACAAGAAGGACAGAAAAGATTTAAAATAAAAAATACGACGTTGTAATTTCTGAAATGAATAAATTGTTGTTTTTCTACTTGTTGCAACATGAAAGAGGTTGCATAACCTCTCTGAGGAAAAGCAATTTAGATTCACAAGAGTCTGGAGTAGGTATTTTACCCGATCTCCCTGATAGCCATTTTATCTTTAGTAAATATATTTCTGTAGTATTTCACTGAAGAAAACAGGCTTCTTTCTTGTTCTGAGAGGACTCGATTCTATATTTAGTCAAGAGCACCTTTTCCTGCTTTTCGTATTAAGCTGTCTTTATCTCAACCAGAATTTTCTTGCTTTTACCCCTCCAATTCCCTCCCCAGTCCAGCTGCTGGGGGTGAGTGAGTGGCTATGTGGTACTTGGTTGCTGGCTGGGGTTAAACCATGACAGGGGGAAAGGCAGCTAACAGGACTAATATTTTCATAACTGACCTTAAGAGCAAACTAATTTTTTGGCTGAGTTGGAAACATACATCGTGTAAAAGAGCCAAGACCATAATAAGGAATAACTTGAAGTTTATAGAGTAAACAAACATACAAAAGCTGTTAAGATAATGGAATTTTACAGATGTTAAACTGGATAAGACTTTTTTTTTAGTGTGCTCTGTGTTAAACACTAACATAAAGATAAGTTTCATACTGTATGTAGGCATGTTTGTGTGTCTCTATAGATTTAAAATTAGCTTCTCTGTGTTGAGATTTGTTTTGTGAGTAGGAAATAACACAATCATGCAAGAAAATACTGAGGTAGGGAGTTGCATTACTGTTATCGTAACAAATAACCCCAAGAATAATTTGACCACACAAGCATCTGTATTTGTTTTGATTTCTGGAAGATAAAATCAAAAATTTGGAAGTTAATTATTCAAAATCTCACAATAAATAAAAACATCTTGGTTGCTTTTTTTCTACATAAATGCCTGTCATCTTCATTTAACTTAGCTTCAGTCTCACAAACATGTAGAGATGTGGAAACTATTAATATTTTTGATTTTGGTTTGGATCATAGCTGGTTTTTATAAGCTACTTTGATAATTCTGACACTTTCCATCTTTTCAAACAATTTTTTCAGTTTATAGCAGCAAAATGGAAGCTGTCATCTTATGTTAATGCTAAGGTTTTTAATGAAGGACCTGAGCAATCCCTTGGCATAGTCCTGTATGTCTAGAAAGATAATTGTCATGTTCACATGACTTTCTGGTGATCTCAGTAAGGATGAACACATGCACACACGTGTATGTATACACACACTGAGATAGGATAGTGTGGATATGAAGACGTGTGCACGTAGACGCCATTTCAATTATGTTTTTAATTGAGAAGGGAAAGAACAACGAATACAAAATTAATCTTACATGTCCAGCTGATAATGACATTACGGTGGAATAATGCTTTTCTTGTATTTATTTTGGTTTTGTTATTTTATTTTCCTGCATTTTTTTACCAAATCTAATTAAAATGTAATTCTAATTTCATTAGGACCTGTTCACTTGAAAATGTAACTGGTTTATATGTATCTGATTACATAACATGTTCTTAGAATTCAGTAGGACTGTTCTCTTGAAAAGCAATCAAGTAACAGAGCTATACAACATATATCGCACATTGGCTCATTAAGGGAGATACTAATACAGCTACTCACTCCATTTGCTTTAGCACACCCATAAAGTTTTTATAAATTCTGTTAATCTACAATGGTGTGTTTAAAGGCTTCAATCTACGTCACTTTCATTGTTTTCTCTTAAATATAACACCTGGAAAAACTGATCTTGAAGTCCCTGCCAAAATTTACCATTGGTTTCTTAGTGGTTTCCTAGTTCTTTTTTTTCTGCTCTCTTTGTCCTGCACTTTGAATTTTCGATATTTTCCATAGTTTTGAAGGATTCAAATTTCTAAAGTATTAAATTGTTAAAATACCTCCAAATGCTACATATTTTAAATTGTAACAGAAAATGTCAAACAAATGCAGAATCTTTGAACAGTTACCAAATTTATTTCAGTATAAAAAATTCAGTTGCACTTGCACTGCAAAATTCTTTGGCTGGTGATACCCTACCAGAATGTAGCTTTCTTTTCTGCTTGATGATTGTCTGGGCAGGAGAATGGACCAAATTAATTACTAAGATTCCCTCCAGGCCTATTTTCTATGGTTCATTTTTCATGTTCTTTTCAGGCAATAATATAACCGTTAAGTTTTAGATTTTTGCAACTAAGTGGTACTTTCTGATTATAAAAATGGTTGAATTTAATGTAGATGGATCAAGCATTTGCATTTTATTAGGGAGTAAATGCTGTTGCAATGAAATTTACTTTATATGATATACATTATTACACAGAATACATTAATCAAATAAAAAAACCCAGGTATTTTAAGGTCCTATTGGACCTCTTAGAAACAGGGGTTTTTGTCTTAATGGTTTGGAAATGTTATAACCTGAAGAGTAATAGCATTAGAATGTTTATAAGGGGTAAGCACGTGCTAAGATCCTGCTGGCAGTAATTAATTCAATGGTTTAGCAATTGTATTCAAACACCACTTACTCAAGTATTTTCAAAAATTTCTTTTGCTTTGAGATTTAGTCATGGGGTTTTTTAATAATAACAAGTTTTATCTGTTCATTTGTTGGCATTGATTATTAATCTGGTAACGTAGATGCAACTTTTGAAAGTAGGAGATTGGAAGAACCATATGTAATTTTAATTTACATGTAATGAATTTCTACTCCTTTAGTACAGTTGAGAGATTCCACACTTTTTCTTCCTCATATTTTGTCAAAATAAGTCAAACACAGCCTCACCCACACTCAGAACTGTACTGAATGTTAACAGAACAAATCTGAGAACCCAGTTGCTGTGCTTGTAGCCCTTTAGAAAATTTCGGGTAAAAAGGGTGGTTATCAACTATTTACAGTGATTCCTTTTTGACATAAATGAACTCTGTTCTAAAATGTAATCAAATAATACATAGATTTTATCCTTTATTTTCCTGACATCTTAAGGATTCAGATTCATCGAAAACCCCACAGTGTGTGTGGAATCAGAGTTTTAGAAATTAATCACCAGTCAGGATATTTTTGAATATGAGACCAAGTGTGTGATAATACTTCAAATACTTCTATTCTACTTTCTTCCTAAAATTAAATTTTCTTTGAAAGAAGAGTTTAAATAAAAAAAAATCCCTGGATGTCTTCGTGATTTAAATGTTGCCAATAATTGATCACTAAAAATGAGATTTTAGATACTTTGAGAATGAGATACTAAACAAATCAGATTACAAGTGATAGCAACATTTCATAAAATAATTTTTTTCATTATACTTCTATAAAGCTAACCTTGAAGAGGCAAAGGGCTGCAATATGTTATATTTTGTAAACTGACAGGGTTAAACTGAGGAGTCTACTCTTTGGAGAGAGTTGGAAGTGCCTCAAGAATTAAGCAGGGGAAAAAAAAGTTAAATGTTTGGTGTAGACCAAGAAGTTTGTCCATTTCAAAAACTTTCCTTGCAAGTACCTATATTGAAAGATTTGAATGTTCATATTTTTTGCAAGCAACATGCATTAAAATACTTGTTTGGGACATGAGTCATTGCAGTCATGATGCAAATTAGTTTGGTAGAACAGACAGTGGCTGGAAGAGGCGGTAGTTAAAGTCAGTCCTACCTAGTAGTTTATTGTAAAGAACCCAGATATTTCTAATTTCAAAATTACAATAGTCATGATAGTTTTGAATCTGTATGTTGGTGGTTAACTACCACCTGCAGGAAAAGTTGTTAACAGTGTTAGTATTTATAGACTTTCCTATAACTGGTATTTTATTTCTGATGACGTGTTATTTACAAGTCAGATTCTGAGGCCCATCCGTGATGATTCCCAATACAGCCAGTAAGGGGAAAAAAAAATAAAGTGCATTACCCTCCCTGAGAAATTCAACAGATCTCCTTAAACGCTGCCCATCTTCTAAAGGGATCTCCGTTTACCTGATTACTCTGACTCCATTTTCTAGTTGAAACATGTCACATGTCTCCGTGAGTGTAAAAGAATAGGTAACTCTCTCTTTAGGGAACTTCTTCCAGCACAATGGAGTCTTATGATCTTCTCAGTATGCCTGAGGAGGAAATGAAGGTTTAATGACAAGCAATTCCATCTTCAGGCTGTTCTTTATTATCTGTCACTTTCTTGTCACTTCATATTAAATGATGACAGTTTAGGTGCAGTGCTGTTACTCTGTTTTTGAACGAGTTTCTTGGAGAGCATGTTTGATATTTGAATAATCAAAGAAAAATTCTCCAGCACCTTTTTTCTAAGAGTTTGTGTGACTTTCATGTGAGGTGACCCAGTCTTCGATACTATGTTTGATCAAAAAAATCATTCTTTTGAACTTTTGAGATAAAAAAAAGAGAATTTTTTTCTTATTATGTATTTATCTCATATCTTAAGTAAACACTGGTTATGCTTGTTTACAAACTGATAGTTCTGAGTAGAGAAATAAAATGTGAGATGTTCATGACTTTTTATCTATACTATTTGGGGTTAATTAAATGAGAGGCAAAAGAGCAGAATCTTAGTACCTTAAAACTAGTCTTGTTATTCTGTTTATGCCATTTTAATAATGCAATGCACATTATAATTGCATAGGATTTGTATGTGCATAAGCAGTTTGTAGAACTGGATGTGTGCCTGTTTTCCACAGGCAGGATGAGAAATAAGTTTTTAAAGTCTAGACACTGCTCCTTAAAAAGCAGAACCATAGCTGACCTCACTGGGTGTAAGTAATTAGGAGATTAGCTGCTAAAGGATCTTTCAGATATGCTGGTTGGCCTACATTCATCTTCACTTTACCTCGCTTGCTTGATCAGAGGAGTTGAACTCTCATCTTGTCTTTAAAGAAATTGTGTATAGGTTTCTTGTTTTTCTTACAACTAAAAGTTTAAGTATAAATACAGTTTTTCATGTGTATTTTACTGGAACAAGGTATTTTCGTATTTCCTACCACTATGAATCTGTAATCTTAAAATAAAATACAACTAAGTATAAGCTAATGTAACTTAATGCTGCATCATCCAGCTATTGAGTGAGTAGTACATCTGGCTGAGATGGAAGCAGATGTTACCCCCCTTGGAATGTACTTGGAATAATAATTCTTGTAACGTGGAGCCTTAAGGAGTGCACAGTAAAATTCTTGCTGTTGACCATCAAAACTCCAGTGCATCTTTTGTAGGCAGAGGGAAGTTTGCTGGCAGTTTTCACTTTCTGGTTACGCATCTGCTGCCAACACTCTTTGTCTCCCTGAACGTGGCAGTTTGCAGTGTTGGTTATAGCATGACCAAGAGTTATGAGGTCTTAGTAGTAACCACCCCCACTGACCGTGTAGCTGGAGAGCTTTCCTGCTTGTTCTCAGGAAGAATGTACACTCTCCCTGATGTTTAGAGGCAGAATAGGCTTTTATATTTCATGGTTCAGCATACAATAGTTACTCTTCACGTGGAAGATTCAGACTGCAATTCAGTCCCTTCTTTATTAGTGAAAGAATGTGTTTCTAATGTACCCATAGTTAGCCCAATGAACTATATCCAGAAAAATATTTGGATTAATTTCAAGAAATTAAATTCAAGAAAGTTTAAAGGTACCTGAGATGTCTCAACTCTACTTTTGGAGTACATGTGTGCATATATAAATGCTTTTAGTTACCTGAAATAATTATAAAATAGAAGGGTTAACAATGCATTTTATTGCAGTGCCATGGAAGTTGTTCAGAGATAATACTCTGCAAAATTTAATAAATGCTGTTTGGAGCAGAAAATATTATGGATACACTAAATGTGGATATTCTGTTCTTGGGTAGAGTAACAATACTTCATTGTGAACATTGCAGGATATTAAAACATTAACCAGAATATAATTATTATTATTTTGTATTTAGTGTTTCCCATAAAATGAGTTTTCTAGTGCATTGAAATGTCTAAATCCAAGAGCATCAAGGAAGCAATCATAAATGCCCCCCAAAAATGTGAAACATGAAAGCAAAGGTCCTGAGTCAGTTGACAGATTAATTAATCTATAAATTATGTATGTATACTGGATTATAAAGATGTACTCTTGCAAATACAGATTATATTAAAAAAAAATTACATGCAAAGAATACCCAAAATCTCCATAATTATCCAGATTTTTACTTGTAATAGTTACAATTCAGTAAAGATTTTTTTTTTCCCAGAACTGCATTGTATTTTGTAATGATTGATGAGGTTCTGGTTTAAAAGTAATTTTTTAAGATAGAAAATTCCTGTAGCTCCAAGGATAAACAGCAAATAATAATAATAATGAGATAATCCAAAGCTTAGCCAGCTAATGACCTGTTGCCATAAATTTTTAAAATAAGTATCCATCATCCTCAAGTATTAATGTGAACTAATCTATTTGAAATATCAGTGGATATTTATATTTGGTCTTCATTTTCTGAAGTTTGGTATAACTCACAATATTTTAATAGTGTTCTAGTGTATTTTTAGTTGGACTGAGTAAAGTAATTAAATCAGCATATCTCCTTATGTCATTCTATGTTTTTTCTAGTTCTAGCCGAATACTTGCTTTAGTCACATAGAAGTATCTTACATTTAGGTACTGTCTTTCTCAGTTTTAAATACTTGGTGAGAATGGGTTGAGGTTGGGAGGGATCTTTTGAGGTCTTCTGATCAAACACCCCTGTTCAAGCAGAGGCCCCAAGAGCTGGCTGCCTAGGGCTGTGGCCAGATGACTTTCGAAAATCTCTGAGGATGGAGACTCTGGGCAGCCTGCATCCATCCTTGATCACCCTCAGAGTGTAGAAATGTTTGCTGTTGTTCAGAGCAACTCCCCTGTGTTTCAGTTTGTGCCCTTTTCTCTTGTCCTGTCACTGAGCACCACTGAGAAGGGGCTGCCTCTGTTTTCTTTTCACCCTCCTTTCAGGCATTTAAATATGTTGAGTCTTCTGACCTTTCTTCTGCGTTATACAGAGCTGTGTATTCTAGAATATATTGGCAAATTTCTGTTCACAAAAAACATGGGAAAACTGTGTCTCTCTATTATGTTGAATTGTTCTCAGCATTGTTACAAATGGTTTCTTGGCTTTACATGTTTCAGATGATTTTGCTCATTATATTAAAATTTTAGAGTTTATGCTCAAATAATCAGTGACAAGTATTAATTTTCTAAGTATAATTAGTCATATCAGACTTCTAAATCACTCCTATAATGTTGAAAGTCTTATTATGCTTCCGTTGTTTTTAAATACTTGCTAAAATATATAGGAAACACATTTGAATTTAAAAGAGGATTGGCTAATAATTAATTTCCGAAACTATTTAAAAACTATCTAGGTAATTAAATTTTCTCTTAACAATTCATTTAAATTTAGTACATGACTCAGGTGTTATTTGTGGTTCTGTTATTTTGGCTTTTCATTATCTCTTTATCACAGTGGCTCAAGAATTTAGATGCTTCAGAGACTGCTTAAAATTCTAATCTTGCTGCAGTCCTTTCAGACATTTGTCAAGGTCAAAATTCCATCCAAACTAAGGTGATTGATCAGGCCTGTATGCTTAATAAATACCATATGACAGTGAGGTAACTGGCATCATAAGGAGTTGCGCTTGATTACCTGTTGCTGATGACCATCCTCAATTTACAGCAGAGTGGGAAAGCAGCCATCAGCAGGAGAGAAAGGGGTAGCCTGAGCTCATCAGCTTTGAGTTATAACAAAAAGGTCACATGGATCTGTTTTTATAACCCTTCAAAAAATATGTAACCCCAGAAATTTTAGCCTCATTTTTAAGGAAGCAGGGTTTAACAAATGCTCTTCCCATTCCATCTAGTAATTTTTGAACCTATTCAAAAACATGTCATAATGAAATAAATGTCTTAAAATTGTTATATTCATTTAGGTTTCAGAAAGTAAATGGCTGAAAGATCAGTCAGACATCTGAATCTGACATTCACACCACCTACAGTCCGGTTTTACTTCAGACCAGCTCGGGCTGAATACCTGGTAGCATTTGGAATGTGTTTAGTGCTTTTCTCCAGCACACTTTCTAGTTTAATTTCATCCTGAAGGATTTGAATGCACCAAAACTTTTCTGTCAAGGAAAGCAAAGTGTAAGAATTAACTATGATAAGGAGATGAACTTCAAAAATCCACTCCCAATCAAAATTAAAATGCCAATGCGGATGCATGTTAAATGTTTTAGATAATTGTGAGGCAATTTATTTGTGTGTATGAGATACTGAAGGCTTGGGGTATAATGAGATGTGAGTCATGAGCAGTAAAAACAGATTCAGGGGTAGCAAAAAGATATGAAGGACCTCTGAGTATTTTGTGCACAATCTGAAGGAAAGGACAGAGTACTAACTTACAAGGAAAGGATGCTTGGAACACAGGAATTCATAGAGTAAGCTGTACAAAGGGCAGTGTCCCAAACAGTTTGTAGTCTCTTTGGCCATGTCAGTCATGCTTATTTCCTACTATCCTGAATGGCCATGAGTTTATTCTTTATGTGTGTTCATTCTGTCTGTCAGTGTTTCATCTATTATGGTCAGAGAGATGCCAAGAAGATTGAACTTGAATATGGCCTTTCTTTCTGGTTACTGTGGACACTCTGTGGCAACGGCACAGTACAGAAGCAGTAATTGCAGCAGTTCTTTCCTGGTTTTAGTTATAGGCAGTGTTTGAAAAACTTGCACATTTTGTTTTGGAAAATACTGGTGAAATTGAACTGTAGGTATTGCATTGATTCTGCCTGTAACATGCAGTAAATTTAAGTTGTCCTAGTTAGCACTTTGCAAGAAATAAAGGAGAAATATGCTTTTTAAAAATTAATAGATGTTTTAAGTTAATTACTTGTGTATGTTCAAATTCTACTAATATTTATATGAAATGTATATTCCTTCAGGCATTCCAAGGCAATGTCAAATAGCAGCATTAGGAAAGTAGCAAATTCATTATATTTTCCTTTAAGTCTGAAAATTGTCATACTGTAATCAACTGATGTCTAAATCTTTTGACCTGTCTGTCCTGCTTCTATTGACTCTAAATGTTCAAATATGTGGTGGCCTATTTATGCAGATTCCCAGCTATGTTTGTTTCAAAATAGAGGTACAAATGAGTACCTATACTATCAGCTTTTCTGTAAGAAATAATTTCTAATGTACCTTTTAGGTTTGTCAGATAAAGCCTGTGACTTTCCAGACCTGTAAATTTTATTGTGGATTTAGTGATTACTGGAGGCATACCTTTTCTGATTTGTTAGTGGCAGTGACTATTGCTACTGAGTTAAGGAACAGATTTTAGGATACATGAATAGTAGGTGAATGCTCCATTTTTGACCCAGTATTGAATTATTGTCAAGATCCAATAATTCAGTCACGATCTTTTGCAGCCATGGTGGCTTGTATATCTCATTCTGTCATGTCACATCACAAGAAGTTTTTTTAAACTGGTATGATTCTCTTTCTTTTTTTCTTTCCCGAAAGAGTTGTGAGTAGTTTTTGAAACACACTCAACGCAGATTTTCCTGTTCATTTATTCATGCAAGTATGTTTCCATGGAGACAATGCTGATTTCCTCTGCAGTTCTAGACAGTCATTTATCTGTAGATCAACAACACAAATCAACTTTTCTGCATGTTGTGACAGTTCTAAGGCGGTTAGTTCTCTGGCTATATCTAAAGTTTTTTCCATGTTTGCATTTTCACATACAGGCATAATATGCTTCTCCTTGAAGAAAAGTGCCAAATCACTTACATCTTATGGATTTAGACATATGATTTGGGTGCAGTTACACATAGATTAATGTTAAGGAATGTTGGAGTACATCTGGTGAACGATCCTGATCCCATATTGGCACAGACACCTGAGGGTATACCGTTTTCTTTCCCTTTCTTGGCCTTTCCCTGCCGTCACAGCAAAAACAAACCTGCAGCACTCCCAGCAGGTGCTGTGCTGTGGACCAAGATGGTGAAGTTTGCTGCAGACAGAACTTGGCCTGTGGCTATAAGTACATTGCTTAAGATTTTCATCACAGATGACTCCTGGCCCTCAGGTGAAGTGGTGAAAAAGTGAGACACAGTGCTCGGTCTTCTCAAGAGCATATTGACCACATCCAATTGCACTGTAGTTTATCAATATCATGCTTTTTAGTGCACTGCTGAAAATTTGTCTTACTTGACATAAGCCATGTGGAGGGTGTTTGAGGATATAAAGCTTGCAGAAGTAGTATTGGAGCATGCAGATTGTTACTAACGGGTGACTATTGATCTGTTCGGAAAAATGGTCTGAGAGACACCCTTATATAGCTTGGATGAGAATCATAAGATTCTTGTGTGTTCAGTAAAGTTCTATAAACACCACGGAGGGATTTATATTCCCTGTTTTATCAGTATATGAGAATATACTTAAAATGTTTTGACTAAGTAATTTTTATAACTATTGTCTATTAATAGTTAAATATACATAAATTAATAGAACTGTGCTTGTAGTTTTAATTGAAATAGGGAAAAAAGGATATTTCAGTAAAATTAAATCTAGACATCAAAGGAATAAACACAGAACTGTAAAGGTTCAAGGAACTTAATTTGTTTGCAATTTCTTTCTTTCAAATTTTTTGAAACTCAGGAGAGAAAAAAAAAGGGATCTCTAGCAAAGGCCAGGGAGACAGCTAGAGCAATCACACTCTCAAACCTTTCTAAGAGGTATCAAGTCGAAAGAAAGACAAAACATTTTTGCTAGACCTAGTTACAAATATTTTGCAAAATGAAGATATTTGCCAAAACAAATGTAATGGAAATGACATATCACAAAAAGGAAAGGAAACAATGGTGGCTATGCAATTGTTTTTTACCAATGTATTTAATTTAACTGTATCCAAGTTCGTGTTCTAGAACAACCTCTAATGGTCAGATTTTAATAAAATTCCTGTGTACTACCCAAGAACAGTTAAAGGGTTGTGGTTTTTTTACTTACGGATTCTCTAGCCTTCTCCATGATTGTTTTCAAGAATGTAGTTTTCAAGTACTCTACGAGCATGTTATACTTTACTGAAAGCAAAAATGAAGTTTTAGGAAAAAGTCTTATTAGCTTGCAGGTTTTGAAAATAATATTTGAATGTGTGTAGTAAGTAAAGAACAAGCTGCAAAGCTGAACTGATGTCTTTAATTTAACACTTTTTTCTTCCAGATTTTCTGAATGTGTTAATTATTTTTATGAAAGTTATGCTAAGGCTACCTTGTACCATGAATAAAATACTGTATTTGATCTTCTTAAGCCTGCTCTGGTAAGCTTAGTTTGTAGATTTTGTCGGTTTCATCTATTGTTTTTTAGGCATTTTATAACTAAAATGTCTCAGGTTATCTTTTTTTTCCATTTTAAGTGCTTAAAGGAAGCTAGAAGGGTTTTGCAATCCATCTGTCTGTATAATTATACCATGATTTAAATTGCTTGGTAATAACCAAGTATTAGTAGTCTGCATTCCTTGAGGCACTGATGTAAAGCGTAACCTGTCTTACTCATGTAAAATTGACCATATGTCATCATAATAGATGTCACATTTTCCTTATGGTCTTTGGGAAATTACTTTGAAGAAAGTTGAGATTTTTTTGTTGCTTAGTTTGTAAGATTTTAATGAATAATTGGTATGGAGTACAAAGTATTTCAAACCCATTTCACATATTTGCTGTTTCTCTAAAAGTGTAATAATTAAATTCTGTGCTTGATGGCTACAGGTTTTCACTTTCTTTTCTTGCTGATTTCCTCCAGACTGACAGTAATCTTTGCACTTGGTGAAATGTGACATTAAATATATTTTGGTACAAAAATCAAGGAACAAAACCGATTATTCATCAATATAATTGAGTTTTGAATTATATTACTAATTTTACTTTAAAAAGTAATTGGACAGTCCTGAGCTATTCATAAAGGTGATTCCTGCCTCACTTTAACTCTGTGATGAAGATGAAAATCCTGCTGAAGTGATGGTCCTTCTGTCATTAAAGCCTGACAATTATGAGATTATGATGTTTTCTAGACCACTCTAGATGACACAAATCCAGGCCACAGTTTGCTTAACACTGTGTTCTGAGAGCTGTAAGTAGGAAAGACAGTTGGGCAACACTAAATTGAAAATATATTTGAATCAGGAATGAGTAATGATTTTTTCAAACTTACATGTGTGATCTTAACAGAATTACAAAGAATTTACTGTAAGAGTTCTAAATAATTTTACAGCTTAAACTATGAGGCACTTGCAACCTTTAATTTTTAGCTTTTTTTGCAAAAAAATAGAGGTGACCACATAAGGTAAAAGTGTTTCATATTTCCAAAAATATTTATGAATAAAGTATTTAGGGAATTGAAAAATTATGCTGGAAGGCTGTACATCCAATGGATTCTAATTTGTCAGATCCTAAACATTAAGATTCCTACATTCAGTTTTGTGGAAGAAGGCAGTTGATACAACAGATATATTGTATATTGGGATAGATCAAATCAGTCAAAATATTGAGTCCAAGTGGATGAGGGAAATTATAAATGGTTAATACTCACAAGAATTTTTCTATCTTGGTATTCTTTTTCATGAGGTTTATAATGAAACTAAGCAATTAAGCGCTTTTTCATATTTATGGGTTAGCCTACGGGATTACTAAAGTGTCTTAAAGGTAAATACAGCAGGATAGATACATGGGCTGGTATATGAGGTTAAGGCAGCTGAGGTGTTGTAGATGCTAGGAGAAGGTGACTAGGAGAAGGGCACAGGTGACAGACACCATATTGTCCTCTTCTCATTTTCCTTGCCTTTTTCACATGAGCCAGAAGAGGAAGGTAAGATTTCACCATCCCCAAGCCACACTGAGATTCTCCTCACTATTAATGCCATCTTGCCATTTTATTTTATATGTTTATAAAAAAAACCCTAAAAACATGATTTTTTTTTCTTAAGGAAATATTTTTATCAACAGTATATTTTAGTGAGGTTTGTTTATATGTTATCCTCAAGAGTTTTCTTGTTCTTGATGAATATACTTACTACAATTTGTGTACTAGTTTTGACATGTAATATAGAAAACTCCATTTTTGTATAGATTTTTTTTTTCCATTGGGAAGAATAAACCAATTTTTTTTCTAATTAAGTGCTTATGGGCCAAGAGGAAACACTTAACAATGAAGACTTAGGCATAGTACTTACAAGAATTTTGGAATATAGTTTTAGGATACTACAGTGTGAGCAGTGTACTGCAAGACTAGAAGAGATTGAACTCCTTACACTCATTCAGAATATTGAACACTGAGTAGATGATCAAATGTATCTCCAAGTGCCTCATTACAAATTTGAAGCATATATCCATTTAGTCTGGTCATTTTGAATGAGTGGATGTTGAAGTTTTCTCAGAAATTCCCTGCAGGGAGGTTTCATGGATGGGCTGTTGCTTCTGGGCAAAGTGGGGCGAAATTCCAATTTCCTAGAAGTGTGTACTTTTTTCATCACTAAACCAAACCCAAATTATGAAGACAATGCCTAGTGGCATTTCATCTTGAAATTTCTTGCAGAAATTCCGAGGGAGTGAAAAATAAGCAATAAAACTTTTTTTGTATCTGAGATAGTGTAGTATTAGAGATGTTGCACCTGTGGCAACAAAGTGAATATTATACACTCATATGTCATTGAAAAAAAATTAATGAATCACATTGAAAGTCACTTACTGGTTTTCATTTTCTTTATGAATTTTGGAAATGAATATGTATCACACAGGCACATATTGTATCAAAATGTTAAAAAGAGAAAAATGGGTTTTGATGGATTTTAAAAAAAAAAAATTATTAATGTAGGATTTTTGAAAATTAGAGTAGGTATTGTTTTGAGGTTGGGGGCAAGCTGTTAAGTTTTCTAACAGAGATGGTAGATTATTATGAAGTGACATAATTCCTGAGAACTTTTACCCACTTTTGTAGCTATCGTGAATCTGTAACACAGCTGCTAATTTGGCGACAGCCAGGGCTTTGACAATAACAGAAAGGAATGGATTTTCTATATCACTCATACTGTTGGTCAGCAGTATGGAACAACAGTTACTGTTTAGCACTGGGCTCCACGGGGAGTTCCCTACACAAGGAGAATTGCTGACTGGGAAGCCAAACCACAGCCTCAGAATCACCTTGAAAAGTTGGAATGGTTTAAAAACACCTTAAGCATGAGGTTGAATTGTACATTTTGTTGCTGCATATCTAAGCCACAGATTAATAGCACTACAATATTAGTCATGGTCATGCATGTGTTGCCGATGTGAGTGTGTGAAATGGAATCAACTGGTTGACCCAACAAAGTGTTCACATCACGATTCTGTTGTAGACTGGGGCATACTGAAAAGAGTGGTTGCTCTGATGGTTTGAATCAGATAGTTTCCCTATCTGTGTCAGAAAATGTCTGGATGGAAAGGGTACTAATTCTAGTCACTTTAATTCTGAAAGGGAAGACAAATTATCCAATTACTAAGCGCACACTTCCAGGAGATACAAAGTTACATCCTCATTGATCTGCGTAGGGAGAAATACTATTTTTTTTTTTTACTTTGAGAACTCTCATGAAGATAAATATTGAAGTGAGGTAAATGAGTTAGAAATTATAAGTTGAGTATCGGGTGTATGGATAAGATGAATGCGTTACTAGAGAAAGTTTCAAATCTACTGAATAAGATTCCAAAAAATTTTTACTTTAGACATACTTCTCTGTGGTCATATTTCTTCTGTTTGTTCATCTGTAATTCCATACTCATATCCTCTCAGCTAAAACCGTGTTTATCAGTATTCCTTTGATCGATGCTCCTCAGTAAGAGCACAACTTCAGACACCATTTTCATACCACTTCTGTAATTAAAGGTTTGAAGGTCTTGTGGGTGTTCAGAGAGAAGATGATCAATTTCAAGCCTAAACCACAGCTTTCTTAAGCTAGCAATAAAATAATAATGAAAAGAAATTTACCTGCCATAAGTTCAACTAGATAACATATGTTCAGTTTTAATATAGTATTGAAAAGAAAGCAACTCTTTTAAAAACCAGTATTTTTTAAGCAGCTTTCTTCTCATGTGTCTTGAGTACACTTTTTAAAATCGTCATTATGGATGTAGCTTTTGATATACAGATGGAAGGGAAATATGTCAATACCTATCAGCAGGAGCAAATTTTGTGGCTTCTGGACCACACCATATTCTTTTTGAAAATTTGTGTTGACTGTGAAAGGTTCACAGTGAGTGGAAAAAGGCAAATGTCATGCCTGTCCTCCTGAAGGGCAGGAAAAGTATTGGAGAGCCCCAGGCTGGTCAGCCTCACCTCGGTTCCTAGGAAGATCGTGAATAATTCCCAGAACGATCACAAATTCTCTTGGAAGAAATCTCCAGAAAAGTCAAAGACAAGAAGATGACTGGAAGCAACCTGCAGAAATTCAATGAGGGCAAAGGTTTCACCAGTGTGATTAAATTTTGTGATTAGATGATTGAGTGAATGAGGAGGGACCAATGGATGTAATTTTTCTTGACTTATCTAGGGCCCTTGACATGATATCCCATAGCTGTATTATCCTTTTAGGCAAATGGAAAAGAAATGGGATGGTTGTGCCAAGGTGTTGGTGCAATGTGTGTGGTTTTCTCGTGGCATTGCTCAGAGCTCTCTACTGCAGCCAGTGTTATTTAACATCTCCATCAACGAGAAAGATGGGATGGACTACAACCAGAGCAGTGGTGACAGATGACACCTAACTGTGGGGGACTGCCATTCAAAGCAATCTCATTTAGCTGCAGAAATGAGCTCCTAGAGATGTTTTGGGGTCTTACAAGGACAAATTAGAAATCAGTTACATGGAATTAATTAACCTTATGCAACAGCACAGCTTAGGGTTGGGCTGACAGGTGTGCGGAAACAGACCCGAGAATCCTGGAGGACAAGCGTGAGTCAGCAGTGTACCTTTTTGGTTAGTGCCATACTTGTCTGCTTTGGGAGACTAACCAAAAGGTGAAGGAAAGTGATTTTCTCATCGATTTTGCACTTATGAGGCTGCATCTGGAGCAGTGTGCCCATGTTGGTCTCCCAAATGCCAAAAGGTGGGTCCTGAAGCACTCAGACCAACCAGTGGGAAATATGTGGCACAGCTTATTTAATTTATTAAAACTTCTAATAATTAAATCTTACCGTGTCAAAAGGTAACGGGTATTGTTTACATAACACATTAAACAGAAACTCTTTCATTTTGATACCTTTTTGATACATCTGTGACTTAGAATCAAAATGCAGAAAGCTAGAAATAGCTTTTTAATCACAGGGGTTTTCTGTTAATCTTGTGATAGATTCTATTAGAAAAGTATGTTAGAATAAATTCAATATATATTTTTATAAAACTAAAAACGTTGAGATTTCATTTTGGAATGTGTTAGAATTCCTTTGTAATGAAAATTCAGTATGTCCTATTTCTCTTACTTAATATTGCATTGCTAAATATATAGGTTTCAGGATCTGCAAGTTCAAATAATCTGAAAAAGAACATCCTCTAGACAGTGCTCTCTGAAGATATGCTAGAAAAAACAAAGAAAATATAACAAAGAGAAAAACTAGTCATGCAAAATATTACTTGCCATAGTAATGGTTATCATGTTAGTTATAATTTTAAGAATGCTGTTTCAATCCAGGTTGCAATAATGATGACCTTTGGAAGAGTTTGATGATGAAGCAGCATTTTTTAGTATGTATATATGCACTTGGATATGTCACAGGAACATTAAATGCTTATTCATGCTGCCTGAGATATTTAATCTGGAGATATTGTCTTTCTCTACTATTATTACTGAGCTTTCATGTGATGTTGCCGCTTAGTTATCATTTCATTTTATTCCTGCTTTTGGTCACTGAGAGTTGGCCTCTTTCCTTATACAGAATCAGCACATCCTTTATCTGACCTTTGGAAAAAGGTTTTGCAACTCAGCTAGCTAAACTAATGTGAACTGCAAAGAGGAAATAACGTTATATCACTCCTTAAACTTAAAATTTTTATTATACTTCTTTGTCTTGCTCCCTTGGATGTAGTTACCAATAAATTCAAGAAGAAAGGGTTTTTACAAATTAGCTACAAGTATTTTCAAGTGAACAATATATAATTTTAAGTATTGACTCTTCTGTGATAACATAATGTACCACAAATATTTTACAGTTTTGTTAGCCTTCAGAAAAAACACAAATATTTTTATGCATTGTTATTAAATTTTTTATTTATAGAACAGAATTATATATGAAATTCATGTGGATGCAGTCATTTTTACACCTTGTACATTAGATGTATTTAATTCCCTCTATGGAAGGTAAAAAACTTATCATTATGCAAAGCACAAAACTGCAGTGGAAGGGAAGAGAATGGTGCCCTGGTTGTCTGGGAAAATTGCCTTTCTAAGCTTGAACCCAGCTGAGAGCTCTGGCTCCACATGAAGAGGTGTATGCATAACAGTTTTGTGCCACAGGCCTACCATATTCCAGTGCATAATTCCTATCATATTTTGATTAGTGTTGCTCTTACATTTTTGATTGCAATTTTGAGTTTGTACAAAATCATGTGTTCTGTTTCCCTTGAAAAGAAAAATACCTAAGCTGGTGTTTCTATAACATGAAAGTTTTAGAAATTTTTTCCTTACCCAGAATTCTTTGAGATTTTTCTTTGCTTAAATGTTGAATTCCTAAAGCAAAATAAATAGTGGAAATTATTGAAGAAAGGGATAGAGAACAAACCACAAGTCTGTGACAAACAATGGCAACGTCAAATTTACTAGACTGCGAGGCTGAAAGTACTTGGCTTGCACTGTTAAACCTTTTCCTCCACTTAGCTGTTCAGAGGCCCTTTGAGCAATGGTGCCTAACACTGCACTGTGAATGTGCACAATGCGATAGTTACTCACCCTTCTGGGGAGTTTCATGAGTTTCATATTGAAGGAGATCAGAAAAAGGCATCCCTGTGTCTTCTGCAGTAACTGTCACTGAAGTAAATACTGCTCAAGAGACGATAAATGATCCTGTGACACCTTTAATGCAGAAAGTAATTTAAAGAGTAAAAAAATACACAGGAGCCTTAATTGTTTAGAGAAAATTATTGCTACTTAGCTAAGAAAAGAAAAAAACCCACACCCTGTAATGAATGATAATGGCCTCAGTTGGGTGCAAACAGCGGTGAGCTCAAGTCTGTCACTTTCATCAATCTATGAGGCAATTTATTTCCAAGAGCATTAACTGTAGTATGTGTAAAGCATAACAAGTATTGTAAACTTTTCCAGTGTATTATGTGATTTGATTTGCTCCAACACCACTGGGCCTTGAATAAGACAGCAGCCACTCAAGTGTCATTAGGTAACTCATATGAAAGAGAAAAGTCAATGTGGAAGGCTTTCGCTGTGAACAGTTCCTTGATAGAATTTTTTGTTTAAAAATTAGTTATTTTGTGGAACATGTATTAAAATTGGGGGTTTGCTCCATGATCCCTAAATGATCTCATTGAGATTCTTTATTTTTAAAGAAATTGAGTGAGTGTGTAGGGACCACACTGAGAAAGAACACCAAACAAACAATATTCTGGCTGGGCTATGTTATTTGAAAGTAGCATTCCATCATACCACATTTCAAGCCAGAATGGTTTTAACTGTCTTCATTCACAAAATATTTAATTTATCTATTATAGGAAAAATTCTAATGTACTAAAAATATAAATTTTATAAGTACAGTTCTGAAAATTTTGAGGAAGTTTCCTACTGGTAAATATTTTTTTACTTGGTAACATATGTAGGTATACAATGTTAACACATATAGGCAATCATATGCTTTTGAAATTATATTCACTATTCTTACCTGTTCATATACACAAAGATTTGCTACTCGGTACTTGAGGAAGCTGAAAGTGTTTGTAGTCCTTTGGAATTGGACACAGCAGAACAAGAGAACTTCTTCCTTCCTCCTGTAGCAATCCATTAGGAGAAGGTTCTGAGAAAAACTTGAAACATTTTTTCCTCCTTTACATTGTTATTTAAAGGAATTACTGTCTTAATACTAATATGAAAATTGGCAAACATGATAAAGAATTGAAGAAATTAAGTATTTTGCACAGCAAAAATATTATTCCCTATGTCCGTATATGTTCCATATGTTTTTAGTTCATGTTGCATTTCATGCCACCACAATCCAAAACTGTATGCGTGTTACAAACACCAAATAGGGTCACTTTAGCAGAGGACTTTCCCTGCTATTGGGTGCATACTGATACAGCCAGGCCATTAAAATCATCTGTAGTTCTTGCAGATTTAGAAAGGTTATACAGCTAGGCAAGAAAAACAAGCTACAGAAGGAACAGTGAAGATTCGCAGCACAAACCCACAAAATGTCATAGCCCTGGGTGGTGTCTGACAAAGACCTGGGTCCTGAATAGAAGATTTTATTTTATCTAGCCATCATAGTTACTGATCTGCATAAATTGTTTTGTGCACACTTGTACTACATACATTGATGCAGATCTTGAGTTATATTTTGAGAATCTGTATTGGTATTAATTATGTGGATTTTTAAAAATTCATCTTCTAAGACTTTGGGACTGGACTTCATGTTTTGAATATAAGTCACATAAAATAAGGTAGTTATTTGATATTGAAATTGAATAAGAAAAAAGTGTACTGAAATTGAAAATTCCTCTATTATATAAAGTCATAGTTTACTTTCATAATTTAAATAGAATTCTAGTTGGATATTCTTGTAATTATACTAAGAAATTTGATAAAGGAAAGTAAGGCTAAAATTGCTAAATGCACAAGAGATAATCATCTTGTAAAAGAGGAGGGTTTTTACATTGAGAATAGAAGAAAACTCAGTTGAGAATTTGATAGACTTTATGTACAATTTCCTTTTAGCATTTCTGTGCTTGGTGCGTAGGTTCATCATAGATATTGCATCCCAGAGACTGATAATTCAATGCAAAGTTTGCATTTTACTCTCCCAGTGGAGTTGACCTTCACTCACTGTTTGTATTGCTCTTGCATGGTTCATATCATACTGTCAGCAGAATCCTTTCGCTGAAATACAAAACTTAATTTGATTGAGGTCAGCTATAATCTTATATACTCATTTTCCTCTATTTACCACATTCTATCCAGGTTAGATCAATATTAATTGCCAATAACACATTCAAAATCCAACTATATAACCCATATGTTTATAGGTAGGATATTAAAATTCTCAAAAGTTACTTTATTTTCAAGCTCTGGTGAGGTTCTTCCATCATAAATTCAAAATAGTTTTTCTAAATACCAGTAATGTTTCACACTCAAGTCTTTACGTACCCAACCTCTATGAAGAACTCGGTTTGCTTATTGAGGGCTTAATCCAAATGGCATTGTGGCAACGTAATTCCTTGACAGCAGAGTTGGTTGAGGAATTTGTAGCTAAATTAGACAAATAGTGTCTTTGAGTATTTTTCCACATGAAAAGTGTATTTTCAGAAAATGTAGAAAATTTAATACCAGGTGTCATCTGATAACTGAAAATGTTTAGCAATATTTGCAGTTTAAGCCTGTTCAGCATCCTTAGCCAATGAGATCAAGATTCAGATTACCCTCTAGAGACCTGTAATAAGCATATTGAGGTAGCTAAATGAAAGCAAACAAACAAACAAAAACTGAAGCCAAAACCAAGCTAAATTATTTTTACGCATGTGTTGCTGTAAATTAAGTCTTTGTACATAAGCTGTACGTGTGTGAGGAGGCTGAGATGGTTGGTGTATCACACTTTCAGTTTTTGGTGTATGACATAATTGTTTAAGGGACAAAGTCATCTGCTAATGTCTAGTTAAGTTGAATAGTGGAGGACAAAATTTCACATTGCAGTGTGAAGATTAACTGGATGTGCTATGATATAAAAATCAGGTATTAACTGTGATCTTACTGTAGATTTTCCTGTAGTGATAGTAATAAAAATAAAATTCACATTATCTGCAAATACAAAATAGATAACAAGTTGAAGATATACAATAAAATTCCATGCATTTTTAGTTTCCTTTTGTAAGTTTTTAGAGAAAATATTTGTCCACAGCGCTTTTATTTAGTTAGTACACTCTCTGTTGTTGAACTGAAAAGGCATTTTAAAAGTACAGTCAATTTAATATCCCTAACATAATTTCTTTAATCAAAAATGTGCCTTTATGTTTTGGTTACTTATTTAAGCTACAGAGGACATCATGCAACTCTTTTTATCATATATATGTTTTTTTATGCATTTTTTTTGTATCAACAAAAGTGAAAGATGCAGACTGACCTTTCCAGCTGTGGATATTTAGGGTTCTCCCTCTACTTTTTGCATTTAATTTTCAATCCAGATGCTGTTTCAGTGGTTTTCTTTTGTAATTTTCCTACAAATATATCTTGTGGCTGAAAGCTTTTATTCAATTAGCTTTAGAACTGTTATTCTCATGGGCATACTTGAATATATAATTAGCTATTTTTTATGATAAAGTAACTTCTTCTATTATTATGTGGTATTAAAACACTGCTCAAAATTACAGGAATATTGGGTTTTAGGCTGCTAAGTATATCTGATGATTTAACTACAAATCTGTTCTACAGAATCTTATTTTTATTTCTCCTATGGGGAAAACCCCACAGTATGTATTCAGTTCTGGATGATAAGCAATTCAGCCTTGTACTGCAATCTCTTCTAGAAGCTGACCAGTGTGCAATGATGATTCCAGGATATGATAGTGCTTTATGTTGCGTTCTAAGGACGTGGAATGCAATAGAATAATTCATGTTGTGTAAATGCAAAGGATGTGTGAAGTCTCATTGGACTATTGGAGCATGGATATGTGATTCTACAACCATGAAAACTAAATTTGCTTCCTCTGTCAGTGCTCAAATTTTAGGAAGCCTCAAATCTACTAAATTACATGCTCTTTGTTTACATGGTTCCCATTAGTTCTTTTTAATTTTGTTTGTTTTCTGTTTTCTTTTACCCATGCACTTTCTACTTCTAAATTTTAGGGGAAAAAATAGTAGTACCTGAGGAATGCTGTGGTTTTTCATCATTGACTTTTTTACTGTTAATGGCTTATTTCATCTTGAGGAATAAAAACTTAGAATATTCTACAGTCAACACTGAAGTACAGCTTCTATGTATTGCTATGCATCTGATTTCTTAATTGTTCCTCTCAGTTCCTCAGGTGATGAATGAAAACATAATTTTGGGTTTGTTTTCTTGCATTGGAATACTTTTTGATACAAAATCTCAGTATCAAAAGGAATTTGAAATTTACCATTTCCTTTGCTGTTCACCTTCTCTTATGGCATTTGTGTGTTAGCTTGGTCTTTTGATTTTCAAATATTTGTGGTAAAGCTGAAATTACGTTAAACTTTTTATAGTTTATATCTCTTGAGACTCATTCAAAGCATTTTCCTGTACTACAAGGATTCCAGGGGGGGAAAAAAAAATAAATAAATATATATATATAAAAGAGAATTTTTTCACTAAGCTGCAGTTAAAGCTGTTTTCATATATATTAGTAGGTTAAGGGAAACTATACTAAAGAGAAAATGCTTCTCTACCATTGTGGCAAAGAAGCTCGTCATGAAAGCAAAATTATGGCAGTTTTTCTGTTGAAGAAATTAATTGATTTTGTGCAAAAACTTTTCTTGGAGTAGGTCTCATAGTACAGAGGATTTTCATGTCACAAAGCACAGGAAAAGTCCATAGGCAAAGTATGCTTTTGAGACAACTGCTCAGTGTATGCACTACGTTATGCTTTTATTCCCATATCTTATTATTAGTATGTAACACCTTAAAACCAGATTTTCATTAAATTTTCTTTGATTTTAAAAGTTAACTAGAATCAGTATAGAAAGCAGACTTTTGAAACTGTTAGGGTCCATGCATTTTTAAAATTTAAGTTATGAGAAATAAGAGTAACAAATAGATTCATATTCAACACTGCCGAACATATGCTTTGCTTCTATCACCCAAATGCAGACACATAAGACTTCTGTATTAAAGATTATTCTACAGAGCCGTACAAAATTTGGTGTCTTGAAAGCTGGCATGGAAGGAAGAACAGTAATTAAATCTGTTATCCTCTGGAGAAAGTTAAGAGGTAAAATGTATGTAATCCTTCCATTGTATATGGAATGGAGAAACATGGGCTTAAAGGAGATTAGAGAGTGAATGATGGGTAAATGGAATAACTAAAAGCAACAAGTACTATACTATAACTGATAGTTTCTGTGCAAAAATTCTCATACATTTGCATTTTGAATTTCAACTCGAAATTTTTACTTACAAGGACATTGGATTTTTAAGCATTTAGGTAGATGGAACTTTTAAAATTACATATTTATACTGCTCCTATGTAGAAAGGATTCTTTTCATATTTCCAATTTTCACTGTATTTATATACCTATTACTTCATCATGGTATTATTTTCATAGTTTTATGATAAAAATTAATTAGAAATAGAAATATTAACATTCAGTCCTTATTCAATGCTTTATTTCTTCCTTTCATTGAATGGTTGTCTTCCTTATCCTGATTTTTTGGTGTAAATACAGTAGATGTTATTCTCTATTGCAGTCAAAAATACTGCTCCTCTAAATTTTTCTCCTTGGAGATGATCTCCAGTTGAAGGTTTAAATGCACCAGAAGTTATATGATTTAATATTTACCTGTATAACATAATTGCATAAGGTGTTTTCCGTATTGAATGTCTTACAAATATTTTCCATGCTTAAACTAATATTAATTTTCGGTAGCACAACTGCTTTGCATAGCACAAATATACAAAGACGTTTTGTCTCTGGGAAAAAACAAAACAAAACAAAACCAAAAACAACAAAGCCCAAACTCCAAGCAGACAACTTCTCCAATTTTTGATGTCAGATTTTTCTTTCCCAATACGCTTGTTGCTAGTATTCTTCAGAAAAGCAAATTTGCTTCCAAACTGAAGATTATGTACATCATTCAGCTTAATCTAATTTGCTGCTCTTTTCATGACTGACTCTATTGGCATGGTATTCCTTATATTCTTTGCCCAAACACTGCACAGTTAATTTATTCTTCTTGATAGTACTTTGCAGTTGATTTCAGTTGTTCATGGGAACAGGGATCTGTATAAAACACAGCCAGTTAAACAGGTTTAGGTATTCAAACCTCTAAAATGCACTTGATTCTTGGTAGTTTGGCTCAGTACACATGCCTGAATATACACAGGGAAAGCAACAAAGAAATTTATATTCTTGTATTACACCCAGTATCTCTCTTGGAAAGACAGAGAACAAATTATCTAGTTGCACCATTTAGTTAAAATGCTAAGTCTGACAATTAACACAAGTAACAGAATAACTGTGACTGTAAAGAATGTTTTTGTAGAAGGGGACAGACAAAGTATTTTTTCCCTTGAGCAACTGATGTTCTTAGAAGGTGGTAACAAAAAATGGCATTCTAGCATGCAGTTGATACGTAAGATAGAGCGAGAGCATTTGGAAGGCATTGAAAAATGATAAAAACCAGCTTTGTAATACAAGGGTGTTAATACGGAAGGGAGTCAGAGGCAGGATTGAAGCAGAGACCAGGCAGAAATACAACAGAAGTAAATCAACTCTCCAGTCTTACAGGAGTCAGTGAATGCAATGGATATTTTCTAACCATAACTTCTTGATTTGTGGTCATTTTGATGCTATCTAAAACCTGCTCTTTTGAGAACTTTTAGAAAGGTTTGTTATTGTGCAAGTAAATAAGCACCACTACAAAAATAGTTGAACATAGGTTTATTTCATGATAAAAACTTACGTGTTAATGAATATTTTTAACTTTACTTGAAGAACTGGAGGTACAGATTTGTGGGTTTTACTCAGAGCAAAACTGAATTCAATGAGTTCTAGAGTTACACTAAAAAATAATTCTGAAACTCTCATTTTATTTGCACTGGACTTGCTGACTGGCATTTAAGTAGCAGTGGGTCAACCTTAAAGTTTAATAAGTATCCACACATTAATTTTTCCGTTTTCTGATGATATCTACTTAATTCATGGTAACGTATTGATAAAAAATTTTAAAAGGTTTTGAGCTGATTAAATGTACAAGATTTTTCATTTTAATTTGGAAATACCATGTATATTTTGCTATGTTCGCAATTTATCTTTCCTACAATATTTTAAGGATATAATGAGATTAGAATTGCAAATTTGGAGATACAAACATGTAAGGGAATAAACTTTTATTTCTTTTTGATCCTAGATTTGTTTTTATCTTAATTTATTTAATTCAATAAATAATTTTGTACTTTGGTCGGTACATGTTTGTGTATACAAAAATATATAATTTCAAGGGTCTTGATAAACTTAGTAGATTTGAAAAATCAAGGCTTCTGGAAAAATACTGCTGCAAAAATATAATCCAAAATATAATATCAAAGTATTTCAAATGTTGTAAATTTCCTTGCTCTAGGCATCTAGGAATGTAGCTGAATTACATTTCTGTTGAAATAAAATCTGAGTTCTACTGGGAAAACAAAATCAGATGTTTAACAATTTTTGTGTAAAAACTTGGCATTGTCGATATATTTAGTGTATGTGAACAAATAAAGATTTGAAAGAAACAATAATACATAAATAGAGCTTTCTATAAAAAAATAGAATTGCATATTTTCTGCTATAGAGTTTGCTTAACTTAAATATTCATGAGGCACAATAGTTTCACAACAAATCAAATGTAATTAAATGATGCATTTTCACCACTTACAAAAGGTTTATTAAAGGTTTATTTGCTTATGCAAATTAAAATTTTAGAGTAAAAATCCACATGAAACTTGGCACTAACAATTTAAAAAAAATACTGAAAGGTTTCTCGCCTCGCTGCAGTATTTTGCCATGTTTAAACTGCTCAGCTTGTCTTTTAGAATCTTTAATGAAACCAGGGAGGAGGCTATTTATTTGCATAATAGGACATAATTTGCTGTGGTGAGGTTTTAATTATTTATAGGCTGTCTAAAATATTTAAAATGGCATCACTAAGGAGCATGAAATGCTGGCTAATGCCTTCATTTCAGGTTTCCTGATGATTCCTTTATGGGTCAAGCATTTTATTTGTATTTAGCATATAAGCATAGTAGCTTCAGAAACATGAGGAAAACAAATTTGTTCCAGTATGTTTTCAACTTAAGTGATTCAAAACTGGCAAAGGTCATCGGGAGCAATCAAAGGTACAAAACATGCCAGAGCGGGGCAGCCAGATTGATCAGGTGTGTGAAATAGCTCTGCTCAAGTACATCTGTATCATCCACCTCTGTATATAATTTTATGCAGTATTTGCCTTTATTTCCTTCTTACTTGGATAAGAAAGTATCTCAAAATTTCTATATGTGAAACAAACTTCTATCAACATCTTCTAACAAACTTTATCTTGGCAGCCTTGTAGTGTGGTTTCCTAAATATTATATTTCATCTTTTCTTGTTTCACCTAGAATCTACTTTTTGCTCATTTTCATTGCCTTTTCCAGTTCCTTATTGACTTAAATATTAAATCAATGCAATATTCAGTAATTAAATCTTTTACTTGTTAACTTCAAGTAGAAGTATTAAAAGATTGTTTATGTATTTTTTTCACCTACTACACTGCCATCTTCAAGCTATTTTCTCTTATTTTATTTATCAAAAGAGAATCAGAAAAACATCCTTGATGTGTCAGGTAGCATTAATTTTATGTGATGGTTTTTCAGGGTTCAGTTAAAGTTGTTACATATTTAACAAATGCCTCAGCAATTTTTGTAAGAGCTTCTGGGCTTCTTTGAATTACAGACTTGTCCTCAAAATTCCAGTCATTTTATAGCTTTAAGGTAGCTAAACTTTTAATATCAGATTGCTCTAGGTGTCTGTCCTACCCTGTTGAAAAAAATCAGGGTTTTTTCCTGTCTTTTGTTTTCATATCCTTTGCCCCTTAAAAGTAACACTAACATCCAAGTGATTTTCTCAGTGTCCATTTTCACCATTTTTGAGAGGATATCACCTACTGAAAGAAGATGAATTACTTCTGTAATTTCAAGGAAATTCTGTTGTCTCTCTTCAACTACAAATTCTTAGTTTGCTGAGAGAAGTTGTGGATGCCCCATCCCTGGAAGTGTTCAGGTTGGATGGGGCTTTGAGCAGCCTGATCTAGAGAAAGATGTCCCTGCCCGTGGCGGGGGGATTGGACTTAATGATCTTCAAAGGTCCCTTCCAACCCAAACCATTCCATGAATCTGATTCTATGGCTCTCCTCTCTGTCAGGTTGCTTAGAAAAACATGTGAGTAATTATATTAATTTTCATCATAAAGCTGTAGAATTCCACTTTGATTTTAAGGGAATTTTGAGCCTCTAATTTTGTTTTTTAATACACTCTTCCTTCAAAGCCGGAGTTTAGAATCATGGTGACCACAGATGTGCACCAGAAGTTAAATTTGGCAGTGTTGATTTTCATGGTTTTTTTTTCATATAGAGTAGTAAATTTTGCCCTGGAAAGGTCTGAGATGACAATAATTTCTGTAATAATTTTGATATATAAATAAATTCCATAGTTATTTACTAGTTCTTTACGGTTTGTTTTTATTATTAGTTAGCCAAGAGCAGTTTGTCAGTTTTGGCAGATCATAGATAAAATACTTACAACAGAAAATTAGCTATTTTACAGGGAGCAAAAGAGACTATTTTTTGTATCCAGGCAACTGACCTCAGTTTCCTAACTCCAGATGCTCTCCAGCAGTTAAGAAATGTTTCAGAGTCAATTTCCTTCTTAGCTTAATGGCAGCAATAGTTTTGGCCAATTAGCTACACAAATTTAAGAGTAGAAACTGTACATCAGGCAATCGAGTTTATTGCTATGCATTTTTATTCTCTTTAGGGTCTATGCAGCGATACATACCCCAAGTATTGTGAGTGACATTTTTGTCTCTCGATATAATTAAGAAAGTTGTGATTACCCTGTTAAAAAAACAGAATTTTTTATTTCAACGCTGAAAACTTCTTTCTAATAATTACTCTTTTACAATGAATGTGATTATTCTACCAGACTTCTATCTAAACTGTTGTTGTGTTTCCTGGCAGAGAAATTTCTGTGCTGATTGTCTCTCTCCTTAGTATGTTTTATGGCTTAGAAACCAACCTTTTTTCCACTCTGTAGGAACTGGAATGTATCTCAGGAAAATTCGGCGTAACAAAAAAAAAAACAACAAAAAATCATAACATATTGGACATTAAAAAAAAAAGTTTGGGGGCAAAAAAGATACTTTTTATGTTAAAAACTCACACACAATTGCACTGCTATATGTTTATTAAAAATTGCTATTGCTTTGTTTATCTGGAGCCACTATAAAAAATGTAGATAGTACTGAATAGAATTTGAATTTTTACCTTATTATTGAAGCTGCTCTTTCTCTTAAAAACTGATTGTATTACTTTCCATATGAATTTTCTTTCTTTTGCATTAATTTCCTTAGGGCTGTTCCATTTTTTTTAGATTTTCATTCCCAGTCTACCTTGGAAATTGCCCATATAGGATTATGGAATCTGTAATATTAATATGTAAATTTGTCCCTCCCCTTTCCCCTTTTCTTGCTTGTCCAGTGAGGATGTCAACCTATTTACACCACATGTGGTAGGGGAAAAAAAAAGATTCTTTTGAAATGAAAATATCTGTGAATAACTGGGTTTGCCTGGGTACTTTTGCAAATAAATACAAAACCTTGTCATAGTAGTAGTTCACTAGGCATTTACAAATTTGTTAATCAATGAAAGCATTTCTATTTTTGTTTTTGCTTATATAGTTTTTCAAAGTGTAAGATTTACATGTCGTAAAGGATGTTAGTCTTGTGTTGTTCACTTTTTCCAGCTATTACTCAAAAATATTGAGTAGAATAGACCAGCAGTATTCCTGAATTTTTGTATTGGGAAATGAGTTGAGTGACGCACACCATACTGGAATAATGGAGCTGTGTGCAATTTATTTTGCATTGCAAAAGTTGAAAGTTGTTCCATATTTTAAAATGAGAATTCTATCCTGCACAGTTTAACTCTGTTGACACAATGATAAAAACTTGGAGAAAAATTGATCAGAATGGATACTTGAAAATATAAAAATTTCAAAGTTAAGTTCCAAACTTAGTTGACATTACTTGACCAAAGGTCCCCTGTCAAGTTAATGAAAAATGGAGCAAGAATTCCAAATGTGCTATCATGCTATTTGCTTAACATTTAGGAAATCACACAGTCGGGATGCTAAACTGATATTCATTAGAATATTCACTCTGAATGGAGCAAATGTTTTCCTGCCTGGAACATTGTGCTAGTATTTCTCATTTATATTCTTGATTTATCTGATTTCTGTTTGTTCTTTACAGATCTACAGATCTGTTATTACAAAGTAAAGTGCCACCATCATTAATATCTGATTAGATTAATGTAAATCAGACCCGTATGGCAATTAGAGTTATCCTAACTCTTGGAGCAAATGACAAAACCAAGATCATGATGACAAAAACCAATAATATGCCTGTTTAGAAAAGCTTGAAAACCCCAGAACTAGATACCTAGTTATAAAGTTGTAATTAAGATAAATGTTAGCGGTTTTTACTGTTCAATGAAGTGGAAGACATTATTCAGCCTTTAACATCATGGATTGATATTCACAGGATTTTAAGTCCAGTGCATTTTTAATATTTTTTTTAGCTACATAATTCAATTTTTATTCCAAAAATCCACTCCCATTTTCATTCTATTATCACGTTGATTGTTCAAAAGCACTGTGTTGCTTTAAATTTGAACCTTTGCAATTAGCTTCATTGTATTCTTTTTCAATTAAGGTAACTTCTTTTATTGCTTAGGAGAAGCAATTACTACACCTAAGTAAGTGAAAAAATGACATTGAATTCCTTTAACTTTTCAGTTTATTCCTGAAGATAAATTACTGAACTTCCTTAAAACTTTGTCTGAAAAAAACACTTCAATGAAATGCACTTAGATTTTTATGCAAGCCTCAGAATTCTTGTATTAAAACTGTGTTTGTTATGATCACATTACAAGGTTGAAAAGCTTTGGCAAGTGTTGGATTTTCTCTTTTATCTGAGCAAAACCATTGAAAAAGCTGTTCTGTGTGAAATTCCAGAAACAGGGATAAACTACAGCGTGAATTGTTTTGTTTTGATGAATCATAATTTGCAACATGTCAGAGGATTGTAGAGGTTTTTTCTGTCCAGGGCTATTTCTGTCACTTGGTGAGGAGACAACATATAGAAGCAGAAAAACAAGATATTATTTTTTTCATTCATATCCTTACTGAACATTACACAGGGGCATAAAAATATCCAGGATGAATTAATTTTGATTATATTTTGTAAGCAAGCTGCCTAGTGAATTATATATGTGGCAGTTTGAAGAGTTTTTAGTAGTTCTGTCTCTTTGCTGTCTTCACTATTAGTATCAGTCATATGTAGTCAGGGAATTATGGGAGTTTTACTACATTTTAAGTTGTTATATTTATGCTAATTCAAAATAGTCTCTTTCCCTTCAAGGAAGAAAAGCAGATAATGTCTGTCACAGAAGATTCACTAACCTCCACTGATCCCATAGCATAGCTTTTGATTGAATACAGAAAATATTTTATTAGAATACAGTGGTGGAAATTCATCAGGGCACCATTTTTCCTCACAAGAAATACAATCTGTTGTAAAGATAACACACTTCTAAAGTTTGCTGCTTTTTGGCTGGGGTGGAGTTAATTTTCTTCACAGTGGCTACTATGAGGCTGTGTTTTGGATTTGTGCTGAAAACAGGGTTAATAATACAGAAATGCTTTTGTTATTGCTGAGCACCGCTTGCACAGTATCAAGGCCTTTTGTGCTTCTCACCTCACCCCAGGAGTGAGGAGGCTGGAGGTGCACAAGGATTTGGGAGGAGACACAGCCAGGATAGCTGATCCAAGAAATATTCCATGCCATATGCATGGTATATAAAGCTGTGAGAAGACGAAGGAAGACTAGAGGGACTGTTTGTAGGGATGGCATTTGTCTTCCCAACTTACTGTTACACGTGATGGAGCCCAGCTTTCTTGGGGATGGAGAACACCTGCCTGCCTGTGGGAAGCGGTGAATGAATTCCTTGTTCTGTTTTGCTTGTGTGCAGCTTTTGCTTTCCCTCTTAAACGGCCTTTGTCTCAACCCACAGGCATTCTCACTTTTACCCTTCCAATTCTCTCCCCCATTGCACCAGCAGAGAATGAGCAAGCTGGGTGTGCTTAGTTGCCAGCAGGGGTTAAAACACCACGGTCCCAAAAAAACTTGGGGTTTAACCCCAGTGGGCAATCAAGTACCACACAGACTAGAGCTCACTCCCCCTTTCACTCCCATCCCAGTGTGATGGGCAGGAGAATCAGGAAGGAAAAGAAATAAAACTTGGTTGAAATAAGAACAGTTTATTAATTAAAACAAAATTAAATATAATAGCATTTATAATACTAAAACTAATAATAACAGGAAAAAAAATGATAGGAAGAGAGGAAAATGAAACCCAAGAAAACAAGTGAAACAGTGCAACTGCTCACCACTAATTGACCAATATCCACCTTGTCCCTGAGCTGCAGTCAGCCCCGTTTTCATGTAACTCCTCATGTTTATATACTGAGCATGACATTCTGTGGTACGGAATATCCCTTTGTGCAGTTTAGATCAGCTCTCCTGGTTATGCTGCCTGCCAGTTCCTTGTGTGCCTCCTCACTGGCAGAGCATGATTCACTGAAAAATCCTTGATTTAAGGTAAATACAGCTTAGTAACAGCCAAAACCAGTGTGTTATCAACATTATGCTCATACTGAATCCAAAGCACAGCTCTCTACCAAGAAGATTAACTCTATCCCAGCCAAACCAGGACATAAAGCCAGCTATGCCTTTCTCACACTGCCAGCACAAGGTCACTGTAATTGTCCAAATGTTGGCAACTATTTCACCATAATTGTCTAAACAGCTGTCAAGTAATGTTCTTTCCCTAAGTATTTAATACAAGTTTCAGTATAGAATTCTTTCAAAAAAAAAAAGTATTTCTATTCTTTAAAGATCATGTTTATTATCAGGGTCAAAAACTTATGTGTGATGGCATTATTACTATTTTGTATTATCATCTGTTCCCTATCTCCTCAAATTTGTTTATATCATACTGCTTTGATTGAATTTATTTTTTTTGTGTGTCTGAGAGGTAGAGAGTATCTTTAGCTTATGGAAATTTTAATTTGCTTTCTGCTATTGAGAAGAAGAGGTACACTTGAACCATGCTAGCAAGTAGTTTTTTTAAAAAGCTAATTTTGGTAACATTATGGCTCCAAGGGTCTAGCATAAATACCAGTATGTTTAGCAATAGTGCTAACATTTTTGCATGAATGAGATTGTTTTCTCAGCTCTGTGAAAATGAGAGTTTATTTGAATGTTCTCTAGAAAAATCTGCACTGTGTATCAATATTCTTAAGTTGTGAGTGGGGTGAAAAAGTTTACCAATTCATAAACTTATTTCTGTGAGATGAATTCATATACCTCTGCTCCAGTAGCACACTGAAATACTAATTTAATTTTCTTGCAACAGGAAGGTTTTATACATCTCAGAGAACTTTTTGTTCAGGGAAGTTGGCTTTTGGAATTAGAGAAAGATGAGAATTGTTTTCAGCCAGAGGCTGAATAGGTACTCCTGGCTGTAGAGTGTGTGTAGTGGGCATAGTCACTGACATGTCTTGTAGCCGTCTTGTCACATTCTCATAGCAGCTGGCGTGTTCTCTGCATCAGATAAGCCCCTGTGGGCTGTTTAAAGAAAACATGTAGGATCTTCCTGTTGTTACGTCTTTCACGTGCCCTCCTGATTCTGGTAAGCTGCATCATGGATGTAGGCAGCTAATGGTGAGCAAATAAGGTAGATGAGTGGACTGTTCATCCCCAGTGGGACAGGCATGGCACACTTTCCCTGTAGTTTTGTGGGGCCCCTGCCCTTAATTCTTTCCATTGCTGAGCCTGGCCCTTGCTTTAATGCACCTGTGCAGTAAGTTGTGCATACTCATTCTTCAGTGTTTTATAGGTGCAGCTGTACGTGCTATTGTTCACTGGTGAGGTGCATGCTGATAACTTACCCACTTGGGAGGCGTGATTCTGCAACCATAGCGTCAGAGTCTGAATCTCTCTAATTTACAGGACAATGTACTCTGTGATTTAGGTTTTATTTTATGAGCCCATTAAGAAATACAACAAAAGCAAACAATGGCTCAATTCCCTTTGCCCAGACTAGTCTCTCCCATGAATTCACTTACTCACCACTTAATTCATGAAGTTTCTTAACTTTTAACCCATAACTCTTAATTCATGCACGTGTGAGGAAAAATTAGTTACCTATCCAACAGTGAGAGTGCTGATTCATCCTCCTTTGTCACGACGCAGGCACACCCTCTTGCTGGGAGGCTGGAAATATTCAGCAGTCCAGCTGCTGTTAGATCCGCTTCTTAAAATAAACTTTTTTGAGTAAGTTGATATTTTATACCTTTCGGCTTTGAAATTCAGTCTATACCATTTCTGTAAGTTAGTAGATTCTGAGGAAACTGCCAGACAATAAATGTGCAAAGATGATGGCTGCAGGTGACAGCAATCTGCAGGTGATAATGGCTGCATTATGGCTTTTTAGCTCTTTCAGGCCACCTGTCCTGCCCACATGGTACTCTCAGTTTGACCTAATGGCACTGCTTCCAGCATATGTCAGCATGAGCTGCGTTAGCCAAAATCTGAGCAGTGGCTGAGTGAACAGTCACGTGGCTGTAGTTCCTTTTTTACTGATGTCAATGAAGCAAAGAAATCCAGTGTTTTCGACTCTTTGAAGTTAGATATCTACTGTCATTTCAGACACTCTGGAATACCAAAGAATCCACACATGGGTCTGAGAGGTGATGCAGTTTATGGGGAATTAATTTTCTGTGATTGTCATTGTAAAATGATGTTACACTACAGTTTTAGTTAGTTTTTTAGTTTTAGTTTCTTCCTTCTGAAGAAGTGCTTTTGATTTTCCTTTTCGCTGGATTTCACTGACTAAAACACTTAAATATGAACTTCTTTTTAAGCATACAGTTAAGTACTGCAGAAAATTAATACATGTTTCTGAAACACTGCTAGATTTTGTTGCTAAGAGTGGGAATCACAAAAACACTAGAGGTAGAATTTGGTATGTGATTTTGTTATTACTCAATCCCTCCCCAGATCTCTCCTGCTGTTTTTGAGTATCTGAACTTTAGTGCTGTGTATTAGATAATGTGCCCTGTACTTAAGGCATGTGAGCTTATATACTGTAGAGCTTATATACTCATATGGTATGTATCATAATACTAAGATATATAGCTGTTTAATTATCTAGATTTCTTTACGTCTGCTTTTAAACAATTATTCTGTTTTTTGTATTTGATAGTTTTATTTGATTGCAAATAAAAATATTTTGTCAAAATGTTAGTATACTGCATGTTTTCAGTTAGAGTGATATGAAGTATAAAATGTTTTTGCTACCAATATGGAATTTGATTTCACTTTTAATCTCATAAGATTGCATTAGGTCAAAATAGCTCACACGTAGATGAAAGTAAAGAATAAATAATTAAATAAAAATATCTTTATGATTAGCAGCACAGATGATGTGATGGCATAAAAGTACAATTACGATTCAAATAATCTTTGAAAAGTTTACTAAACATTAGAGCTACTAAAGGAATACAGTTTAATGTAAAAGCAGGAAGTGCATATGCATGCATATGTGTTTATAGAAAATAATTGATAGTATCGATGAAACGGAATAAAATATTTGAATTTTTATTCTATGCAATTTTACATAATTAGGTGAATAAAAGCTTTATCTATAAAAGTGTAAAGAGGCATGGATGACAATATTATGAGAAAGATCAAATTATCTTCATATGTATAAGGGTTTAAGGTCTTTTTATTTTAAAGCTATTCAATTTTTATAATTCTGTAGCTTTTTAAACATTCTTTGTTAGTTGATAATGTTCTTGTACTATGGTTAGAAGATAATAATTAAGGAAGTTTATTCAGAGTTCACTGACTGCTTTGTCAGAGAATTGTGGCTTATGTGCTGTTCTGTTAGAGAGGTTTGGGAGTGCTTAACTAAACAAATCATAAGTAGCTCATAGCACTTGTTTGAAATAAAGCTCCTTAGCACTGTAACTACAATACGTGAGATGTTAGTGTGATCATGGCTAAGAGAAAAGAAAGAAAATGTGTGTTTTAACAGTAATTAGAAGAAAACTCAGACTTCTATTTTTTATTACTTATTCATTGGAATGTAGTTAAATACCAGCTTAATTTTGCTCTGTATTCCCATTTATAATTAAACCTCTTGTCGTTTCTTAGTGGTGGTAATAAGGATATAGTTAATTTACATGGAGTCCTGAAAACATAATATTTTGCATTAAAACCTTATCCTGATTTTCACTGTAAAACTTGAAGATAGTCATTTCCCAGTCATAAATTTTAAAAATTACTCAAGGAAGAAATGAGAAACATTTTTCATTTGTGGGAAAATTACTGTGTTAGGAAATATAGACAGATACAGATATTTTATACCTTTTTCAGAAATAGATATAGTATATATGTTGCTTTTGAGTCAGGATCTATTTTTTTCAATTTCATCTTATTTTTAAGCAGTGTTACTTGCATGCATACAAAACCCGGTCAGTACGTCCATATTGATTGGATGGAATATTCATCCTGTCATGGCATTAGTAGTTCAGTCCCACGGGATCAGCCCACACAGGATGAAGAATCTCAGGAAATGGGACTCTGAAACAAATCCATTAGGGAGACTTTAGGATAGAATACTCAGCGTTTCATCCACATTTTAGACACTGAGTGGATCAGTGTTCTTAATCACTGTTACCGATCTGAACAACCAAAATGATCTTCTTACTCAAAGCCCAGTTTTGGTCTATTCGTGGTTTTTTTCCACAAAGATAGTTTTGACGATAATGCTAGAATTTTTAAAACCAGAGTGTTGAAAGACCACTGACAGCAATAAAATACAGTATGTGAAGCAACAAAAAGGCAACATTATAATTAATGAGATGAGGTAAGAAAATTTGGGTTTCTGCTTTTTCTGTTGTAGGATGCCAGATTTCTAGGCCATTTATCTCTGGAGAATACCACAGCTATTCAAGAGAGACATCTGTTTCCATTCCAAAAGTCAGAAATTGTTTTCCTTTAGACCTTGGAGAAGACTGCTTCCCCTACAAGCTTTTGAAAATTCATTTTCTCTGATTAATATTGGTATTTTTAGTAGCACTCATACTGCTCCTTTTAATGATTAATGTGAAGAAAATCAGTATTTATTGATGGTTGTCATTATGTGATGCGTTAGATACTTTCTTCTCTTTAAATGTTGTAAGAAATTATTGGAGTTACTAAGTGACAGCCGTGATTATACAATTCACAGAGAGATTTCTAAAGACATTCTTTCCTTATGTGGGCAATATTGTACAGCTGAGTTACATGAAGCTTTGTTAATTTTAGCATAATTGGAAACAATTTTTGCCAAGGTTTACCACTGCTTGTTCTGACAGTTAGAATGTGCTGCCTGCTTATCAAAGACGCCTTCAGAAATATTACTATCCTCTATATAAACAGCTTTATTAAAATAAGTTTAGCCAGGCTGAGAAATTGCTAGAATTAAACTTATGAATACCCTTATTTCAGCTCCTCTGTGCATGTTCACTAGAGCAGTTTTAAAATGCTATCCCTCTTTTTTTTTTTTTTTTTGTTAACAGGTACACAACTCTATTTATGTATGAAATTACAATGATTACTTCAGGAAAAAGTATTCATTATTCAGTTTTTGCTTTCCTTCACTGCTTACATGGTGTCAACATGCCATATTTATTGTATGTTATGTTAAGAATGCTCTGAATACAAAATGGTTAATTCCTTAATTGAGAAGTGTGGCTGTTGTCATGCAACTGCTGGAGTACTTCATGAACATTAATAACTCTGTAATAAACATAAACATTAATAAACTCATTACTTATGAGGCTAAGGGATAGTCTATTTCACAAGCAAAGAACAGAGAAACAGGGAAATTAAATGCAAAACCATACTCCAAATTTAGTAAATGAAATTGAACTGTGTAATGTTTGCTTTTTTACTTCACTTAACTTTATATATGGCTTTTGTTTTTCACAGTGAACATTCTGTTGACACTAGTTGCTTTTGTGTTGCATGGCAGTTTCTCAGAAATTAGAACTCTAGCTACCAAATGCACTGTATATGCCCTGAACATAGGAAGTAATAAAAGAAATAATAGTACTTATTAAATCTTTACTACTACGAACTGTGCCAATGAGGAGATAACTGTAGAACTCAGTAGTAATCATTTTCCCACTCATGGGGCACCTACTGATAAAACTCATAACACATCACTGATCATTCATTTGTTCAGGTAGCTAATGCTGTGAAAGAGTTGAATTGTTTTTGTAAAATATTTGGAAATGCTCCCTAGTGTGCAGGCACCAGGACTTTTTCATATTTCTTTCCTTCAATACATCTTGCGCATGATTCGGGCTAACATTAGGTGCTCTGGTACCACATATAGATAGTCCAGTTCTCAAAAGCCAGTAGCTCAGTGCTGATCCTTGAGACTTCCTTAAAATTGAAAACAGTTGACAGTTATGACTGTGTGCAATGGAGTTTCTTCTCTCTCCTGGAAAACACAGAAATTTTCTCAGGAGTCTTGGGACTGTTTGGGAAGTTATCTTAGAAATCTTACTGTGACCAGGGTATTATTTTTTTTCCCTTTACCATATGTTGCATTGTATTTACTAGAAAGAGGTCATTAGACTTCAGCTTTTATTAAGTAGGAACTTGATCTGTATATTAAATTTTGAGCTAAGAATAAGAGTTGAATTAAAAATATTGAACCTTATTCTCTTTAATGGGTTAGCAATGTAACATTCTATTTCAGCTATGAGTGGGAGGTTGCATTAAAAAGATGGTGATTCCTGGGTTTTGCATTGCCACTTCATTACTATGTCCCTTTAATTACTTTAATCAGAACCTAGCACTCTAATGAATTTTCTTACACTTGTTTTAGAAAATTCTGGCTATAAAATGCCAGTAGAATGTGCAGTACATAAAGATCTACCTCAGCAAGGCAATGAATAATACTTATCCATCCTGAAATTCAAAGCATAAGAAAAAGATAAATCATGTGCTGTGTGTGTTTTAGCAAGGGTATTATGTGGGTTTTAGTCATTAGAGAACCACTGGGGCATTTGAACTTAATTTTCTTCTCTTCACTGATGCAATTATTAAAACATTGTACAAAATATCACAGGATCTTCATTCGTGTGTGTGTGTGTGTGTGCTTTATTGCAGCTCAAGCTATTTCTTTGCCTGTCTTACATAGAGTAGTTGCTCTAGATCTGTTCCGTTCTACTTCTAACCATTTGTAGTGATATGAAGAAATGTCAGGTGGGAACTAAAAAATCAGTCAACTGCTTAATGGTGCTTAGTTTTTATAATGTTCATTTTGTTGTAAAAATTCCTTAACATGTGCATATTACATGTGTATATTCAGGCTAGTATTTATAAAGTATAGATGTTACAATGAAAGGAATCATATTCCTGATACATTTCTGGTAACTCAACTTCTGTCCAGAGGCCTGCAGAAAGTTATGTCATAGAAACCAAAGCAGGTTTGGTTTTGTTCTATTTGGTTTTTTGGTTTTTTTTAATTCGCAGTTAAGTATTAATTTTCATGCTACCGCATTATGTAAACAGAGTAAAAATGTGTGTATGGTTTTGAAATCTGAGAATTTGAAATATAAAGCCCATTCCAATAGAAAGCAGAAAAACTTTAGAACTGAATTCACACTTTCACACAGATGGATTGTTTCAGATACTGTGTCAAAAGCTTATAATGTATGGTGAATAAACCTTTATAGCACAAAAAACCCCCACAAACAAAAAAAAATGCTGATTATTCTAAAGAGTCTGAAACTATTATAAATATTCTTATTTGTGTTTTATAAATATGGTTTAAATGGTTTACTCAGCCAAATGTGACAACTTCCTTTAGGTTCATTTTTCTGTTAATTTTGTGGTTTCTTGAAAAGTTACAGTATCAAGACATATGCATTCATAATTTAAGTAATTTATAGTGCCATATTTATAATTTGCTGTGTAACATCATAATGCAAATCATTAAAAACTCTGTTAGATAATTTATAGATAACACTTTGGTCTTTGTGACACTAATAAGTTATAAGAGAAAAAAAAAACCAAAACAAACCAAGAAAAGTTAAAAGAACACCAAACCTTCAAGTCAAGCCCTCCAAAATCAGAAAATGCTAAAACTGAAACTGTTGTAGCCGCTGTGGTTTGGCTTTTTTTTCATTATTTCTGTGTTAGGAAGTATCTATCCCTGTAGGAAATTATCTACTTAGTGAAGAGTGAAGGGAGACACAGACCACAGAAACTCTAGAGAGAGCTGCCACCCATAGCAGACTGAGGTCATGTCGACAGCTGAGGCTGTGGCTGAGCATTTCAGTGCTCAAGAAAACAGAGAACCTTTATTAACTCCAGCAGCTGTCAGAGGTAATTCGTCAGAAACAGTGCCTGAGCTATGAAGGTGTGGATTTGTGAGGGGCAGAAATAACATATATGTTCACATGATTTTTCAACATTTATCTTTTTGGTCCTCAGGGAATGTAAAGTTTGAAGTTTCATGTAATGCTCACTTTACAAGATCCTCTCTTGAATAAAAAAGGGTTTGCAAACAGACAGGTTTAAAGATGCCTTTATCACAGAATCCGAATGGTTCAGATTCTATTAATTACTTCACAGTGGTAATATTTCCAAACCACATGTGAGGTTTAAAGGCATTGCAATACAAATTACTAAGTGTCTATTTACTTTGAAAGTTTATCTTTAGAGGATTAGGACTTTTTTTTTATTCAGTTATTGATATTTTTCTAGCACTTTCTATTCAAAGCATTATTTTAGTTGTAGTTGTAAATACTGAGAAAATCTAATCTCACAATCAAAAAATCCTTTCAATGCACCTGTTAATGTTCTACTCATTTCCTCTTCCTCTTCAGTGCCTGTTCATTCCATCTACCTCTGATCTGGGGGAAGAGTGTCTGGCAACAAGCTGAGTAGAAAAACACCTGGAGTTGCTGGTTGCTGGCTGAACATGAGCCAGCATGTGCCCAGGTGGCCAAGAAGGCCAATTGGTTCCTGGCCTGTATCAAAAATATGATGAGTTACATTATGAAAAAATAAGCCTTTAAGTTAGGCTTCTAGGAGTTCAGAGGCATTCCTTTGTCATTAGTGCATAGAATTAAACTTTCTTTCATCTTGGATGATCTGTCTTTTCTATCTCAGATACCTAGACTGAACTTTGGTTGAAGCTTACATAACTTATGTAATTTCTGCATAAAATTCTTCTCTGATTAAAGTCTGGGGTATCCGAGCGAAACTTCTCAGTTTTTCTTCTTCACACTAATCAGAACATTTATTTCTGAAGTATGTATGAACCTAGAGTGTACTCAGAGGGTATATGCCAGTCACACCCCCTCAGTCTTTCTGCTCACCATCTGTATCTGGGGAGTTGAGCCTTCTGCCTGGAACCTTACTTGTGTTACTTAAGCCTGTGTGGTATTTTTCTCAAAAGCCATCATACCTTTAGCAGCACTTGTCAGCTTCAACATCGGCTGAAACTCTGTGCAACTTGCCACCTCACTGAAGGCAAAAAGTTGCATACGAGGTGCTTTTCAAGGGAGTACGAGTGGCCGTAGTTTCTGCTGTACCATGCAGGCATTTACGGATAATGAGCTCCAGGTTGCAGCACAGGGTCAGGGCCTAGGGCCAGTAGTTTGCAAGCCACTTAGGTACTTTGGAAAATACTGCACTTTTTCTGCTTGAAATTGTCGTCTATTTTTTCATAAATGAACATCTCCAAGAACATCTTGTATCCAGATGTCTGTCTGGCAGTTGCTATGAAAATAATGTAGTTACAGATTATATAGTCTGTCAACTGCTTCTGGCTGTTTTGAGTAAATTTTTCATTTATTTATGTAGAATTCTCAGTTTCTATTGTTTTGAGTCACTATGTAAAGACAAATTTCTCAACGCTAAAACCAGCAAATCCATCCATCTATACACACACATATGTGTGGAAAAAAAAAAAAAAAAGGATTTGCAATTAAACTGGAAAACTAATAAAATGAATTCTCAAGTTCTGCACTGTGGTTCTAGAGCAAGATTTCATTTCAGACTGAGTGAATGTATATTTGCAACTTAAAATCAATGCTAAGAGATTATAGCTATTTTTGATATTATTCAGTGGGGAAGATAATGTGGACTTTATCGAGCTTCATAAACTTAAAATAATTTTAGACCTTAATACATTTCTAAAGGACGATGCCTGGAATGCATATGCACATAGATGCATATTGCTAGCCCATTTTAATATGCCTATGCTAGTCCCAAAGTTTCAGGAGCTTTTACTCTTGAATGTGACACAGAAAGATAACAACTTCCCTTTAAGACTGGTTTAACTACTTATGGAATCAATTATACTACTTAAGTTAGCTGCTTGATATGTACAAAGAAAATGCATTTATTGCATTATCTTCTTTCTAAGAAAATAAAGGAAATCTACTGAATCATTTAAGTCACAAAGCTGAAGACAACACAGAGAATTTCTGAAGAAATACTGTCTCAAATACATTGTTCCCGATTGTTTAAATCCCTGATTAACCACTTTGATTTCTGAATTCCATGTATTAAGCATGGTTACACCCATTTTTACGTGCTGTGTATGGTGGATGAATGTATTACCCTAGCAGGGAGCAATGAATTCTGTAGAACCACATCTCTGGTCTTGAAAGATTTATGTACTTATTTCTTGTGTCTGATATGAAATCAGATCTTCAAGAGATCTTCCAGGCTCATGCTTTTGGATAGATGGTGATCTCACGATAGAAGTTATGTTTTGTTTCACAGAAGTTGCATTTTGCCATCAAAGAGCATAACTTTGTATTACTAATTTACTTTTGAAAGTCTATTGACATGACTTCATTGTGAAGTTATGGCTTGCACTGTTTCATTCTTCTGAAATGTTTTACTGAACTTTAATATAGATGTTTGCTAGAAAGTATTTTTCTGTGAAAATAATGTACTTTATCTGTACTTTAGACAAAATTTCAAACTGCAAGTAGGGCCAACATAATTATTATCTTTTTATACTTCAGAAAACTGTTTTATATGCACATCAGCTTTTCAAAGAAATTCAACAGGAATTCAAAGCACCTGAATCAAAAAACCCAAATAGTAACATTTAGTGAAGGCATTCGTTATTTATCCAGTTCTACTGAAGATTCTTCAGTTCTAAACAAGTAGCATTGAATAATTTAAATTTCTGAATGTCTTTAAGTTTGTGAAGAAGGCCATAATCAGACAACTTCATTAGCAAGATTGTAAATAAAATGTGATTTATGTGTGAATACCTCAGCTTAAGTTTATGATTCAGGTTTCTTAGTTTATTACACTCCCTGTAACTGAGTCTTTTCTGTGGTAATTGTAATACTGGTCATTGTTCCTTTCAGAATCAATGGTCATTCTAAGAAATAAAATTAGTAAAGTTAAAGCAGTCTCAGATAATGGTCAACAAAACTTGATCTTCCAGTTATAAAGAATCTTTTGCACAAGGACAAGTAGGTTAAATAAGCAAAAGGAGATTGTTTCCTATGGTATTAACATAATTTCGTACTCAAATGCAGAATCTACCAAAAGGCATTCCATTTAACTAGACTTCAACAGGATGCCAAGTTACGTAGAGTCATTAAGACTCCCACAGTAATTTAAAATAAAATGCATCATTCAACAGCGTTGGTCAGTCTTTACTGAGGTCTTCTTTGTCACTTCAGTCTCTGGTAGTTCTGATATTTTTTAGCTTGAGTGGTCTTTTACTCGGTCTTTGTACGTCTCTGTTAAGCTCCTCTTAGACTGTCTATTTCACTACTTTTCCTATGACCTCTTCTGTATGTACTTGAGTTCTTTTCACTTTTTTTCTGCACTAAATTTTAAGACTTTAATTGCCTACGCCATCTACTAATCTGTTACTGTAGGGATGCCAGCACAGCCCACCCTTGTCAACAACAGATGTTAAGACAAGGATGTGGGTGTTGAAGGGTATGTGTGAAGGGGAACACCCGAAACTGTCTGAGGGGGTGTTTGCTTAAATGCTAACCAGGGAACTCTGAAGAGATTTCTCAAATACAGGAGTCAGCTTTAGAAGAAATATGTAAACAGGAAGCCTTTGGCATGCAGGGAGATACCATGCAGTGGAATGGTGGCAGCCAAACCTTCTTCCTGCTGCAAGTCTTCCATCACGACACTATGAGATGCGACAGTAGGGACTCACACCTTGGGTGTGTGTATGTGTCCTCCCTGCGTGCTTTCACACTGAAATGCGGATTAGCAACCTGTGAGGAGAGGCACAGCTTCGCACAAAGCTAGAGCTCCTCTCTCTCTCTCACACAAGGTTTGTGTCAATGAGGTAACCTGCCCTTCCAAGGGAGAATGTTGTGCCTGTAAGCCATGTGCTATGTTCCCATAATTTTTTGGGTGTGAGTGCCCTTAGAACTTTGTGGGATTGGGTAGAGATGGGGTTTAGAAATTAAGGGGTGTTTATCAACATTTTGTGAGTGTAGTAAGTATTGTACTTCATCTGTTTTAGTGTTAATAATGAGTGCAAAACTCATTGATCGTTAGTTAATTATTTCTCATCAATAAATCAGAAAGCTGATTAAATCCTGATTTGAGCTATGTAAATTGGACAGTTTTTCCCTGAAAAGTTACCAATTTTTTGCATCCAAATTACATCCTAGAAGCAGTTTCAATACAATTTGCAGTTTTCGTGACTCAAAGAAATGAGCTTTACATGTGAAACCAAGAGGTTTTAGTCTAATTTGTCTTAGCAAGCTAAACAGAGAATTATTAGCCCATTTACAAAGATTCTAGATTGTCATAATACAAATTACTCAGCTTTTACAGCTTAATCCTGATAATGCCATTTTAAACTATTTTCTGGTATCTGTCCAGTGTCTCTGTGTTGTGCTCAGGCCTCCACTGCTCTTCTTGGTCCTGAGGTTGGTGGCTTGGAGAATCGGGGAGAGGGAAGAGAGTTGATTACACGAGTGATTAGAATTTTATAACTTTAATTGTGATCGTTTTGGAAACTTCAACTGTTCTTGTAATACAAAACCTGTGGCTTCTTACAAGGGATGGTGACACTATATTTACTGGCTTACAAGGCTACCTGTTGTGGGGAAAATGAACAGAGATCTAATATTGTCATACATCATTTTCTTTATCTTGTCATCACTTTGTAATAGTGAGGTGGACCTTCCAGAGGTACTGTTATCTTTTGTTTCCGAATTTTTAAATTTAAGTTTATACAATATCTTTTTGCCCTGGCAGAAGGTTTATCCATGTAGCATTTGTGTAACTAACTTTTTTTTTCCTGTTTTCTTCTTGTTGTCCGGAAGGCTTCTGATAGTGATAGAATCAGCATTAGTGGAGACTTAGTCAGATAACTGATTGTAAACATCCTGTTTCAACAAACAGTGCTTCTGTTTTTAAAAGCCTTGTCCTGTAAATTGATATTATCAAATAAGGATCAAGTTTCATCCCTAAATTTGATAATCCATTTTTTTCAGCAGTTTAAATAATTTTGATACTATTTCCACAAAACTATTAGATTGAAACATAGGATAAATTCATGTTCTCTTGAAAAGAAAAGTAAATTAATAAATACGAAAGCTGTGGTGTCGTCATATCATTAACATATCCAGTGAAAGACAGGTCTTTTCACAATACCTACATAATATTCTCCAAAAATGCTGTGTCTGGATAGTCAGAATAATAACTGATAGTCACCTGATTCTTCTGAAGACATAGGTAGTACCATGTCAATATCAGTCCATGTGTGCAACTGTTCCTAGAGCGTATGTGTGCTACATCAAAACTCTCTTTTCTGTTTCTGTGTGATACTGTGGCATTTTCAATATTTACATTCATTATAGGAATTATTTTTTCATTTTATATTGTCTTGTCTTCTTTCCTTCACTTAGTTGTAGACTATCAGGCTACTTTATTCTTCATATCCCAGCAATATTAGGTAAAATACACCTGTATTTTTTCAAATTGTTATTTCAGCAGCTGAACTTGCCTTCATCAGAAAATAAAAAACTTCGAACACCTTCAAAGAGGTACTATAGTTTCAGAGGATTTGAGTGGTGCTGGGGTCTTCAGGAGCTCTCATGTTCTCTACCTTGCTGCCTATTCCTGTGTTGGACACGCTTCTAGTTTTACTCCAGCATCTGTTATTGGGGCATATTTTGTGTGCTATTTAATGATAAATCTAGGGTGGATGGTACCTCAAAGTTGTGTTTTTACCGCAACAGCAGGTGGTTAGGGAAGAAAAGTAAGGTGTGTAAGAGAGGAGTATGGGTGTCTGTAAGCTATTAATAACAGCTGTCATGGTTTATCCCCAGTTGACATCTAAGCACCACACAGCCACTCACTCTATTCCCTAACCAGCACCAAGTACAGAGAGGCAGTCACTGCCCTGGTCCTGCTGGCCACACTATTTCTGATACAGGCCAGGAGGCCATTGGCATCCTTAGCCACTTGGACACGCAGCTGGCTTATGTTCGGCTGCTGTCTGTCAGCACCTCCAAGGCCTTTTCTGATGAGTCGCTTTCCTGCCACTCTGCCCCCAGGCTGCACTGATGAATGGGGTTGTTGTGACCCAAGGGCAGGACCTGGCACTTGGCTTTGTTGGCCTTGTTGGCCTTGTTCCATCGGTTCAGCCTGTCCAGATCCCTCTTTAGAGCTGTTCCACCCTCCAGCAGATCAACACTCCCACCCAACTTGGTGTTGTCTGCAAATTTACTGAGGGCACACTTGATCCCTGCATCCAGTTCATTGACAAAGATGTTAAATAGGACTGGCCTGAGTACTGAGCCCTGGGGGGCACCACCAGTGAACAGATGGCAAGTAGATTCAGCACCACACACCACCACTTTCTGGATCTGGCCATCCAGCCAGTCTTTAATGTGTATGTCTTTTGATTTTTGCTGAATACACTTGAAAATAATGAAAATTTTTTCAGGTCTTCCAATAGCATTCAGAAAGTAGCAGTTCAGATGAGTAGATTCTTTAGGGGAAAAATACTTCCTTGACTGATTTAGCAAGACTCATGTTATAGTCGAATCCTAAATCTTTTTGAGAGAAGATACTGCACTATTTAGTGCTCTTTTTATTTCCTACTTAAGAACTGCTGAACTAAATATTGCTCAAAGCACTAATAAAGCTGTAATAGAAAATGTGTTATGTATTTATTTATGAGAAACATGTTAATTTGCAGTTTATATAACCTGGAAGTGCAGCCAATTCCTTTATTTCTTCAGAATTAGAAAGCTAGTAACAATTACCAAGGCTGATAGACAAATAGGTAAGCACAGAGTGAATTACTATAACAGGCAGATTACTCCATTTATTAACTTAATATAACAATGTAATCAACAAATTTTCCAAATCTAACAGTCAGTAATTAAATTAGATCTTTGTTTTATAACATAGTTAACAGTCTTCATCAGTGTAGCATTGGCACATCATACATTTACTCTGAAGTCATGTCAGCAGTAGCTGAAGTAATTTAATTTTGTTTTAATAAAGTATTGATAATTAATTTTGTGTAGATATACAAGTCATGTAGTTTAAAAAGTTTGAAAGTAACTGTGTACGCAGTTGGTTTTTCTAAACTTTACTTTAGAGCTACTGTACACACACTATGGCGTAGGTAACTCATCTCCCATCATGTTTCTTTTTTGATTAGTCTAAGCATGATAGGCTATAGTTATCCATAATACAGTGTCAGAGCAAATTGACATGGTATTCAACCCAAATAACAAAAGAAATATTCAACTACTCAACCTGGACAGAGGTAGATAGGTATCAAGTGTACATATTTTTCATCTTTGTAATTCAAATACGATCTTAATGGGTTTGTGTGTGTGTAAGTTGCTCAGCCTTCTTTGGCTTACCTTTCACAACATCTAACTTCCTCTATTTCACTCTTACCCATGAGCTTACATGGGGAGAAGCTGTCACTTTAAGGGAAAGCCCACATAGACATTTTCAACTTCACTTGTCTAATTTTTCAGGCAGAGAGAAGTCCATTCTGCTTGTGCACTGAGCCATGAAACCAGATGGCTGCAATTAACCCAGCAATGAAACGAAGTATGATATCTCAGGCTCTGCAGCGTGATAACACTCCGTGGTTTCCTTTGGCACAGCGTATGAATGAATACACTAGAAAAACTGTGTAAACATTCCCTTAGATGAACTGTGTTGTAAGGTACTCAAATCTTTCACATCTGCTGACCATGCAGAACTCAAAAGTTCACTGAAGGGGGAAAAAGTGTTTGTGTAGGACTCCATAACTGAAAACTTACCTAGACATTCTGGAAGCCAAGCATGGTGAACTGAACCAAACTGAAACAAAAGGAGGAACAAGTTTGTCTAGATGCCTATAATCCATCTGCTTATGGGAAAGAAGTAATAAATGAATGGTAAAATTAATAAATTTCCTCTAAATTTCTAGTACAAGCCTCCCTATTTTGCTCCTTGTTCTTTATATTCAGGATTTTGAAATAAATCCTATATTGGTGCTCTCTACTGAAGGCAGTCATCGTTTAGGGTCTGATTCTTTTTAGGAGCTATCCAAGCATTTGGTATCACATGATGTGATTATGGGGTTTGGTTTTTGGTTTTAATTTGAAATAAAAAGGTTGACTTTGTCATTTACCAACTTTAATTAGTGTTATGATAAAAAAGTTTCTATCAGTAAGTAAATGAGGATAAACATTAATTATTAAATATGTGCCTCTGTGCCCTCTTTTGGTAGGAAAGATTGCTGTACTGAAGGCAAAAATTTGTTTAAAAAAAATGCATCTAGGATTTAGGTTTTAATTATCTATCTGCCACACCCAAAAACTGTCTTTGTTGAGTACAGTACTGACGTGTTTACTGAAAAGCTTCTGTTAGAGATCAGGCAAGTGTGATTTTTTTTTTTTTTTTGATGGAGTGTGCATTTGGGTGTCTAATGACTTACCTCTCTAGTTTCATGTTCTTAAGACTACATAAAACATGAAGCATTTTGCTCTTGTTCTATGTAAGAGATTAAATAAAGCCTCAGTTGATTACAGTTTATAAATTGACCACATGCCAATTATTCTGAAGGTTTACTAAAGGTAATGAATAGCTCATTGACTGTGTCTGTTTACTGTGCACTCTACATCGATTTCTGGTTTGTTACAACATTTCACACATCAGCACTGGAACCACTAGACCTACACTCAGAGGAACCCGAGAGTGCTATGGGTCAATACCTGAACCATATACTGTACATACTCTACTTACTCCAAATTAATCACCGTGGACTAATTTCAGTCCTAGAATAAGTGGGTAGAACAGCAGGCCTTGTTTCTGATAGAGCTTTACTGACATACTAGTATATCTTCTAAGAAATTAGTATCATATTTTGCTAGAGTTTCTGAAAAATTTGAAGTTTTTCTTTCTTATTCCTTACATTCTAATATTTGATAGGGTCTTCTTTTCAATCAATAATTGGTCATTTCAAGTTTACTTTTGGATTGGAGTGTTAAAATTTTGATGTACTGAAAGCTTTCTACTTATCAAACAATTTAGCTTTGCCATACATGGCCAGCAATAAATATGATATTCTAGGCAGTCTTTAAATCACCCTATTAGACGGCTGATGTTTATAAGACTTTTCTGCTTATCAGAGTATTTATTAATTTTTATGTTTAGTGTTGGGAAAAATATTTGAGCATTTGTATAAGAATTAAAGTGTGTCATACACAAGAGAATATAATGCAAGAATTAAAGAAATATATAACTAAGTTCCTGTTTCTTCTAGCTTAGTACTGTATGTTTTACCTCAGACAGTTGTCAAAAATGCAGCCACTTAACAAATACTTTATTGAGAATGGAATTGCTTTCTTTGTGATATCCCCTTCCACTTCCAGCAACATCAGTGAGCGGTTTCCAGAACTGGAAATTTATCTGCACCATGCATGGTAACTTGTAAATTCCAACCAGTATGTCAAGTTCTTTACTTTTGAGAGATTGTCCAGTAAAAGGGCTGATGTAACTGAAAAAATACATGACCACAACCAAGACTGGCAGGATCACAGTCACATGGATAATTGCTCTGAAAAAACGATATTCCTTTGTGTCTGGCTCATCCACCCTCAGACGATGATATTCATAGTGTTCTTGTAGAGTTAACTTCCTGCAGTTATTCAAAATACTCATCCTACATTTGATTCGTAACACTTATGGTTTAGTTAAGTATATACACTAACCATAAGCTCAATATTCATCTCTCTTCTCATTATTTTTCCACTTACTACCTTGACTTTACTTACAACATCCACTATGTGTATGCTAAGCTACATCAATCTCATCATGTAACCATAACAAGGACTAAGACACTTTATAGTCAAGTGTTCATGGGCAACATCAAACTTCCCTTATTTGCATCCAGATAATTTTTTACATAGATATTTTAAACCCCTGTGTAATCTCTGGCTGGTATAGATACTCTGCTAGACAAGTTTTAGACTTTAAAATCAGGAATTTCTGTACAGTTAGGCTTTTAAAGCTGTTCATACTTCTTAAATCCATAACATATTGTGGCAGTTTTGCAAAAGCCTCCAAATCACTGCTTGCTTTTAATATTTCTCAGCTTCATGCTGTGCTTTTGTTTTATTAGACGATAATAATTTCATATTCCTCTTCCTGCCCATACTATGTATTTATCTTGTACATTTCTGCTGCTGGGAGTATTTGGCCTAGAGAATAGATGGTTCAGGGGGTGTCTCATTTGTGTTTGTAAATATCTGAAGGGAGGGTGCAAAGATGGAGTCAAGCTCTTTTCATGGGTGCCCAGTGACAGGCCCAGAGGCCACTGAAGCCTCCTTCCTTTGGAAGTTATCTTTCTTATTGAGGCACATAGCATTGAAAGTAAATAAATGAAATGTAAAGAATATGAAGAAAAACATTATTACAGTGAGTGGAAAAAAATAAAGGCATGCAACTGTACAGCTTACAGAAACACCTAGAAATCGCTTAGAAAATATAAGAATAAAGAAAAAACTGGTCTGAAAACCTAAAACAAAAATGAAGGATTGCAAAAACATGCTGTGAACTTGAGGAAAAAGAGAGAAACACAGTTAACAGACCTCACGTATATCAAATGTATTCCATACAGAAGCCATAGCAGTTATGCAATTTATGAATATTATATAGAACCCAAAACCACAGTAGACCCTGAAAGCAGTGGAATAGAGTTATCAAAAGTGTTCAAACTATTTAAGAGGTCAATAGAAAGAATCATCAGATTATGTTATGTCATGATGTTAGAGAACTCCATGGAATTATTTATAATGTGTATAAAAAATCTAACTGAAACAGGGATGTGCATGTTACTTTTTCTGAAAAATTAAAACTAACAAATCACTGCTCCCTTATTCTTTCTAATTAATTACTAGAAGTAATGATGTTTAATGCCTTTGAGAGCTTCCAATATACTGTCTGAAAACATTCAATCATTAGAAATATTCCTTTGTCCATTTTTTCTCAATAGTTACATTGACAATATAGTCAGTATTTTCTTTTTTAATTATGAATCCAATAAGCAGAGATGTTGTGTTCCATAATCACCCAAATTCAGTCACTTCCTTATTTATTAATTCGGGGATGAATTTATTTATGGATGGTGAGTTTTGCTTACTGTCTGTGTACTTGTGTGACAACCTCCCATTCTGATAAGAATTGCATCTGTCCCCTTCACTGGTAGGCTTTTAGTTGCTTCCTCAATAGTTCTTTATTTTTGTGTATTCCTACCATATGTATGTTTGTAAAACTCTTTTACTGAATTCTTCTTAAAATCTTTCAGCATCATTCTTAGAGTTTCAATCAGCCTGATAGGCAATCACATTTCTATTAGGACTTATAATACATTTTCTCAAGAAGTAAACTTCTTTTTGGTGTAAGGAAGGACTGTTTACTTTATCAACTGTTTTCGTGCAGTCACAATGATTTCTTTTTTCTTCCTTCAGTTGAATTAGTAAAAATAATAATTGTAAAATAATAATCAAATAATGTAATTAAAGATATTTAGAAAGTTGTTATTACCAGCTGAAACATATGTCTGAATTAATTAAGATTTCTAAAGTTCTTGTACAAAAGTGAGTGTGTCAGAAGAAATTCCTTACCCAGATTGCAAATTAAGCAACAAAGAGCTATAACCTCTTACACCTTTCAGCCTTAAAGTTTCATAGGTTTGTTCAAAATGCTGAATAGTCTTTCTTCTTTCTGTTCCAGTTTGTAGTATGGTCTTTTGGTGCAGAAAATGTCTGGAAGCTTTTTGTTTCTCCTTTTATTATTTTGGTGGTGGTGTTGTTGTTGTTTGGTTTTTTTGTTGTTGTTTTGTTTTTGGTGGGTTTTTTTGTGGTTTGTTTTTGGTTTTTGTGAGCCACATTTATAGTCTTCGTTTGTTTCAGAGTTTACATGGGCAAACTTCTCTTAGCATGTGGTGCTATTTCAGTTGGCAGTAGATTTTTTATGCAGTGTGTCAGATTCCACACAGGTTTTTTGCCAAGTGAGGTGCCAAAGTGAATCACTGAGTGAGGATAACCATCACTCACCACTGAGTTGGCCCTCACTAGTCGCAGAGGAGTGCTTTCAAATGACTCACCTGTTGTTCTTAAAGAAGGTAGAAAGAGAATCCCTATATTGACAGCAAAGAGGGCTTTTTTGGATTACCGTAGCAGAACAAAGGTAATCCAGAGTGAGATGTCCCAGCACAGAAAAAGTGAATGTAATACAAATTTCACTCTATGACAAAAAGGCAGAACTGTGGTTAGGTAAGATTTAAACAGTCTTTATATATGTCCATAGAAGAGTCTTTCCCATATTTTTCTTCTGGTGGTCCTTGGTATATTCCCTGATTTTATGCTGTTTCCTGAAGATGTTAGTTCAGGACATTATTTTTCGTGGTTTTGCATCTCACTGCTTTGTTTTTCTTCCAGTCAGTATTAAAATCTTAGGTGCACTGTAGAAATAATTTCTTCTATGTAATCTGAGTCTTTATGACATTGATCACAGTCAGATGCTGGTTTCACCTTTCCTCCTACTTGACATAGTCTTCCAACTGCCAAAATAAGTTTTCTTTCCTACTGAGCAGGGCTTAAGACAGATAATGTATTTTGTGTTGCAGTGACAGCTTTTCTGTTTTCTTGTTTTCCAGTTTATTTGATCAGATGACAGTTGATGATTATAATATTATCTGAATAACAGTGTCTCACATTGAATATGCAAAATGGATTTGTAATTTATGATGTGCTTCAAAAAAATATTGAGGAATCTGTGCCTAAAACATAATGGTATTCGAGTTAGGGATTTGGGTTACTATTTTAATGTTTCTTTAGATGCTGATTGTACTTTTAAATTAAGACTGACAAGATGGAGTGTACAGAAAAACAGAACTCTGGAACATCTTCCAGAAACTGGAGCTGGGTATTTTCTAGCTCTAAGGCATAATCTGAAGAACATATGTGAAATACAATTTTTTCTGCTTTTTTTGACACAAGTCCACTTGATTTACTTGTAGAGAATTTTTAATCAGATATTTTTTGAATTTTTATTTCTTGCCTTTCTCACCCATAGAATATCATACCCATGTTGTAGTAGTCAGCACATTATACAGAAGTAAAAACTGAGATGCATAAAGGACAAGTATTATCACTGTATTTTATAGGATTGTACTGGCTATACATCAGACAAGTAAATAGACCAAATTATTTTTCTTAATTTAAGCACTCATCATTTCTGTCTTGGCTTCTTACCATGTCTATATGCAATAAAGTTTTTAAGGTGTCCCAGCTTTTCCTCATTAGAGGTTTTATTTCTTCTTTTAGATCTCAATCTTTTTTGTCTCTGCGTAGGTGAAAACTTAAATTTATAGAGAGCACTTTGGGCAATACTGCTGCCAATTAATCAGAAAGGTTTACATCTAGATTCTGCCAGCTTTTCTTAACAGATAATTTTTAGAAGGTAAGAAAGTGGGAAGAACATTGAGGTAATCCTGCCTAACTGTTAGTATAAAAATGGCTCAGTGTGTCTTTTCAAGAAGAGCTCAGTTCAAATGTGAATATAGTTCTTTCTTTCAAAGTAGTAGCTACTACTTTGGAGAAATAGTTGTTTGATACTCTGCCTTTACTTCAATGCAATGAAAATACACATTCAGGAGAAAGATCTTCTAAAATAGCATATGAAAAATATCACATGAGAAATCTGATGTCTTTATTTGCCATAAATATAACTACAGCTTTTTCTTCAGTGAAATTTATGAGGGAATCCTTAAAAATTGCAATAAAATTAGGTACTGCAATGTAAAAAAATAAACAAATAATTTTCTATTTGGTCATTAAATGGGTATTTTTCTTACAGTTAAGGCATTCTCATTTGTTGAAATGCCAGGTCTTAATGTATCTCATAATGTCTGCTGGAGGATGAAATTACTCACAAGAGAGGGCCCTCAGAGAAGGATCAATGTTTTTATATTAATGTAAATTACCACTGATTAATGAATGCTGTAACCAATAAGGATTTAAATCCTTACTGTGTTCCTTTTTTGGAACCTAACCTTCCTGCCAGTATTTCAAGTTAGTACTAAGATTAATTTGTCATGTACAGAAAATAGTAATAACATAAGCCTAATCAGTCATAGTTTTTTCTGTGAAAAACAGTGTTATTTTGGAGCAGAGAATTAAATAGAAGTTAAGGAATGTACTTCTTTTTTTTGCAAAATAATGTATATAATATCATTTATCCATATCACTGAAATAAATGTCTTTGTATTTATGAATAATTATACTGCATGCAAGCTTTTCATCAGTACCTGTTTCTGTTACATTTACTGCAATATTAGAACAGCATGAGTTGTTGGAAGTTCTTAATATTTGACTGCTATGTGTATAATTTCAAAACCGTAGAAAATCAAAATATTGTGGACACTAAAAGAGAAAGGTGAAAAAAATAATCCTATTTAAATGCACCTGTGTGTCAGTTTGGTTTTCATAGAACTCTTTGCCATCTGAATTTAGGAAAACCAAGTTGTTGGTATGAATATGTGTACACCACTGCACTGAGAAATGTGGTTGATGCTTGTGCACTTGAATTGAAACCAGGTGAAAACTGTGCAAGAATGTATATTTAACGAGAAACAAAGACTAAAGTAGTAAGTTGCAATACTGTGAAAAAGCAAAAGAGAACAAAGACTCAGTATCTGTCATGAAAGAAATAGTTTGACAACCACTTTTTAGCCATCAGACTAGGAACCAAGTCCCAGAGCTCCAGAATGGAAATAATCCTACTCATACTGTGGGTTTGGCAGAAGAGAGAATGCACAATGCGTGCTCCTTAGGGTATATTTCTGTACCAAATGGAATATTTTTCTGAAAATTTCAACCCAGATAAGAATCTCTTTATCTGATGGCTTTTTCTTTATCAAATCAGAAGGCAAGATGTGGGGTCTATAATATTGAAAGCATGAGTATGGAAATAATATTCTCTATTTGAGGATTTGAGAAACCCTCATTCTCTGAGGGTCACATGTATTCTGTAACACATACTCATCCATAATTTTTGCAAACAAATTATTTTTGTGAGTGCTAAATAGATATGAGTCATAAGACAGATAGGTAAAGCTTACATTTTCATGCTGTATGACGCAGTGTGTGTCAAGGATAAGTGCCTTGGCAAAGCACATTGCTTAATTCATCAATAGGCAACTTTTCAGTTCTCTATCAGTTTGAGAAGGAATATCTATTAGTTCATAAATACTCTTAAAAGACTCTTTCTCTACAGCTTCTTGAAGTTTCTAATTGCCAGAATTTCACACGTACACTTCTGAATTGTTATCCGTGTTTTGTGTAGAGGCAAACAATGCAAGTACTGTGTAGTTTGAGTTCATATGGAAGTCAGTTGTCTGCTTGGTATATTGGTTTTCAGTTCACTTACTTCAAAATTATTTTAATGCTGTACTGCAGACTGTATCTGCCTGCAGACTACAATGAGCGATACATAACCCTATTATCATTTTGCACCCACATTGCATAACACACTCATAAAGCCAAAAGCCATAGAAGTAATACAATTAGTGACAATTAGTTTATCTCCTTTGGCTGTTACATTATTGTATAGTATTAAAATAAGTTTCTGTGCACATGGTTGAGAGAACCCAGAAACCTGACTGATAGTAGCCCCAAAATGTTTTCAATAAAACTATTTGGATACATCTGTAGCACGGTCTTCCCTAAATATTCTTGTCTCAGTTTGGCAGTTGAATGTACGAGTATAGAATCATGGGATAGTTTGGTTAGAAGGAACCTTTAAGATCATCTAGTTCCATTCAGAAAAACTGCATACTTGTATAATGATAAAAAGTTAATAAAAGGTTAGGTTTTATGTATGTGAATGAAAACCAGAGTGACACTCTTTTATTACTTAAGTGATTAGAATGCTACAATTTGTGTTTAATCATATATTTACAAAATTATTAAATGGCCAGACTTATATAGCTAGAGGGCATTAGTTCATATATGTATGTGTGTATACATGTTGCTAATTATGTGGACTAATAAACACAAGTAAGGAAGCAGAAGGAAATATTTTGGATGCCTTTCAATTGTATTAGGAAAGAGTCTGTAAGAAATAAATATCCTGATCCTCAGTTGCCCTGGGAAAAGAAGCCATCTGAGAAAGAAACTAGTGAACCATACATTTTATTTTGGGTACTTAGGATATTACTTGCCACAAATCTCTTGTATGTTTTCCTCAATAAACCTTTCAACTGGCAGACGATGTGGATTCTGGTGTCTTGAAGCTGATTGGACTGAAGAAGAGTACAAAGGTATTAAAAATTCATCTTTATTAATAGCTGAGGGCAAAGCTTTTTTCCCATTATATTTTTCAGTTGTCTTCTCAGGAAGGGTGTTTTGAACGTCCTACTTCTGTTTGACACTTACGCAGGCTTGTTTTACTCTGTAGTAAAGGCATTTTTTCTATGTCATTTAAACATGCCCCAGTGCCTGCTGAGAAATCACTAGAGCAATACTTCCAGTGAACACACAGTTCTATTTTCTAATTACTAATGTGAATACTTTCTTCTTCAGTAGCCCAGAATCTGTATTTAAAACTTTCTCTGTATTTGTTTAAACACTGCCAGATATTTTGATTGTTTTTGTTAAACTTTGGTGAGTTTGACTACTATCTCTGCCTTAGGAACAGAGGGTGTTGCTTACAATTTCTGTAGCTATATTCCATATCCTTACCTCATAACTGTAACTGCAATGCACAGGACATTAGCCTCTGGTGATAAGAGTGGTAAATGTAGCTGCAATTAGATGAGTTCTTAATATTTACGTGCTGTTTACATTAGAGTCTCAGCCTTCATCACACATTCAAACCATACTGATGTGTAAAAGGAAATACCAGGTGTGCACTGAAATGATGAATCAATAAAGGAGAACAGGTTTCGTTTGTTGGTTCTTTCTGTATGCACATCTCACATGACTGAGGCTCTGAGTGATCCAAATGTGAGCTTTTCAGGAAATGTCCACTACAGTGCCTTTTCACTTAAAAAGAAAATTTTCATCTACTGAAGGAACATAATTTCTCATGTCTTGTATAATGCATAATTAAATTTTCACTTTTTTTTTTTTTTTGGTAAGAGTTTCTCAAAGTAAGATATAAAGAATTATGGAGTTTCACATTTTAATATGAAACAAGATTTTGGGAAGCAAAAACATTTTGTCTCTTAATAGCCCTTCCATTTTGTTTTTAGCTGTGTAATGACAAGTAGGAATAAGCAAAATAATCACTTTGAAAGATGAGTTAATCAGGAAGCAGTGATCCTTTCTGACTATATAAAAAATGGGGAAGAAATCAAACACATCAAAATGCATGCTTTATACATTGTAATAGTACCTGAGAAGAAAGATAAACTTATGCCTGTTTTCTATAAAAGGAATATACCAAGTTTTATGAACTTGGAGTGTAGGTTTTCGGTGATGTATTAAAACTTCAAGCTATAGTTTGGGTTCCAGATTTTTACCTTTTGTACTGCTAATTTCATCCTTTTATGTCCTATTGTAAAAATATACTTTTACCTTAATGATTTTTTGGAGGCCATGTAGATAGTCACTGAAAGCTGTAGTTTTTATAAGGATGTGAGCAATAACCTATTGAAACCAAAGCCAAAAATCAGTGGACCAAGGCAGTAGAAAAAAGTTCAAGTTAGTTTCGTAACTGAAATGAGTGCCTCTTAAATGTGAAAAATGTCACTAGGTTTCATACGTCATTTTGACTAGAAATTCAGACTCTTAGAATCAGAAGTGCTGTGCACTTAAACTGCATAATTAATTACGCAAACTGCCTAGTTTAGTGATGATCAGTCTTTCTTACTTTGGTTCTTCAGCTACCTGATGGATGATTTCATCTGTAGTTAAAATTGCAAGTAGCAACTTAAGCTGGTACTAGCCTTTGTTTTCTAATTCATGTCAGGACCTGAATTAACATGGTTTCACAGGCCATAACTAGATTTTTGCTCCGGGTAACACAGCTCTCGCAAGTCAATAAATTAAGCAAATCTATATGGAGAACTAGAATAAGCTGTTTGGAAGTTCAGAAAAGTGGTGAAACCTCTATCCTTGGCGATGTTCAAAAGCAGCCTGGCCATGGTGCTGGGCAACCTTCCCTAGGTGTCCCTCACTAAACAGGGATAGTAATGACTTCCAGAGGTCACTGACAGTCTCAGTTATACTGTGATTCTCCGGTTCAATATTTGTATCTGGTTAGCAGTATCTTTTTCACCACCTAGTGGGGGTGAACTTATACCTCCAGTATATCATAATTTTTAGTTTCAGAATCCTTTGTCATTTCATGAGCTTCTTCAATATTTAGCACTCAATCTCCTGTGCTTTTTTTCACACCCCCTCCTCCTGGTTCGTAGTCATGGTGCCTTCCATAAGGTATGAAGGAATTTTTTGGAAAAAAGATGGGAATTTCTGTCACTGGAGGGATTTGTGGGCATTACTGTTCTGTTCCATTATTAAAGTGCTATAAACACCAGGCCCCAGTTGTGAGGTTGAAAGCAAGTAAGTTTTCACAGTGCTGATATTACTAGAAAGACATATATGATCCATATTCCAAATGACTTAAAAGCTCCCAGGACTAAGCACAGGAACTTGGTAAGATAGAATTATGAAGAAATGCTTTTTTAAAAGTAGTATTAGAAAACCTTTGATCTGTGGCAAATGTACCATCTAAATCTGGTCCCTGAACTACTTTTGTTTGCACAGCAAGTCACCTGCATCAGCTCCCGAATGTTTGAACATATGTTTGTAAATAAACAGGCTTAATTTTTTAAGCCACAGAACTAAGCTTTTCGCTTACATCTGACACTTTCTTGGGACGTACATGACACTTTCTTGGGTTTTGCACATGCAAGCCAATATTTAAAAACAAGAAGAGTTGACACACCTTTTTTAGTCAAGAATGTGAGTTGGCTACTTAGAATCACTCCTCTCCTGGGAGACAGCTACTTCTGCTTTGAAAGAGTGTAGTTGTTGCTACAAAACAATACATTAATATTTATTCTAGCTGACATTATTTAATGCTTATAGTGGAAATATTTAGAGATGCCTTAAGCAGCATAGAAGCATAAAGAATCCTTGCACTTTGAGGTTCTACTACTACAGTTACAAATAAATAAATATTTTTGGGGCTCAGTGGGGCTACACACCCGGTATTCTGTAGATCTTTTGGTAGTGTAAGGACCTATGAATATTCTTATATTTATTGTTAAGTAAGATCTAAGAAGTTAAGCATCTGACCCCGGGGCAGCTGGAGACTTTCTGGTACTCTGAGAAAATAAACAGAAGCAGCCCAGTATAGACACCACTTTAGGTTTTTATGAATGGCCTGAAATTTTCCTGCAGGCTTTGAGGCACTGGTGAGGCTTGTGTGCTGGAGATTACATCCCTTGCTAGAATGGATGCATGCAAAAGCAAAAAGTTTCTATGTTCTTTCCTACTTTCATGCTTTCAACTTTGATATAGGCTAATGTATTTTAGTTTCACACGAAGTAATTTTGACTATCATTCATCACTGTAGTAAAATATTTGTTATTATCATGTAGTAAAAGTCTAAAAGATGACTGACATACTTGTCCTAGAAATCTGAGCAAGCAAATATAATTTGATTAGGATGTGTTTGTTATCCTGGCAAGTTGTTGGGCTGGCAAGAGGGATGACAACAGTAAAATCCTGATTGAGCTCTCCCTACATGTAACCTGTTATTTCAGTTCATTGAAAGTGTCATTAGTGGTTTTGTGTATAATCTATGAAGGGTTTTCAGATACCATCAAATAAGTCTGTTCTGTCTTGTAAGGTAGTCTATCATTTTCTCCTGTTGTTCGTACAGTTAATGAAGAAATCCATCCTTCCTGTGTTGAAAGTAATTCATCTTTTGTATATCCTAGTACAATTCATTTTGCTCATACAAAGCTAACTTCATTCAAGGTTCCAATCTCACTGTCACTAAGTCCCATCATAAATGATTTATGTATTTGTATTTTATTTTGGGTTTTTTTTGGTTGATTTCTGAGATTTTTTGCTAGGTAGAGGGCAGTATGTGCATCAGATTCTAAGCATCTACCTTGGCTCCTGAAATTACTGGGTAAAATTTACTGGCTTTTCACTGTATACTGTCATAGAGAAGAAAAGAAGTAACAACAATACAAAAGACAGTACATTTTTATTGAAAATGTAAATTTTTTATAACTTTATGACATAGAAATCTATCTTTCCTTTAAGGCAGGCAATTAAATGGGCAACAAATATTGAAGATTAAAAAGAAAGTAACATTATTTTTAAGAGATACTGGAATAGTCAAATTTCATGATAAGTAGCTAGTGTTGTATTAATAAAATAGAGATTTAAGCTGGACTGTTAATAATATTGCTATTTGTAATGGTATGTATTCATTCATACAGAATTAACCCACTGTGAGAATTTATTTTATTATTCACAAAAAATTAGATTCAAATTTCCAGGAGAAATGGCCACTAATTATCCGTATGTTACCAATAAATATACCAAAAATGTGAATCTTACCTATCACAGACATAAATCTGTTTCTCAAGGCAAATACTGGGGACTTTGTATTACTAAACAGCTACATGAGAACACAGAGTATCTGAAAAATGGAAGTCTTTGTGCCAAAGGATATTTTGTCAGTTTCTGAAGTACATATTAGCATAGAGCATTTGTGAATTATTTCTGTAGGCCCCATTTTTTGAACACTAACTAAAATACCTGTTAATACCTTTCTTAATAAAGAATGAATTATTATACAGCTATGTAAATCCATCCAGAATATCTCCAGATTTAAGAATTAAATTCAAAAATGCCTTTCATTATGTGTAGATTTCAGAAAAAATGCCTTCACCTCAAATATAAATGGAACACATTTCTTGTGTGTCTCTGTTATAGTACTGCTTTAATTACTATGCACAAGGTAATAAACAAACCTACCATATGCTGCCAAATTAGTCAAATGCCAGGAAAAACTAAATATAAAAATGGAGACAAACTTTTAATTACACTCCCTGAAAACCTTTGCCAGTAAGTAATATTCTTTACTTGGCATTCTGCTTCAGAGTGAAAGGGCAGAAAATATGACCAAGCTAATATACTAAATGGTAACAAGAGAACTTTCCAAGAAAGTAGGAAAGAAAAATCTAAGAAACGAAACCCCCACACAACTCAGCTGCTATCAAATTTTATTCTAAAATTATTTAAATAAGAATTGACTTTCAGAATTATGAATTAATAATCCACAGAAAAATAAAAATAAGTAAATAGGAAAAAGTGTTTAACTCATATTAGTTTTGGACTCTACAGAAGCAGCAGTAGTGCTGGTACTTTGAGGGAAAAAAAAACAAACTGAGGAAATAAAACACATTGAAAGCATAATTTCCTTCCCTCTCATATGGCAATAGAGGATACCCCTACCCTAGAAACAGTGTCAGTGAGGTGAAGAGGTCTGACCAAAACCCACTCCTGCCTTTCTACTTGTACTGTATTCCACAGGAAAAATGGATTATATACCTATTCCACAATACCACTAGACCAGTAGTTAGCATTGTCTTATGGGTAACAAGAGCCAACCTTCTTCACACAAGTGAAAGAACTGCAGATTTCCCACAGTTGCTAGATATTCAGATGATTACTTTATTGTATTACAGAGAATAGTCTGTCACTTCCCTCACCTTTTTCCACATTTATAGAGGAAGACTCAGTATTAGCTAAATGTTAAAATTAGACTTCAGTAGAACTAGTGATCTGCTTAACGGCCTACTCCCTGTAATTGTGTTTATTTTTCTTTTAGTGTAAATGTGCTTTAAATTGCAGTGACATTTAGAAAGAATTACATATATGCCATATTGCATCATAATGTACATCTAGTACAGAACTCTTCAGTGGATTACCCTGATTTTTTATACTAGCAAATTTTAAAGACTGCTTTGGCAATGAGATCAACAGTGAAAAAGATCTCACAATACTATTAAAAGATAGCTGTGTGTAGACTGTCTACTTGGAATGCTTTTGCACCCACATTACCCTGTACTACCCCCAGGAGTGGCTGAGAGATTGGGTCTGGCCAGGCCAGGGTTCCAGTACCTACAAAAATTTACAGATGTACCCTATGTGCTCATGGTTATGAGTGTTGCTTATTAGATTAAAGTTAGAATAAAAATTACATTCCTGATGTATTTACATTAATGACGTAAGTCCTGTTGGCATCAATAATACAAATACTTCAGAGCACAAAAAGAAGCTACAGAAAAAAAAAGTCTTGCAACAGGTTAATGCAGTTGCATGTGTTATCTTAAAGGTATTTCTTTGTACTGATATGCGAGCTGTCTATCAACACAATATTAAAATGGTAACACCTTTGAAAAATGCCCTCTTGTAGAAAGAATTTCAATTGTGAACTCCTAGTCCTTTAGAAAATTTGGAGACAAGTTTTGCAAAACTTTAAGAGTAACCTTTAATGTTATTATTTCACCAAAGACAAGTCCCTCCAACAGAAGTTTGCACAGTTTGATAGCTGAATTTTTTCTTTGGATAAAGTGTTATGCCCAAATCCTGGGATTCTTACAACTTATTCATTCTTTATTCAGATAGGTTCTCGGTGAAAGAAGCACCTTGTTCAGTCCTGATCACATTAAGTCAATGGAAACAAAGACTTGGTGAAGCTGAATAACTCTCAAAATACTACCTAGTAAATGTAACTTGGTTAGTCCACATAAATGTAACTTTAAACTCAAATAATAGAGAAGCTGTATTGTAGGTAAGTAAACATCATGAGAAAAGTTATTGCTTCAGACTTTTTTTTAACGTTATTTAATGAAACAAAAAAATGCGGTGTAATCATCATACACCAAGAGATGCAAAAATGAGTAATATAATTGTTTCCTTGAATGCCCTTCAATGCTACATTATTTGAAATGGAACAGAATTATTGCTCCTTCATTACTGTCTAAAACCCATTAAGATTATAAACAATACTGCAGCTGACTGGGCTGTTATCTTAATAGGGTATTCATCAAAGTCTTTGCAGATTCGTAGTACAATGTTTCTCACACTGAAACCAGAGTATTATTATGCAAAATTTTAATTTAATTCATGCTTTATAAGAACTATATTGAAAGCATAGAGTGTTACTTCGATTTTTTAATTGCTTTGTCAGTGTGATGACGTAGAGACACATTATATGTGCACTATATCCTTTTCCTGTCTATAATGTTAACTACAGGTGAAAATTACTGTGAATTTTTTCAACCAGGGGAAAATGTTTCATATAATTATATCTACGCTTGATTGTTGTTATACATACAGAATACTCTCTATTATAGTTCTCTTATCTACTACAGTAGATTTTGCACTTGCCATTTATTTGGACTATAAGGAGATACTCGGAAATTATTTATTCTGTAAGTGTATGGGATTTTGTAGGTGAGTTGAAGTGCTTAATCTGTGATGTAGTCAGTAGAGATGGATCAGTCGAATTTATGGGCAAAATTACCTTGCTAGATTTACCTGCGTGATTCTTACTGGTTTCCCTTATAAGCTAGTGGTCTGGATGAGCAGGACAGTTATTTACCCAGAGAGAAGCCTACCCTGAACCTGGAGTTCTGATAACATTTTCTTTCCCCCCAACACAAATGCTTCTGCATCAGGGCCAAATTTCCCCTTCAGTGTTTTAGCAAAACTTTTCCACATGCTGAATATTGTAATTTTTTTTAATAGATTTTAGTTATTGTGATAAGCTATTATGTACAGAATAGACTTGACTGATGCAGATTTATTTTACATAAGGTATTTCTGGATCTCAGGTAGCCAGTAGTCACACTGGCATAGTTTAGGCCCATTTAAAACAGCTTTGCTAATGTAATTGGGAACAGAATCCAATCTGGGAATCTCATTTTTCAGATTCACATGCATGCTTTCCTGTAGTTTACTAGTCTGCTGTTACAGTGTGTTGCTTCTGTACAGCAGCTATATTCATCTAATTTTATCTTAAATGACAGCTTTAAATGCAGGCCATAAATAAAAGGTTTGTTATCATTCTTAGCCTTAGGAACAGTCCTTGTATCAGTGATAACATTGATACTATTATTACATTTCTGCTCTTGTTCTGTATGTATTTCTCTGTAGAGGAAAATACGATTTTTACATCTCAAATTTTGTAATTATGAATTCCGTAGCTGTTATTATGTAATAGAGTTTTAGCAAGCCTACATTGTCATTTTAATATTGCCTGTATATAATTTGAGATTATATCTATTCAGATCTCTGGAAGAGTTATTTCTTAGACAATACATGTATTTAATTTGATTTTTTACATTGGATAATTTAGAAAACCTACTCCTAAATAATTGCAATTAATCTCTGTGGCATATATCTGCATGCCATACTGCACTGTAATATTATCCCCTGTCTTGCACAACAATGGAACAGGATCATAAAACCATATATTCTGCATTGATATTGACTAAATTCATTATGATTGTGTATTTTCATAATAAAAACCAAGGGTTTTAGGTTAACCAGCAATTTTCTGTTGTGATTAACGGTTCTCATACCACTTTTTGCAAGGATATATTATAATCTTGAGACAAAAAAAAACCCCCTGTTCTAAAATTTCTAGTTGATTATTCTTGCCTACCTAACCAAGTCTTATGTACAGAGCTAAATGATCAGTTACTTTACAAGAAATGGCAGTATCCCACTGTGCTCATGTGACACTGTTGGAATATGTTTTAATATGTAGTATTGAAATACTAATAAACCTCCTGCATGTAATTTAGCAGTTGCTCAAAAGTATGAAACAGCAACTTAGGAAAGAAAGCAAATTTGTTTCGGTCATTCATAATTATTCTTCAATATAATGTGAAATGCAAAGTAAATACAGACGCAAAGATTGCTGATTGTGGTCTTAAATTTAATATATGTAAAATCATTTGGAGTCTATTTAAAAAAAAAAATCACTACATGTATTTAGCAAAGAGAAGGGGTGCTTCCAAGGGCAAAACAAGCTTCTTATCTACTTCAGGACAGATGCTTTATCCATAGTTTTGGAATTTCTTATCATCACATTATTGAGATGAATGTATCTTCAAAAACTTCTTCATACTTCCCAAAAAAAAAACCCAAAAAACCCAACCAAACAATAAAAAATGGGGTTTAAAAATTCTCCAATGTGGTAAAGAATCACCTTTTCCCAAGAAGTCGCAGGTATGACTCAAGAATCTATCGTTTATATGACACAGTAATATTAATATTTTGCAGGTTTTTAGGGTTTTTTTTTTAATTTAACTGTTCCTGTGCCAGTGTTAGAGTTTGGGCTTGTTTAGCAATGCTGAGGGGAGGTTTCTTATTTTCAGAAGGCCATGAGTTGTTATTATCAAATTGAGGTTTTAAATATCTAATATAGATTGAGTAATGACTCAATATTTTCTAACCAGAAATCATTTGCATCACCTCAAAGCACGTAGAAACATCTGATTATCAGCTATGCTTTGGGATGCATAGAATGCACTTGAATGCACAGACTAAAACTGATTTATGTGGAAGTGAATTTAAGGATAAATATCTCTTTCTTTTTTCTCAAGGGGGATACATTTTAAATCTTAACAAAGATCAGTATTACTCAGGCAGATTCACTTTGAGTTCTTTTCCTACCCGTTAATGAAAACAAGATGGGTTACCTATTTCTTGTGAGGCATAAGGGAAAATTACTTTTCCTACATAAAATCAAAATAAAAATAAAAACAAACCCTGATTTTTTTTCATTTAACTTATTGTGTTATTTTTATTCCAGCACACCATTGAAATTTAATTTTAAATATTTTTAACATAATTTCTGTAAAAATGTGTGAACTGCAATAATTATACATTAAAGAATACACAATTATTATTTGTTTTAATATTATCAAAGTTGCAAAAAAACTGATCTTAGTAGCAATTGTTTATTGCATAAAAAGTTCAATGTGCTTCTCTTTCCCTGAAAAAAACATGTCAGGAGTCACATGTTAAAAATCATTCAGTAGCTTTCTTGACTTGTAATTGCAGAGATAAATGATTTACTTGAAGCTGGAAAATATATGTATTATTCATCAGCATTCAATCTCTCTGTATGTGCTGAGATGTATTTGAGAGCTACCCTCATCAAGAGACTGGAATTGAAATTAATATGCTTACATTGATTTCTCTGTATTCCTTTCTTTTCTTTTTCTACACTGTGTTACTGGATTAAGCATAGATTTTTTTATTTTCAGATAGTAAGGACTATGACTTCCTGATGTGGATGGACTATTAGAAAAGTATTTTGAGCATAAAATCAATTTATTTTTTCTTTTGTAGTTTTGGTACCACATATTTTTGCATGATTTTTGCAACAGGTCATGAGATCAGACTGGAGGATTTCAGTTTTCCTCTCGTGTCCCTCTCAGTTTCTTCCTTATATTTATTTTTTATTTTAATTTTCACCTTTTACAAAGCAGGAATGTCACTGTCTTTTTATATTTAGCATGTTTTCTTATCAAAATGCCTTGATGATGGTTGTCACATATTCCCATACACCGTAGTCTGGAAGAGTGTGGCAAAACCTATTTTATTAGGAGGATACTAGAAGGCAAATAGTTCCTTCTGGAATGAGGCAGAGGGTGGAATATATGTGTGTGTAGTCTCTCCAGAAGCTTCATTAACAATAAAATTAGTGGCTTCATTCTAGAACCATGAGATGTCTAGCAACAACCCCCTTTTTGTATAGAAGGACAGAATAGATAGTGACAGGTTTTCGTTTTGTTTTTCTGTTTGTTTTTCTAGCAGTTAGTGGTGCTGGTTCCCAAGCTGACATTTGCAGCCCCTAGTGTCTGAAATCCTCAAGATTTGTCATTTTCCAGGGTGACTTGGATGGTCTATTGTGAGGAAGCCATAGGTCTGTGAGATTAACACAAGTCTGTTATAAATATTACACTGGCATGAAAGGAAAAGTTTGAGGCTGTAAAACTAGAGAGAGAGTGCTGTGAGAGAAAACCATAAATAAGAGGTTACACACTTGAAATATAGCTGACTTTTGCTCTTATCTCTATTAGTCACTTCAGGAATAATTCTTAGACTAAAGCACCCAGAGGTTAGACTGCCTCAAAGCAGACAAGTCCTAAAACAGCAAAAGTGATCACTTTCATTCTAATTAGGCATAATGATCACCAGAATCCATCTAAGCATATTTAATCTTTAAAGCTGTACCAAAGTACTTCAAACTTCCTTATGTTTGTAAAATTTAATTGTTGCCATAGATTAGACAATGAAATACTGTTCTTAATTATAAAGTTGATCAAGTGTACGGATCTTGTGATATTTATAATGAGAATTCTCTATTCGTCATATGATACTTAATTGCTAACTTTTTTTTTCATGTTGCAGAATATAAAAAAATGTTATGAGATATTTTCTGGCTTGATTGCAATTTACCAATTCTGTATCACTTAAAGAACTTGCTATGTTTTTGCTGAGAAAATATGAAGAGCAATTTCTTTGTCACACTTATAGTAACATCATAGTACAGCAAAAAGCTATACCAGTACTGCAGAGGAACACACTCTGAACAGTTTAAAATCTTTTGACAACAACCATCTTTTAATCTGTTTTTGTTTTCTTTTGCTTGTGATCTATATATTATTATCACCATGAGTCATAATGATTTTACAAAACAAGGTTTGTTGTTTTTTTTTTTTTTTTCATTTCAGCAGTACAGAAAGTGGGTATATGTTTGTTCTGTGACAGAAATGTTATGTCTGTCCTTTATAAAATAGAACAGTAATTTCTATTGTGTACCCTCAACAACTTCAGTTTTGAACAGGAGACATCAAAATTCTTCTAATGTGGAAAACCTAACAGGTAACCCTGCAGAAGTGACTTTAAGTAAAAGTCAAGGAATGCCTCCCAAAAGTGCATCCATAAAGGCTTCGCGTAGAAATCAGGCAGGGGTCTTGTTGATTTCCAGACACACAGTCATTCAAGAATACCTAATAATCAAGTTCACTGCTGGTAAGATTTTTCTGAGAAGACTGGATAGAAAGGGAGTTTACTGCTAGCATATCTAATGTGAAGCAATCTGGCTAAAGAGATCAGAGACATTATGGAAAAAAGAGTTGAACAGTTTGTTTAGGGGACAGGGTGTAAGCATTTCAAATGCTTGTAAATCATAATTGTATTATTTAAAAATGCCCCAAGAAAGTACAGAATAAAATTGTATCAGAAGAAAGAAATTCTCTCTGAATGTTAATTCTGTCCTGTCACTATCTTCATGTTCTTCCTACTCTGTTCTTATAAAGTCTGCATGTCAGAGAAGTAAATTTCAAACCTTTAATTATTTCCACGTTTATCAACAATATTTATTTATATTTTTCTTGTGTATTCTTGTACAACTTAAATATATTTAATGCATTAATAGCCTTGAACAAAGTTTCGTGACAGAATATAATTTTTTAGAATGTAGCTACACTTACAATAGATCGTGTGATATTTTTTATCACAATTTAATGTGATCAATTTATCACAAGATCTTGTGGTATTTATACACCATCTGAAGAAAGGATGTGGTTTCTGTAGTCCTTAATGAATATGAAAAAGGTATCTGGGTAGGCAGTACAACTGCTGCAATAGCATTTTAGTATTTTGTGGCAGTAATACATTTATTCTTGTTTGTGTTCCAGACAAGGAACGTAGCTGGCTATCAGTCAGAGTAATCCTGTCATTTGACTATGACGGCCATTTTGCCTACTTTGCTAGGTATTAGTTTTCTTATTTCTTTTGTCAGCTTTATTCAAGTCAGCATTTTCAATGTTTGTCTTTGATGATACATTTTATAATGTGGTACACAATGTGTCTTGATAGCATTCTGTAATCCATCTTTTGGCTTCATGTTTCTGCTTTCTTTGTGTAATTGTTGCTTATCGATTTGTGACAAAAGAGTTCTGTCCTAATTGTCTTCCTCTGTTGTTTCAAAAAGCTTGTTAGCTACAAAGAACCCTTTATTCAGAAAATAAACCTTCAGACACAGACTTTTAAACTGTACATGTACTTATATCATCCTTAGTGAATGTCCTTGGAATCTTGTGTACAATTTTTTGCTTCTGACAGCCTTGTATCCCATTAGCATTCTTTTTTCAACTCTCTATAAATGCTAAATTTCAGAAAGACATAAAAGTTTATAGTCTGATTATTATGTTTTTATTCTGGTAAAAGGGAAATGCGCTGTTAACAATCTTTACCACAAGCTGATTGTTTTACTAGATTACACAAGAGATCAAGGTTTGCAGTGCTAACAGTTACTGCTCAGGACTAGATTTTACATGCCTGATCGTGAAGCAGAATTTGATACTGAATACAGAATCTTGTCAGGTTGAGGACAGCAATTGCTTTTCTCATGAAAATTCATTCATTTTTAGCCTAGTTATAAGCTGTAGAAAATCACGTGGACAGTTAACCTCATTTCTTTCCTGAAAATGACATAAAATGAGGAAAAAATGCATGGAGTAGACCAGTTGTTCAACAGCAATAATAAAAGTGTCATCTTTTTTTTCTTCTTGTTGAATGAGGTTTTATGGCCTTAGTAGAGAGGCAAATACAAAATATACATCCCTTTTATGAAGACTGTACAAGAGAGAAATATTTTCAGTACCTGGAGTGTGTATTGGTATTATGTTCTATGGACAAGTCCAATAGTATTAGTAGTTCCTTTTTAAAATTTATTTTTAATAACAGACTAGAAAATGTATATACAACAATTCTCCAGGCAAACAGTTCCATATTTAGTAATAAAAAAAAAAAAAAAAAAAAATGCTGCACCACAGCACCATAGAGGTAATGCCAGAGAGAAATAAAAATAAGCAATGTCAACAATAACACATCACTAAATTTTCGAGGAAGTACCACTAAGCGAAGCTTTCTTAGAATATGATACTTAGGCCACACAAAGACTATAAAGCAACAATATGGACTCTATTCCACTCTGCAGAAAAGAGATATTCCTGATACTATGTAGTATTTGTGCTTACTAATATTTCGGATACCATTTTTTTTCCCCCAGGTATTTTTTAGAGTATCTACATTATTAGAATGTTAAAGGAAGAGATAAATAAAGCAGTAATGCATTAAGCAGCAATGCCAGAAGGACTAAATGAAAATAAAAATAACCCCAACTGGGATAATATTATAGCTGTATTTTATTATAGTGGGCTTAGTATGACTTCAAAGCATTCAAGATGTCTGCATGAAGATTACATTGCAGTTATATTTGATTTCCTTCACCTTTCACTTTACAATTTCTTTCTGAAAACAAGTTTATTTGAAGCATATTTCTCATGTAGTAGTAGTCTATAGCAATTAAGTCTGCAAGCTGGTCACTTTATATTGCATGGTAATATCTAGTCCGTTCCAAGATCAGATTTGCTTACTAAGCTGGTCAGTGAGTTTCAGCAATGGCTCAATTATTTGTATTCCATTCCACTTATCTTAAGAGCATAATTGAGATATGATTGGAATAAATACCGAGTATGCCAATTTAGATACACTCACTGGAATGATAAATCAGGGGAAAATAACGTTATAAACATGCAGTTAATTTTATATGTAGTCCTAAAAGCATACTGTAAAATACTGTTTCCATGTTCCTCAGATATTAGCATTGAAATTTTTTGCAATTTGTCAAATTGAAACAAGATTTTAAATTATTTTTATACATGATATGTAAATTAACATTTGCTTATTCTCCAAAAGAAAATAAGTGGAATTCTATTGCTCCTAATGTAAGGTATATGCCTCTCTGAAAGAATTACATTATTACCTATTCCTGTCATATTCTGAGCTACTGCTGCTACTTTTATATTCATGTTAAAAGATTGTGTGTCCTCTGTGTGTGTGTTATCTGATAATTTCTTTTTTCTCACCTTCCTACCTGTCTCTGTGTAATCTCAATTTTAAGATGGATAACATCTGAGAGATGTTATCCTAACTGAAGAAAACAGATGAGAAAGAAAGAAACAGTTGAGAGAGAAGTTGAAAATCAGTGAACAGATACCAAAAAATGGTTTGGGATTGCAAATGAACAAAAGAAATGTGCAAAGATCAATAGACTGGAACAAGTGAAATGCAAACATAAAATTAACCATAAAGCAACATGGGAAGGAAGAAAACTTGTGTCTACGTAGAATATAGCAACAGCAGTTTAAACTCTGCAGCAGAGAAGTTAAAACTAACTGATATTTCTCAAATCATAACTTCTGTCACTGCAAAAATGAAAAAAGATGGGAAGGTTGTCAGTGAATTAAATACAGAATCTACTGCAGAAGCACCTGCAACTTTACCAGCAGGTTAAAAACAGTCAAGAAGACTTAAAATGAAAAGGTGGCATTTACTGAGCCTTTGCATACTCCTACAAGTCTAAGATAGGCAAGTCTGTTGGAATTAATCCTGAATTTGCTTTTCCTTCTTTTTTCCCACAAATAAGAACTTCCTCAAAACCTGCTCATATTCTTTATTTTTTGTCCTTCCAATGTCAGAATTAGATTCAGTCCTCTGTATACATAATCACACGTAAAATAATCTAGTAACCAATGATATTCATAAATCTTACAACAGGTAAAATCCTTCCAAAGAGATTTTTTTTTAAATTTACAATAAGGTGCTTCATATTACATAGTAAATTTTTACCCTAGTATTTAATCACTGGGCTGAAGTAGAAATTTTTGAAAGCTGTCTATCTGAAGTTTGTGAGTGGCTTTTCTTTAGGGCCAGCTTTTCAAAGTTATCAAACATCCACAGTTGTAACTGATTCAACATAAATTCTGAAAAATTATGTTGCTAATTAGCAAATATGGAAAGGCCAAAGCACATTACACAGAAATATATACAAATATATATTCAAAATATAGATACAAAAATATATTCCTTTAAACACCATAGTAATAATAAAAAGTATATAGTCTATATTAATACATATATAGAATATATATATACATATGTATGTATATATTGTATCTATATGTAGTGTTCATTTATATATATAGTGTATATATATCATATATTGTATACATTTAAATTTCAGAAAGTCTACAGGGTTGAAACTATGGTTTATTGTGATTCTGTGACTTTAGTGATACAGGAAATACTCTGTTTTGCTTATGGTTTATAGTAAGAGGCTGGTCAGTTCTGAGTTGTTTTTGAAGATGTTTAAATAAACATTCTGCTTCAGTTTGTTCCCTAACAGTAGGAAATCTTGTGGACAGGTCCTATCCCCATTAAGCATTGGTGCAGAGATGTTCAGTGGTTGTAATGTATACTGAGCTGATTTTAAGTTAGCAATGCAAGCATAGTCTACTTCTCGATGATCTGTTGCGAGTAATTTTCCTTCTGCCCAGAATTGCCTTAATTTCACCTGGTGCACTTCGATATTCAGCAGATGTTCTTTCGGACTTAATGTGATACCTTGATAGCAGCAAAGCTTCCTGACAGGGGAAACCTACTGATGTAGTTTACAGAGACTGTAGCCAGTTTAATGGAACTCTATGGCAGGAGTACTCCCAACTTAAGTCTTAAATTAGCTGGTCTTCTGGGAGGTGTGGGCTGAACAGTGAAGTGGATTGAGACCTGTTTGTATGGTAGGTCCCACAGGGTTGTAATCAGTGGCACGGTTGGAGGCCTGTCACTAGTGGTGTTCCCCAAGGTTCAAGGTTTCCCGAATCACTAAATGTTTAGCTTGTTCATCAATGACTTGGATGAAGGGGCAGATGCCTCCTCAGCAAATTCACTGTGGACACAAAGCTGAGAGGGGTGGCCAGTACCCTAGAGGGCTGTGCAGCCCTTCAGAAAGACCTCGAGAGGCTGGAGAGATGGGCAGAGAGGGACAAACTGAAATTCAACAAAGGCAAATGCAGGGTTCTGCACCTGGGGAGGAATAACCCCAGGCACCAGACAGGCTGGAGGCAGAGCTGCTGGGAAGCAGCTCTGTGGAGAAGGTCCTAGGGCTTCTGGTGGACCCCAAGCTGTCCATGAGCCAGCAGTGTGACCTTGTGGCCAAGAAGGCCAATGGTGTCCTGGGGTGCCTTAGGAAGAGCATTCCAGCAGATCAAGGGAGGTGATTCTCTACTCAGCCCTGGTGAGGCCACATTTGGAGTGCTGCATCTGGTTCTGGGCTCCTCAGTACAAGAGAGGCATGGTGGTCCTGGAGTGAGTCCAGCCTGGGATGAAAAAGATGATTAAGGGACTGAAGCACCTCTCTTACAAGTGTAGGCTGAGAGAGTTGGGCCTGTTGAGCCTCAAGAAGAAATGTCTGAGAGGTGATCATCAATGTCTGTCAGTATCTGAAGGGAGGGTGCAAAGAGGGTGGATCCAGGCTCTGCTTGGTGGTGCCGAGCAATGGGACAAGAGGCAACAGGCAGACACTGATGCACAGGAAGTTCCATCTGAATAGAAGGAAGAATTTCTTTACTTTGCAGGTGACCAAGCACTGGAACAAATTGTCCAGAGAGGTTGTGGAGTCTCCTTCAGTGGAGATATTCAAGAAATGTCGGTGCCATGTGCTCTAGGATGACACTTCTTGAGCAGGGGTGTTGGTCTGGATTGACCCACTGTGGTCCCTTCCAACCTGACCCATTCTGTGATTCTGTGATTTAATTTCTCGCTACCTTTGTGTCTACTGAATACATTCATTATCTAAAACCAGAGATTAGCAGCTGGAAAGAGGGTATTTTACAAAGTCTACTCTTAATGTCCAGTTTACAGAGATATTTAATATTACCAGGATCTATACTATACACATTTCTAAAAAAACCTTTTTAAAATTAGAGTCCTTGTAAATATGTTATGGATGTGTCATTGTTAAACAGATCCACAGGAGGTGATGATAAATATCATTTCAGAATAAACATCAGTGATTGCTATCCTAATCATTAAGAAAGAGACAAATATTTATCTATAAAAGTTTAATCACTGAAACTTGAAGGCAGTATAGCATTCTAAGTAAATGCCTGTCATAAATAAGTAATAAATAACATTATTATTTAAAGAACAATATTAAACAGAGCCAATTAGCATAGAAATGTCTACCCTCTCATCTTAATATATAGTTCTTCATTATATGACATTTAAAGTTTCTGTAACTTGACTCTCAAGTATAATACGTCATGACCATTCTAATTAAAACCATCTTCTCTTATAGCACTTACAATGTTGGACTCCTACGGATAACATAATGAGGGTAGAATGCATTTTGATTGAGTTACCACTAGGGAGAAATTTAATTTAATTAAACTGGTCTTCATTAAAGTATTACATTGAAGTAAAGTAATTATAAAATCATGTACAGTATTAGAGAAATCCTGCTGTTTAAAAGAGAGAGAGGGTTCATTTTAGAATGATCATAATTAAAAAAAAATCTTTGTTCCTATAATTATTTCAAGACTTCTAAAGCATTCATACCTTTTAAAATCTGGTGATACATATATATCATTTAAAGCTAATGCTATTCCATCTGCTTGTAATTTCTGCCAGTCTACCTCTGAAAACAAACTTCTGGAGCACCCTTCTGCTTTGTACAAACATCTACTAAAACGTCAACATAAAAATGTGGATGTTGAATATATTTAGATCTTTAAAAATAGATAAAACCAGAAGGAAATATAACATTTTTTGAAGATGAATTGTTTCAGCTTTTAAAAATATACTCCAACACATGTTTTTTATAGGACATATTTTTTCTGATGCTTTCATTTACCATAAATACAATACCCTGTGCAGTTGTCACCAAACTAATCCATGCTTAAAGTGAACATACGTGTCAAGAAGTCCATAAGAAGGTTAGGGTAGTTTTCAGATGGAGTACATTGACATTCCTACTCTTTTATTCTATTTTTTTTTTTTTTTTTTTTCCCTCAGCCCCATCCACTTTCTTATTTCTGTGTGAAGTTTCCCACTTGATTCATTTTACTTTGTTTTGGCATTTTGGCTGTCAGTTTTCTTGGGCAACAGCATAGGCTGGATTTTGGATACTGCATCTGCTCCAAGAGGTAACAATGACTTTCCTAAGCAGTTGGTTTAGCTCCTCATCATTATGAAGGCAAGCTGAATATTGTGGGTCATGATTGTTTTGTCCACCAGCCCAGGAAACTCAGCTCTTATTGGCTTCAGCCTGGAATCCAGGTACACTAGGCACCAATTCCATCTTTGAATGGAGGCTGAAATTTTTTTCTATTTAATTAATTTTTTATTGGAATGCTCCATATTAATTTATTGCATCCACTTTCCAATGCAGCATATTACATTTTATTCTAACCTGTTGTGTATAGATCTGGAGGTTTTTTTTTTTCCTTCTTTATCTGTTGTAACAGTTTCATCTTTTTGCACAGCTTAAATATAATCCAAATTTCACAAAATTAAAGGCAGAATTGGTACTGCTGATCTTTTTGCTAACTGCTTCATGTCAATCCAATCTCTGTAGCATATTTGACCTTCCTGCTTAGTCTAATAGGATGGAGCTGGAGATTTTATTATAGTCTCATCAAGTAGCAATCATTCAAAATAACACATTTTGTCCTTTTGCCGGATTCATTACCTTGAAACCCATTCCTTGTGTTTTATATTCTACATAACTCTCAAATTGCCTAAAGGATTTACTGCATTTCCTAAATAAGGTACTTCTAAAATATTTCCTGATTATGGATTTAGAGTTTGATCTTTCATTGTCTTGCAGTCTCTGCAGTAATATTACACATCCTGTGTGATTTTGTGAAGACAGGCTGGGTATACGATGTTATCAAATCAGCATATGACCCTAAGGTTTGGGGGGTGAGAACATGCCCAGATATATATTTGCTAAATTCTGGTAACAGGGAGGCCATTGCTGGGCTGATATCAGGCCTTCTCACAGTGGCAATACTTCATTTCGGGAATTTCTTGTGTGCAATTTGTAATTACATCTTTGATAGTAAAGTAAACAATTCCAGGAATGTTCCTGGACACTGGAACTTTATCACAAATACTGCTGAAATGTTGTGATGGCCTCTAGAGCATTTTCCAGTTATGGCTTTTGGCTTTCACTCTTGCACTTGTTCCAGATGCCATACCACAGGCATAAGGCTCTGACCGCTGGTCCTAGCCCAAGGGCTGGCACTTGTTTTCACTCACTCAGGTCTGGCCGGTCACTGAGACCCAGTCTGACATGCTCCTGTTCTCATCTGGATATGGAGACAGGCCTTTGCTGGATGGATGGCTGGTGATGGGCCGCGGAGGAGCTCCTCTGACTTCTCATTATCTCCCTGGTCTGCTTTGTGGGTGTGCAGATGATCTTGTACGCATAACCTAATGGTATTTTTGAACGGTAGAGAGCTTTTGTTGTGTAAATTGTTTCGGAGACATATATGTATGCAGCATATAAAAGGTTGAAGGGACACACAAATTAAATGATTTTTTGAATATAATATATGACAAAGTAGTTTGAATTTGACTTAAACATGTGATGTAGTTTACCATGTACCAGTGGCTGATGTCATTGCTATGTTCAAGATATCATTGCAAGATGTGAGCCTTTCTCCTGAATAAAGAAAATTGCTTTCTCAACCCACAGCTATACAGTATGTTTTCACACAGGTTAAAAACTTCATGTCACGCCTCTGCCAGTGCCAGATTCACAGTGGGGATTTGGTTAGAGTCTGAAAGTCCTATATCTGAACTATGTACCCCATTGGCTTCTCTGTAATAAGAATTATTTGTTCTTATTTTGTTACTCAAACAACAGAAAAAAATATCATTATTTCATGTACAGAAATGCACACACAAGCAGTTATTCTCTCTGTCAAACCAAGACTGCAAATGTCATTTGAATTTTCAAAACCTTTCATTTCCTTATCCTTTATTTTTCTTTTCTTTTCTTTCCTATAAGACTTTCTGGCAGTTTGACTTCTAATACATATTTCCAAATATCTCTGTTGATCAACATGAGTGGTACTTATGCTGGCAAAATTTAATTATGTAGTTACAGTTATTTTATAATGTCGAAGTCAAAATTAAAATCATTGACTGTGCAAAACTCATATAAACCTCTTATAGATGTTATTTTAAGATGCTGCTGTGATCCCATAGTTAGTGTATGAATTTTGTGGCTGAAAAAAAGTTAGCTCAAATGATGCAATGTTTTAATACAGACCAAAATACAGTGGGTGGTAATGTAGGCTGCTCTGGAGAAAAGTACATATTCCATTTTCTAGGCTGAGACACCTGAGGATCCTTGATTTAGTACATTCTTCCTCATTTAGAAGTTTCTGAGATGTTCCTGTCTTCAACTGTAGGCATTCCTGAGAAATCCCACTCTCTTCACACCAAAAATTCCATGTTTTCTCATTTTGCCCTGGTACTTACACCATGTGTTATCTGTGTTCAAACTAAACTCTATAGGGAATGTACTGGAACATGAGCTGGAAAGGATACAGTGTTAGTTTCACTAATAGATAAAAAAATTGCTGCCATCAGTGAACGTCTGGTGCTTTGAATGACTTCATTTAGTAAACATTTTCAGATGAGTGTTTTGCAGTTCCAGTGGAAGAAGCTCTAAGTGACTTGCTGTCACTTATGATTTGTTTTTTGGGTATTTTCTTAAAATCAAATAGGATTCTGCCTACAGATGTGCACATTTGCTGAAAGTTTAGATCTCATTTACTATAAGCTTTTAAAATGATCAAATTCTAGTAATAAAACACAGCTAGACATATCTCAACTGAGCTCTGATGCAAGAGTGATGAAAAATATTTTAAATAAGTGATGCAATTTATTTTTGCCTGTGAGATGTGCAAAAATAGAAGATTAAAAATACCCAACATGTATCTGAACTTGTCTCGGACCCAACAGGTGCCTGATACTTAGCAAGATTTTCAGTAACTGTAGACTTATTACTACATTTTACATGTAATTTAAAGTAGTCATTTACCATGAAAGAAAGCTTATTTATGCTTTCACGTTCAGTTTTCATGTAAAGAACCTTAAGACCGTTTCCTTCCCTCTTAGTACAATAATAATCAATAGTAAACTGATCCCTTCAATTAGCTCAAATTACATGCCAGAAAAAAAAAGAAATGAGAAAGCTTTCAGAGCGTTACGCTATCATTAGTACATCTTTATGGTTCTCAGCTGTTACTTATGTTGTATCCTGTCTGTTCTCCAGACAAAACAGTCACGTCCCTACTTTCTTGCTGTTTCCAGAGGAGTAAAGGTCTCCCTGTGCTATACTGTTGTCTCTCATGCTAGCACGTGGGAATTGCTCAATCCTTGTTTATAAGACTTTTGAACATGTCTTAGAACAAACCAACCAAACTAAAGTACGAAAGCACAAAATAAGAACCAAAGCAATAGGTGCTAACTGAAGTATTTCAATGTTGCATGGATCTAGGATATTAAGCCTATGCAAGAGAAGCAATTTGAAGTCTGAAATGAAGTCTGGTCTAGAGTTTTTTAAACCTCTATTTCACTTGGTTTCAGGGTACTGACCCTTTCTCATTTTGTAAAAGACTCTCATATCTGACAACCTCCTGTTGTATGGTTGGGTATGTTTTTTCTTTGGTTTTGTTTGATTTTTTTCAGAGTGACATCACTTTTTTTTTTTGGTTGCTTAGGTGACTGCTTGTTTTCTCTTTCTTGTTGATGCAATCTGCATTACGTGTCTCTCAGCTTGTTGCTTCAATTAACTTCTCAATGGACCCCCTGGTAATTTGCATTGTCTCCTGTTTCCTGTTCCCCTGCTGCTTTTTATCATTTTGCTTGTATTTTGGTGATCACTAACCGGCTGCTTAGGCAGTTGTTTGGAGCAGCAGTGATTCCCTGCTGATTTTAGCACTTACTCTGTACAGATCTTTTCTTAAACTTGTGTTTTGTTCTTTATCCAATTTTGATATTGGGTTTCTGTCTGTGGGACTCTATAAACCAAATTCGAAGTACCTTTCCCAGAAAAGATCAATCTATTTAGAAGAAAATTACTTTTCTTTGAATTTCAAACATTAATACAGATTGATACAGAAAAAAATATCCAATTATAAGAAATAAGACTGACAGTTTTTACTTTTTGACTATATTCTTCCTGTGATTCTTTTTTGTATTTTATTCTCAGTTAATTGTAAATTATATGAAGTAAACTAGTAAACAGCACTGTATGACTTCTCTGTTTCCTTTTCAAGACACGTAAAATATCTGTCCCTGCTTGTAAACCCCATTTAATCCTTTACAACTTTAATAATCTATTTATTATTTTCAAAATATTTTAGGGAGACTTATGGGCTCATGAGAAAGTCAGAATAATACTGTGCCTAAGTCAGAAACCAGAAGTGAATTGTATATATATCGCAAATATTTTAGCATAAATTAAATAAAACTATAACTTTTAGCTGTGTGGGTATATACACAGAATCAGGTGTATTCAAGAGCCCAATTTCATTTTTCTGGTAAATTACTCTAAAAACTAATATAATTTATATTTCATTGATGAAAGAATGTTTCATAATTCCACCACAAATCACTCTCCCCCTACCATAGTCAGACATTCAGAAAAAAAATAATTTGGAAGCATATTCTAGACACATAAAGTTCACAGAAACACATACAGTGAATAGCAATGATCTACTTGTCCTGTACAGGACACCATTCAATGAAACTTTGTATTTATACAGAGATGTATGGCAGTATACAGTCTGCTTTAACATTCTAAATAAGAGAAGCAAATTAGGGAGTATTTTCTTTCAGTATGGGACACGTACTAAACAAAAGTCTGCACCGTTTCTTACCAAAAGATACAGAATCTGCACTGAACAAGTGAAATCTCACAGGAAATAGTTTGAGAATTATGAACCTCAAGATTAAATCTCAAGATACTTTAAAGACTTCATCTGACAATATGTTTGTAGTGTGTTAGAAGTGCAAAATGCTACCTTGTTTTTATTGTTGAGGTTGATATGGACTTGTGAGGGTGAAATGTTTTGGTTTTTTTTTTAACTGTATGAGTCTAGATTGTCTGATCAGAGTTAAATAAATGGCAGATGATGGTTACAGAATTCTATCCTGTGGACTAACTTTGTACCAATGCCAATACACATTTCCTTTGTGAAGTATTACCATAAGCTTCTTCCAGAGCAGAAAGAAATCCTTTCCTGTACTTAATTGTAAATGTTGAGAGTGAGCATGATAGGTCAGTCAGGGGTAAAAACGGGTAATAATTTGTGTACTACCCATGTTCTACATGGGTTTCCAATGACAACAGTTTGGGTCTGAAAGTCTTCAGTGGTCATAAATGGAAGGGATGAGGAAATACATTTAGTGATTTCAGTCTCCTACCAGTTGAGGATGCTCATAAAATATGAGCAAGGCAGTTTGCAGAGTACTCTAGTGTAGTTCTGTTGCAGTAGTCTGTCTGAAATTTCAATTGGATTTTATTGATTGTTTGTCAGCCAGCATTCACAAAAATGCCTCTGGATTCTATGATTATGACATGAGAGGGTGACAGTATTTTTTTACTGAAAAATAATAAAGGACCAACACTGTCACTGAGGAAGGATGCACCTATGGAACGAAGAAAGCTCAGATTGAGAACAACCAGTTTGGGTTCTGTCAATAGAATAACACATGAGGATGAGAAGCAATTTTGTATGTATATCAAAGTGACTCCAACAGTTTTAGCAAACAATAATCTTAATTACTCTCGACATCTGTTTTCCAATCTGGAAAATAAAAATATCTCATCTTCTGTAAAATATCTGTGTATTAAAACTGTCTCCCCAAGTTAGTGACATAGAACTTATTCTGTATTTTCTAATTTATTTTGTAATAATGGCATTTATAAGTACCTGTCTAAAAGAAGCTATTGCATACACAATACTTTTGTATGAAATTAGTATGTGTTTGATAGATAGAGTTACCCCTATTTTCAATATTATGAATGGTAACAGATATAATTCAAGTACATTTTATTCAAGACGGAAGGCTTTTCATAGAATTGGATGGCTTTTTTATTTTTCTGTGAAAGAAAAATATTTTGTAACCATCAAAAAGATAAAATTACTTTTTTTTTACTCTTTTTGTAGATATCTTGAAAATATTAATCAAATGTGAAATCCAAGATTATGTTAGTTATGTGGCTATTTAATTAATATGCTCATATTAAGAAAAACTGAGTTGCCACATTAAACAGGACTCACTTATTTCCATGTGCAGTTATGAAACCCAGTGCTCCAGTAGAAGTTCTGAGTCTAAGCTATCATTGCTGTTATTTCTTGGTTAAATGTAGAAAGTGAAGAATAGGGAAATTACTCAGAGTTTGCAGAAACATAAATTATCTTGTCTACACGTGTTGCTACAATATGATCAACATTAGTAACTCAGGTCTTGATACAGCCACAGCAGTAAAACCTCGAGGCTAAGCATGTACTTCTCATATAATCTTGCAATAGATCAATGCAGCAAGTTTGCATGCAGCCCTAACAGATTGTATATGAGGTTGTGCTCAGCTAAACAGATTTACTGTCAGTTTAGTGCATTTCTGTGCAGATACTCATACATCAATAATGGTCCCTGTCTAAAACAAGTAAGTGTCAATGTGTTTAAGGTATATTTTCTATCATCTACTACTATCAACTATTCCTGTTGATACTTGTTATACTTCATTTTGATTTAAGCTTGTTTTAGAGTAGACTCTACACTGTAGTATGCATATCCACAACACTGAGGAGTCTCAGAATTCAGACCCACAAAATTACTCAGATCGCGGTTTGATGAAATTTATTTTCCTGCCCTCATCCTATTTGCGCCAGTGAAAAATGCTCCTTTTCTTCCTGTAACTGAAATGAATTCTCCATCATATGTTTCCTATTTGCATTTGTTCTCCTTGTTCCTCTTGGAGCTTCTCCCAACATCCAAATTTTTATTGCGAGTTAAAGGAGGATACATAGTGGTGAACACTTCAAAGAAACAGAAGCCACAGTTAACAGGGACTCAAAGAGTCCTACAGTTATGACTACTTGTTTAGTTAGAGTAGGGTTTAAATAATGACAAATTTGGAGTAAATCCTCTAAAAGAAAATGAACTTAATATAGGTTTACACCATTGCTGAAGGTGAGGTTAGACTACTTATTATATTAGCTAATTAAGTCAGACTGAACATAAAATGAGTAAGCATGTGGAAAGGGAGAATTACAGATTTTCTCCATATAGTTTAAATATGACAAAAGATGTGTCATAGTACTTATAAATTGCATTAATGCTATTGGCGCACTTTACATTGTAACTTTACTGCAACAAACATGCTGAAATTTCTGTATGTTTTTCTTTCAAATTAGCCATGTAAGTATATCCTTCAAAATAGCAATATTTGCATTAAAACATGCTGGTTGCATAGAACAAATTTCATCGTAAAAGGAAAATAAATGTTAACAGAATTCTGATACAGAACATCATATAGGATACAAATTGAACTTTAAATTGTACATCTCATTCTTTATGGCATGGATTGTAATGATTTGAGAGTAGAAAAGGATTTTAATAAATACTTGTTCTAGCATGGATTCTATAAATTTAAACATCAGTTGCACAATGCATGTTTTCTAATTTTGAGTTTTGTATATATTAGACTTAGACTGAACAAATGTTCATAAAGCAGTTTTTAATAGGAAAAAAAAGTAGAACAGCAGATGTTGTTGAATCACTTTCTTATACTGAAATATAAAGAGTTAAAAACAGTGATCACAACTAAACTTCACTGTGTAGGTATGCCAATGTAAATTGAAAACAATAGGTTCATGTATTTAATGAATAATGTGGATTAATTTGGAAATGGTTATAATTGCAGAAATAAATTTATGCCTTAATAACAATAGGAAAGTTCTAATTGGTAAGTAATAGAGGTCATATTCAATCTTTAAATTTGCTGTGTTTGTATAAGTGTTGCAGAACTGTTGCTGGGAATGCTGTTATATTTTAGTCATGATTCTTGTGTCTTGTCCTAGGAAATACAGTTTTGTCAAATAATAGCCTCTCATTCCAGAATTGCCAATTCTCCCCTACAGTTGCAAAATAAAAACCTAAGATTCTTACTCTGGTTTTCCAGACTAAGAATTTTGCTGTTTTTCCAACATAATTACAATGTATGTTGCAGGAAGAAAAACAGGGTGAAGTGCAGGCAGGTGCCACTTCTCTCAAGGAAAACAGACCCAAGACCTCTAGTATCAAGTAAAATCACAAAAATGAGAACTCTTTTTTTTTCCTCTCTTTTTGAATAAATGTATATAGAAACTTGCAGAACAAAGGCATGATACGCAATTTTTTTTTTTTTATGACAGTGAGAGCAGATGTTTGCATAACCCTAAAGAAAGATAAAACTTAAGAACTTAAGAATTCTTTTGTCTGTGGAATAGAACATGCAGAGAAGATTGTGGTTCTCTCCTCCTTGAGCTTCTACTTCTGTCAAGATATTTTCCTATATCCTCTGACATAAATCTCATCACTTAGCCAAATCAGAAACTTGTCTAGCTCAACAGGTAGGGTTTTCCCTTTTCTTTTAAATTGAAAAGTACTTTCTTAAGCACCATCTGCTTTCTCAGTCTTATTACTGTGGGAAAAGACTCTCCTCACTGGAGATGGTACAAATGCCTCATCATGACCAGGCTGAGTTGAATATATATACATCCTGCAACAGTCAAGCTTCTCTTAAAAAGCAACAGCCATTTGAAAGCCTCTGTTTTTTGTGGAGGGATATAGCTCTGGCTCAAATACTGTAACTGGCAAAGAGGATATAAGAGGTACTAAATTATGTACTTTTGGAGTTTCGTTCAGTGCTTTGGTGAATGCTGTAGGAATATCTTTGAATTTTGTCTTAACAAAGCTGAGGTAACATATTCAATCTTCATAAGTGCTCATGATCAAAATTCTGTGGAACTGCATTGTTCTTTTAGGTATATGGTTGCACTGTAAATAGTAATACAACATGGAGTTAAATTATTTCAACAGAATGTCTTTTCTTTATCAGTTTTGTATCTAAAAATGAAATAATCCTGGTACACTTCATTATTTTGCTTTACAGACATAGGCAAAGTATGAGCTTTAGATATTTTTCCTTTTTTTTTTTTTATTTCATTCAAGTCACTCTGTCCAAAGATGCTTCTCATTTGTATAGCTTGTAAATAGACAGAAATAATCTTATTACCCTAAACCTTTAAAAACATATGAAATATAACTGATATTCAGTTTTGATGGTAGAGATTGCTATGGCAGATCTAACAGAAGATTCTAGCTTTTATTACTGACAATTTTACAGTACAGACAAATCCTCCACTACTGGTTGCCTTATTATTATATAGTTAACACCATGTTAATTCTTTCACAGTTTCATGTAAAAACTGTAATCCTACTTGCTAGTTGAATATATCCCTTAAAACTCCTCTCAGACCAATTATTCATCAGACCAATAACTCTCAGGTTATTGGTCTGATGAAAAAATCCTAAGTCATCTTTATTTAAACAACCCTGTAGTAATAGGAAGGTTTATTACTATTTATCACAAATAAATATTATATTTATCATTAGATAACCCTAAAATCATTGCAAATTATATAAATACCTCACAGCAACACACTGATGTTATTACAAATCCATTTGACTTGTAGGTCTTTCCTGTGGTTCCAAATGCAGATCCGGTGTATATTTTATTAGGATATTTGGAGAAGAATTAATGAATGAGAATGAGACCTTAATGTAATACCTACTATGTGCAGTTGTAGGTTATGAACTTTAATGAATAAAAAGTATGTGAGAAGGAAATTGAAGCAGTGTGGGCTTGTGAGGGAGTAGACTAGGTATGATGGGACAAAGGTAGGTGTTGGGTGGGAAAAGAGGAGTGTCCCAAGAAGTTCATATACCTCGCCTCACAACCACAGTTCTCAGTGTAATCGGCTTGATCTTCCTTAAGCCTCCCTCGTTGTTCTGGAGTCCTTCCTCCACTTCTGTAATTTCCTTTCTTCCCTTTCTATATCTCTTAACCACTTCATTTAGCCTCAGCAACCCTTTTGAGGCTGCGGTCAATCCAGGTTTGCCAAGATCTGCTCACATCACTTCTATAAGGTGTTTTCCTCTTCCTCTTTTTGCCTATTATGTACCCTTGCTTATCCCTTTACAGTGATTTTTGGCTGCAAGGGGTATGACCACAGAGATCATCTTTGAGGCATTTCTGGATCTGGCTGTCTTCTAAGTCTCAAAAAAAAGAAAGCTTCTTAAAGCACTTATCTAATTTTCCCTTGTGACTCCCAGAGTAATACTTCTGTGCTGTTGTTCTGTTGTTTCTCTTAAACTGTCAGCTTGTATCTATGGGGTCATGTGGTCAATTATGTGATTAGGCTGAAAATTAAGTTTAAACAACAACAAAGAAATCTTCTTGGGTGAATCATCCTCTCAGACACAGACATGCATGTGCTTAGCATGGGAGCAGCTAGAAATTCACAATGAAGGAAAGAAGAAAGAATTTTATACTTAGATAGTGCACTCATGATTTTAAGAAAATAAATTTGATTCATTTTGGCCCAACAGTGTATTTTAGACTTGATACTTCCGTGTGAGAAGCTATGCTTAATAAATTGAAGAATCTGCAATTCCCACAGGGCTTCAAGCACAAGGATTTGGTAAATAAATTAAGACTTCCTGTCATCTCTAAAAGAGCACACACAAGAGTGTACATATTTAACATACAGGAATGTTTTTTCTGTTTTTACTAAATTGTCTTTGATCAAGGAAGCTTGTCAAGTGAACGGTTGTACTACTACGAGTGACATTTTTCCTAACTTAAATTTTAAAGTTGTTGAAAAGAACCTGTTTTTGCTACCTGTTAAGAAATTCAACCAGCTTCAGAAAAAAAAAATCTCTGTTGAGAGTGTCTTATCTAGAGTCCAAGAGAATGCTTAAACCAATTTTAAAGAAATAAAAATTGCAGAGTAAGTACATTCGTGTTGCAATGTAATCCATGGAAAATCAGCAGAAACGCTTGTGAGACTAATGTGTTAATGTCATAACTTGGGAAATAAAACTTCATGTCAACATGAAAGACTAAAAATAATGATCTGAGTAATACATAATTGGTGTCATAGTGCTACTAGCAATTGAAAATGATGAAGGGAACTTGGCTACAGTTTTGCATAAAAAATATTTCTTTCATATTTAGCAAAAAGAATACTATACAGCTCAGTATGATCACAGGACTCAAAGTAATCTGAGCAGCTATATTCTCTGTGTATGCACTGGATTTGCAGGACAAGGTTTTGGTAGTGGAGGGCAGGGAGGCTTCGGGGATGGCTTTGTGAGAAGCTGTCGGAAGCTTCCCCAGGGCTCGATAGGGCCGATGCCAGCCAGCTCCAAGAGGGAGCAGCAGGTCAAGGTGGGGCCCATCACCAACAGTAGCAATGCCTCGAGGATAACATAGTTAAGAAAGGGAAAAAGTTATTGCTCTGGAGGAAATTGCAGCCGGTGGAGGGAGGGACAATATGTGATAGCAACAGCTCTGCAGACATCAGGGGTCAGTGCAGCAGGAGTGGGAGGGGGTGCTTCAGGTGCCAGGGCAGAGATTCTCCTGCAACCCATGGTGAAGACCATGGTGAGGCAGCCGTGCCCCTGCGGCTCAGAGAGGTCAGTGGTGCAGCACAGTTCCACCTGCTGCCCCCGAGGACCCCACACCAAAGGAGGCTGTGATCCTGTGGGGAGGCTGTGCTGCAGCAGGCTCCTGGCAGGACCTTGGGACCTGTGCAGAGAGGAGCCCACGCTGGAGCAGGTTTGCTGGCAGGACTTGTGACAGTTTGTGAAGAACTGTCCCATGGGAAGGATTCAGGTCTAAGAACTTGATGGAGAGCGCTATCCCATGGGAGGGATACTACACTGTTGCAGGGGAAGAGTATGAGGAGTCCTCCCCCTGAGAAGGAAGGAGCAGAAGAGCCAGCTTGTGATGAACTGGCCACAGCCTCCATTCCCTGTTCCCCTGTGCCACTGGCAGGGAGGTGTTGGAGAAAATTGAGAGTCAAAGAACCCAAGAAGCAGGGAGGGGTGGAGGGAAGGTGTTTTTAGGATTTAGTTTTATTTCTTGTTATCCTACTCTCATTTGATTGGTAATAAATTAATTTCCCCAAGTCAAGTCTGTTATGCCCATTTTGGTAATTGCTGACTGATCTCTCCCTGTCCTTATCTTAACCCATGAGCCTTTCATTCTGTTTTCTGTTCTCTGTCCAGCTGAGGAGGGGAGTGATAGAGCAGCTTTGGTGGGCAGCTGGTATCCAGCCAGGGGCAACCCACCAGTGTAATTACACTGCTTAAACAGGTGACGAGAGCTATACTGCAAACTAAGGCAGGAAACAAAAATATATATGTTTGATATGAAGAAACATTTTATGTTGCTGCAATTCATACTAAGATCATTAATCTACCTGTTTTTTTTAAGTAGTTGAAATATCTTTATGTTACTGGAATTTCAATGATGTCATTTATAGGTTGAATGTACCTTTGTACTTTGAGTCTGTCAGCAGCAATGTAGATTTGAGTTGAAAATTGCTTTTTCCAGTTTGAAATTTTGCCCATGAATTCACTTTCAGCTTTTATTTCTGATCTTACACTTAACCTTTGAAGCTATTCAATCCACTCCTGATATCTATTCTTATTTTCTGGATCCAGAAGTTTTTTTCTGAAATTACGCTTAAGTCTTTGAAGAATAATAGTTTTATACCTTCAGTTGCTGTTCATTTTACGCATTTTGTCTTCCAATTTCTTTCTGAGAAAACCACATCCAGTGTTAGTTAGATGTTACTAAGAGTAAAAATGTATTTGCTTTTGTATTTTTTTTATGTAATACAGTGGGACATTGGTATAATTTTCTTGTAGTTTAGAAGAAAGATGCAGAAACCTCTGCTATTTGCCTGAACAGTGAAGTGAGGGGCAGACTCCTTTCTTTGCACAGGAACCATGGCAACTGCATTATCCCACCAATATTCCTCCTGTAATGGGTAACTGAAGATTTTATGAGACTGGAAAGGGCTGATGTAAAACTCAAGAGGCATCAACTGAAGTGTTCAAGAAAGATTTCAAATCATCACTGGAATAATGTGATGCATTTTAGAACATGAAGCAATTATTTGTTACCAAAAATTTTGGAAAAGTGTATACACTGGTAAGATATAAGAAACTGATAATTGTGTTTAGATGATCTATATCCAGAAATGTTTGTCTGTCTCAGTTGTGTGCAAGCTACTTTAGTATTTCTGATAATGAAATTTCAAATAAACTTAAACACATCAGGATGATTCCTATCATACTCATATCCATTGCACTCTATAACAGACATTATCAGACAGTTTAACAGTTCCATTAGTTTTGAATTTAAATATAAATCATCAGTTTTCATAGAATCATAGAATATCCTTAGTTGGAAGGGACCCACAAGGATAATTGAAGTTCAATTCCTGGCCTGGCACAGGACAGGCACTAGAGTCACACCATGTGCCTGAAGGCATTGTCCAAACACTTACTGAACTCTGTCAGGCTTGGTGCTGTGACCACCCCACTGGGCAGTCCGTTCCAGTGATCAGCCTCTGAGTGAAGAACCTCTTCTTAATATCCAACCTTAACCACCCCTGACACAGCTTCAGGTCATTCCCTCGGCTCCTGTCACTGGTCACCACAGGGAAGAGATCAGTGCCTGCCCCTCCGCTTATCTCATGAGAAAGTTGTAGATTTTATTAGGGTTTCCCCTCAATCTCCTCTTCTCCAGACTGAACAAGCCAAATGATGTCAGTTGTTCCTCACATGGCTTCCCCTCTAGACCTTCACCACCTTCATAGTCCTCCTTTGGATGCTGTCTAATGGCTTAATATCCTTCTTATATTGAGGCACCCAAAACTGCCCACAGTACTTTGAACAGAGTGGGCCAATCTTCTACTGGCTGACAATGCTGTGCCTGATGTCCCCCAGGGCAGGGTTGGCTCTCCTGGCTGCCAGGACACTGCAAACTCAGATTCAACTTGCTGTCAGCCAGAACCCCCAGGTCCTTTTCCATGGCACTTCCCTCCAGCATCTCATTCCCTGGTTTGTGTGTGCATCCATTCCCCAGTTTGTGCATCCATTCCCCAGTTTGTGTGTTCACCCTCACCCAGAGGCTCTCAAATGTGCCTTTGCCGACTGTAACCTCCATAAATTCCAGCCCTTTCATTACATACAACACCACTCCCTGTCTCACCTCCTCTGCCTATCCCTCCTGAAGGGCCTGTAGACATCCAACATGGCACTCGTGTCACAGGATTCATCCCACCAGGTTTCACTTATGCCAGTGAGTGGGCTCTGGGGCTGGGCCAAAGCTTCAAGCTTTGTTTGTTCCTCATGCTCCTTACACTAGTATAGAAACATCTCAGTTGAGATTCTTTCTAGCCAACACCTCCTGGAGCAGATTGAAGGATCTCAGTAAAGCTCAGTTCTTCAAGTTTTGGTGTGGTCTCCTATTGCTTATCACTGGCAAGCCTAGTTTTGTCCCTTTGCGCCTCTCAATCTAGTTTAAAGCTCTCTCAATGAGCCCTGCTAATTCCTGAGCTAAAATCCTTTTTCCACTTTAATGCAGGTGGACTCTGTGTGTTACCAGCAGGCTTGGTGTTGTATAAACTGACCCATTATCAAAAACATAAAATTCTCCTGGCAATGCCAGTGTTGAAGCCAGATGTTCATCTGCATGATCTTTCTGCTTCTTGCCACATCACTCCCTGCAACTGGCAGGACAGAAGAGAACACAACTTGTCCTTCACAGCCCTTGACCAGTTGTACCAAGGCCCTGAGGTCCCTCTTGGTTGTTTGCAGCCTTCTTGCTGGGACCTCTTTGCTGCCTACCTGGAAAACCAGTAGAGGGTAATAATTAGTGGGCTGTACCAGGATGGGAAGTTTCTTTGTGATGTCCCTTACCTGGGTTCCAGGGTCTGTGCTGGGTTCAGTGAGCATATCAGACTTTTCAAAAGGGAATCCCAAATAACTCCGACCCTTCTTTTTTCATTAATAGAGAAGATCATGATGACTTGTTCCAACAGTCAATTTCCTCCTCAGAGTCTCCAGTACTTCTTAGTCTTTCCACTTCATCTCTCAGCTCCACCACTCAGATGAGCAGATCATCGACCTGATGACACCTCATTGTCCCTGCTGCCCTCTGGGAGCAGCACCAGGCTCTGGCACTCCCTAGAGCCTGAGACCTGGACCACTGCACGCTTTTGCGGGTGCTCCATCTGGGTCACCAGATCCTTTCTGGTGTGCGCAGAGGAAAGAACTTCTGTCTGAGTGGACAGCATACCTGAGCTGTCTTGGTGAGGGCAATGACCACCAGCTGACCCTCTTTGCCCTTCCTGCTCACCTTGCAGCAAACAGCCACACCCCACTCCCAGTGGCTCACACACTTTGGAAGCAGTTCTTGTATGGATGTTGGTGAGCTCAGCCCCTCCTGGCACCACCCTCACTGGGTCAGAGCTGCCTCTCAAGTCAGGGCTCCACTGCCTCCCGTTTGGGATGGAGGGTGGGGAACTTCTTTCTGCTCTAATATCAAGGTCTTGCTCGGTGGGAAAGCTTGCCTCTTCGCAGCGGGATCCTTGGCTCCAGAGCACTTCTGTTGGTGCAGTTTCCCTTGGAGTGTTCACTGATACTTTTTATCAGAATGTCGAACTATTATCAAGACTGATAGTTGTATCTTGCGAATATCTGTCTTGTCACCAATTAATACTCCTATGAAGTAATCTCTGACATTCCTGATTTCTCTTTTTAGTGTTTTGGGTTTTTTTTCCCCCTGTGTGAGTAGTTCAATAAATTATCTTACTGTCTTATGCAAAAAGTAAGTTCATTTTCTTGTGTCTTTGCCTACAAAATTGTTTGTGTACAGTAGAAATATACTTTAAAATTTTTCTCGTCTATCTCTGACACTATGCACCCTGGAAAACTAGATGCAAATGCTACAAAGGTCATTTTCAGAAGCGCATGAAGTTTTCAAGTTTACATAGTATCTGTTTCTTGGGTGAGAAGATATAGACATGCAGGTGCTTTCATTTATTGCAATTTAAATTACTTATGTGCACTGAGGGCTTTGTTTTTTCACTTTGATTTTGTGGTTTATATTTCCTTAAGCATGCTACTTTCTCTACAGTAATTATTCCTCCTTCTGTGGTAAATATTTAACAAGGTACAAAATTAACGTTACAAGTTGTGAGAACAACAAAAATGGATCATGTCCAAGTCTTCCGTTATTAAATGCTTTTTGAAAGTCCTTGCTGAGAAGCATAATTATGCGTCATTTCCAGGCCATTGACTTAACATGCAGTTGACAATTGTCAAGACCGAAATATATGCACTTTCATTTTCAGTAATAATCTTACATTCACAAAAGGTACGTGTTCTAGCAAAAACAATACAGGAAAGTAGATGTTCTATGGAGTCAGACACCTTCTCTTTGCTAAGTCTATTGGATTCTACCTTTCTAAATATTGTGTACAAATTGACACAGTAAACATGTTAGTCAAAAATATAAACTAGCTGCTTATTTTTCTCCACAGTCAATTCAGACATAATAGAAAGTTAAGGAAGTCCAAAATCAAAATGCAAAAAATCATTTCATTAGCTCTGGGCAAAGATAAAGTTTTTTTTTTAGTTTTCACTAATACTCTCAGTTTTACACAAAACCAAAATAAAATCCTTTTATTTTAAGGATGCTGTAAACATTGACTATTGGTGCAAGTACCCCACAAAAGTGGAAAAGAATGTACAGAAACATTCATTGTGCACTTTTATAGATTTTTTCTGGTTTAAAATCATTGTTTTGTTAGAATAAGAATTAGATTTGTAATTCTTTCCCCGGACAGAGATCAGACGTAGAGTTCCAGGCAAAAAAAAAGGTAGTTTTATGATCTTCTACATCTTATACTTCTAGAGAAAAACTGTTATAAAATTTATGGCTGTAATATATAAAGCTAAAATCTATAGAGAAAATTTACATGAGTATCTCCATCCACTCATCCATCCATTGTCTATTATTTTTATTCTTTCATTCTTTAACTCAAGTAGGACTACACATCAACCTGTAAGTTACCACTTTGCTGATTAGTATACTGCCTTTTGTTCATACAGTTTGTAATACTGCTTCTGGAAATAGGAGTTTTCTTGCTACTATTAATGGCTTGGATTTACACAGATGTGTAAAATTTCAGATTCCTCCTGATACTATGTAGACCTTTTTTTTTTTTTAATTGTTTCATGGGTATTGCATTCTTGAGAAATACAACTCATATGAAATTGACCTACTGCATTGTTTTGATCAACTTTTTTCATTCTGCAGTGCACAAAACATGTTTTCAAGAAAATTACAGGGCAAAAATTGCAAGTGAACGTTGAATTCCTAATTCAGCAATTCTTCAGAAGTTCAATGCAGTAGTTGTGTCCATGACTCTTTTTATGGATCTGGTCTCACTTGTGCCAAGAAATTTCACAGTCATTCCTGCAGTTAAGACCTTTGCATTTCAGACCCTTGCTGAAATCTTTTTTGCATTTTTTTCTTGATTGACACTTGTACTTACTGCTCTTTAATACCATTTTCCTGGTGGGTACATATGTATTCACACAGTAAAGAAACTAAATTAATTTTCTGATATGAAGTTTCACTAAAGCAATGGTTGTTGCCCTGTCAAAACCCCATGTTTATCTGTGAATTTTCTGAACTTCAATAACGTGAATAAACCTGATGATTGCATTTTTATTTGTTATGAGTTCTAAAGATCGAATGAGAGAAATCAATTTAGCAAGACATTTTGAATGTTTAATCTATATCTATTTTTTCTGAATGCTCTGTAGGGTTTTTTTAAACATAGTTCTGAGTTTTCTCTGAAGAGTTAGAATTACTATGGAGAAACATGTTTGATATCTAATGTTTTCCTAACAACTGTTTGGAGATTCAAATAGCTAGATTTCAATTTGCACTCAGTTTTGTGGCTGGAAACAAGGGGAGCTATCTTTGTACATTTATCATATTGCCTTTCAAACCCAAACTTTCCTTTTGAGTAATTCCCACAGAACAACTTATGCTTTATTTTTAGCAAAGATTCAATGTACATCAGCAAGAAAATGATGACAAGTTTCATTTTCTGCAAGTATAGCCTTCACTTGGTAGCATGCTGAATGGTGAAGGAGTTTGCTCCTTCATCTTCATAAATGTCCATCTATTCCTTCAAAAGTACCGAAACCAAAAGCAAATTATTACAGGCATGTGTGAATGGCCAACGAGTCTGATTGAAGTGGGAAATAGAGATATTCTTGCCCAAAACAGCATCCTCCTAATTTATTTAAAAATGAGAATAGTAGACACAGAAAGCATTTTGAAAGTGTATTAGACTGATACTGTATGCAAATAAATGTTGTTACTTAGATCACCTTGCTGAAATGGCAATTAAGATTTTTCTTCAGATGTACCTAGTATCTGAATGTTTTAGGGCAGCTGAAGATGTAAATTTGGGACACAGCCATATATGAATTGTAGATATCCATGATGCTTTTGCCCCAAAACAGAATCACATAACAGGAAACAGGTTGGACTTTCTTTTTTTCATGGCTAGCCTGTGAGGCAGCTATCACGCTATGAAACTAAGAAGGAATAGCAAAGCTACCATTTGGAAGGGAAGTTTCTTTTGAAAATGAGAGTGTTTCTGGGAATGATAATTGCAATTCTGGCCTTAAATCAGTAAAGCACTTAGAGCAACTAAACTCAAAACTTATGTTTACAGTGAAGTATTTGTTGAGTTGGGGCTTCAGCAGGTGGCACTGTTCATTCAGGATAGTTTAGTAGGAAATGACATAGTTTTGAACCTTGTTTTTGTTCAGTGAAAATATGTAAAGTTCAATGCAGATTCTCAGCTGGTGAGGCTGGCAGAGCACCACTAACTAGGTCTATGACACAAGCTGTCAAAGGGTGTGCTTGGTATTTGATTTTGGAAACTGGCTGGATTCCATACTAAAATCAAAGTGCTGAATCTGGAAATTTCCTATCGAAACAACCTTCCCTCTTAGTTTTAAGGAAAAAACCCCACATTTTAAAAAGACATAGAAACCCCTCTTAATAAAATATATATAATATTTAAGAGTGTGTCAAGAGAAGAAATATTTTAATCATCATGTAATTTTCTGTTTAAAGTATCATTAACCCTAAATAGTTGGGTTTGTGTCCTGGAATTATTGTTTTGTTTTCAAAGCCTGTGTGTTTGTAATAGTTACGTATTTTTATATGTGCTCATACTATATTAATGTCTATCTATCCTTTTATAAATGTCTGTATGCTGTAATTTTGAAGTCACTATTTATATACAACCTGCCCTTACTTCTAAAAAATAAATGAAATTTTAAAAATTCACCTAGACATAACAAAGAATTGTGAAAATATAATTTTAAAAAATAGCATTTGCTTCATTGAAAAGGATTAGGTTTATTATTCTTACTCTTATTCTTCTTATTTTATATAAATATAAAGATCTGGGGTTTAGGTGTGCTATTGCACTTCTTGCAATAGAAATAGACTTCTTGTGATCTTTTAATAATAATAATCTCTGCATATACTTAGTAACTCATCTGAAGAAGCAGTTTACAATATATTTCTTCATTTGAGCTAACACAACATGGATCAAAATAGAGACATTTAGTATATTGACCTAATATTGAAATTTTGCACCAGTGATTTCCAAGTCAGTAATTGCAATCTCTTTGTAAAGTATATGGCACTGTATTGATTCAGGGCCCATCACTTGTGTCTAGTCTGGCATCTGAGCCTGCTGATGATAACACTGACATCTGCAGCAGGTGAAAAGCATTAGAGAATATATGGTTTCCTTCTGGTTTCCCGCTTCTTGATCTCTTGATAAGTATTTTAGTTGCGTGTATTTCTGTAATGTCTTGGGACACAAAGGACTGTTTCATTTGCAAAACAGTTTGTTAAAAATGTTCTTGTTTATTAAGATTGCTAGACTGACATGACAATAAATAGAAAAGTTTTGTTTAAGATACACTGTGGAGAATAACTCTGGAATTGTATTTAATGGTTGAAATGCAGCACTATAACATAAAAAGAAAATAGCGAAGTCATATGCCAAAGATTTTATGCATATTCAGTTCAGCTTTTCAATTCATTATTTGAGGTGAAATATGCACAGTTTTTACTGTCTAAGAAAGCTTTTCATCTTTTTATTACTTCATTAGCACAATTAGGTTAATGTCATCATTCTCGCATGAATTTATGTTGTAATTGTGTACAGTTTCTAACATTATGATAGGGTGGTCACCATTTCCTTGGCAACAGACTGCCTACTTATAGACAGGTAAAAGATTTCTATGTATGCCATATTTTGTATAGCAGCAATTAAATAATTTAAAAGAAATTATCTTTTTGAATTTGTGCCATTGAATACAGGAGAAAATATGTTTGTGAGTCTAGAAACTAGATTATTCTAGAAGAGGATTTTAAAGATGTTGAAGGAAAAAAAAAATGAAGAATTACTACAGTATCTTTAAGAAGCATTCACTGGCACTCTTATTTTTCAGTCTATTATCAGATATCTTCTGGTCAGGTTTCACTAGGTTTTCTATGATACTTGATAAGAAGCCTTTGAATGTTTTTGAAAAAATAGTCAGAACAGTTTGTAATGTAATCTGACCTGCATTGATCTGTGCAAATTCTTCTGTGTTGCTCTTTTCATTTTCCTGAATGTCACTTACTATAGTCAGATCAATAGTGAAATAAATTTGTAAATTAGAATATGTTTTAGAAAATAGGATGGTATTATATAGCTAAGTTCAAAATATGACAAAGTTGTGCATCTAATATTAAAATCTAAATGACAGATGCTTATAAATAGATTTGTGTGTCCATTGAAGTGTCTATTGAAATATGTCTCAAAAGTAAGTTTTGGATATTTTTCAGCACCAAAGATTTTCAGACCAAAGTTGTCTTGTCATGAGTGAGTAAAAACGTTCATTCATAAAATTATTTTAATTTATATATTTATATTAAGTATTTTAAATCAACTCAGTTCACAACCTTATGTGAACAGAGATACTTCATACTGAAATGTATACAGAAAGAAATTGTGCTATTTACAGAGTCAAAGAATCATTAATAATTGAGTACAGTAAATGGCACCTAGTCTTCCATACTTACATATCTGGAAAGATGATGATTATCCACAGGTGAAGAACTCCTTCTAAATACCTAAGGAAGAAATAAGGTTTGAGGAGACTACATGGATCTAACTTCCTCACAATTGAAGCAAGAAGAAATATATGGAAGAGTTGGCTACTTAGCTAAGCTCTTCAAAGAAATGCAACCAGAAGTGGGAAACAAACTGGAAAATAGATTATTTGAGAGTAGGAGTCAGGAATTCTGCAGGTTCTGCCATTCTTTCCCAAAGGTCAAAGATTAGGAGTGAAATTGTCTGTAAAGTGCCGTGGGAGTGCATTTGAAACCAAGATCCTGCAGAAAGGCTTACACTTCTTGCACTTTTGAAGCTTTCCCTAATACATGGAGGATTTCTACATCTTACTGCCCTTTTGGTTTTTGTTTTCGTTGTTTTTTTTTGTTTTTTTTTTTTTTTTATGGCAGCCTAACTGTTGTGTTGAGTTACCATCACCTTGGGCTTTCTGCTTACGTAAAATCTCCATGGCAGCAGCGTTCCATAATAGGGAAAGGGGTTGCAGGAATATTCCCCCTAGTCTGAAATAGAAGGTGCCCTTCTGCTGGACTGCAAGTCCCGTCTTCCCAAGCTCTGTTTCCTAAAAATGATGCAGACTTTTTCCCATTAAATGTTTTTTTTTATAATGGAAAGCACTGGTATTTCATGCTACTGTTGCTGCATGTATGAGTCATACATTTTACTATAATTAATTAGAGATATTGTAATAGGTCTTACAGTTATCTCTAGCTAGCCAACTTGACACCAGAAACTGCTATTATATTATAGTTCTTACTGCCCTGAGAATGTAACATGTAACTCTTGAGTATCTCATTGGACTAGAAATAGAGTCAGAAAAGTGGAAAAAAAAATAGTCAAAATTATCTATATAGACTTTAACTGCCTTCTTTCCTTTTTTTTGGTTCTTTTTCTCTTGCTTTGATACCGGTTGTAAGAAACAGGTAAACTTCAAGTTTGTGTGAAGGGACAACAGAAAAAACAGATTACAGTTTAATATTAGATGATAGGAAATTTGAAGCTTTTGCTTGGTCAATAGCATGCCAAGAACAAGTCATAGTTCCATGTGCCACAGCATGACAAGAACAAGTCATAGTTTCCATGTCTCTCAATTTAGTTCAGACTAACATTACAGCTAGAATGTCTGTCTGCCTCTAAGAAGTGCTTTAAAGCCAAATAAAAAACTTATGAAATGTTTTGATATATTTATTTAAAGTGTATCAAGGTATCATTTAATTTTTTTTTTTTTTTTGGTTGAGAAATGATAAATTAAACTACTTTAGTATGACTTCTATTTTAAGTAAGACTACATAATTAATTTTGGCTGAGGAAGAGCATAATACTCTAGATGCAAAACATTTAGGTATCCATTTAGTGCAATAAGAATTTCTATTATCCTGTCACTCACAGAATTTAAATCAGGATCATGACCTTAGAACTCATTAACTGCTTTAAATAAACATGTTATTATCACATACTTTTCTTTTGAGGATGAGATTATTTGCTCCTGCTTAAGGACATAGACCTAAAGTCAGTAGCCACATTCCTTTCCTCCTAATGTAACTCACTTTTACAAAATCATCTACTATCCAATCTCAATGACTGTTGCTAGACATTATAATGGCATTGAAACTTTTGTGCAAATGAACAGTTTTTTTCTCCCAATAAAAAAAGTTGCCTTTGTTTTAGATTTTTACTGTTCTGACTTCTACTTGTATTTTATAAAGGTAGACACGTTACCTAAAAAGCCGTACTACTGCAGTTAACTTTAGGTGATGTGAATCCCTACACTGTTTTCTTCACTCATATTTAATAGATCAATGTATTTACTATCTATTTCCATGCAAATATTGAGAAAAACTCAACAGGCACTGGTGTACCGTAAGTTTTAGAAAAGAGTTCCCACTCTCTACAGTTTTCCCTTTTTTTAAGTCTTCAAAAGAGTAATATTTCAACCATGCTTCCCCCATTAGCTGCCCTCATCCCAGGTGCGGGAAAAAAGCAAAATATTTTCCTCTGAACTATCAGTGTCCTTTCCATTGTTTGATATTCCTCTTCTAAATCATGTTCTTTGGAAGGACTTTTGGAGCAAATAGGTTTTCTATCCTCTGTAAGAAATCCACTAAACCTCCTATACTGGTAAGATTTTATGAGATTTCTCTTGACTCGTGATGGTTCTTCAGTTTTGAAGGGTGACATCTGCAATTGATCTTCTAGTCACTACCATTTCACCTGTATGTGGAATAGAGTTGAAGTAAGGGTAAATGAGGAATCAAAGTGGGAGCAAACAGGCAGGAGAATATTTTGTTTCAGCCATCCTCCACTGTTTTATTGCCCCTCTAACCTCCCCCACACCAATCCTCTCTTCCCTCTCAGGCTATACAATTTCTCCCGTCTTCCTTTTAAAGTACCTTCCTGCTTAAAATACTAATCTTCTCAACATTTTTCACGTGAAAAGTTACGTATTAAGGATTTTCTACAGGATGCTAACCGTGTCTCTTTACTGGGCTGACTTATGTAAGCACTGTTTTGCAAGCCAGTTTGCCCTATAGTCTTAGCAGCAAGTACTTGGAAGTAGTAATAACCCACAGTCCACTTCACAAAGGAAATGTGACTCATTTCTTGAGTCATTTTCATACATGTTTTTTGATAAATGCTCTGAAAAAGTACTCCGTGTCTTATCTGGAAAAGTCAGCCCTCCAACTAGATAATGCAAAAATCATCCCACTAAAAAAAATTAAAAACATGAATATGTGGGATTACACATTTTTTGTGCTATAAAAAACAAAGTTTTTTTGCAATACGTGTTATATCAAAGCATTGCAGGATTATTATAATTTTAAAACATATAGTATTTAAAGAAGCATCATAATTTAAACTGGAGAGAGAAATTGCTTTGCTGCAAAAATCACTTTTGGGATAAACTTATATTGTAAAACATCTTTAAGAAAAACAAAAACAAAAACAACATTGCTAATTTTAGTAGCTAATATTCCCAGTAGCTCATAAATTAAATTTTATTCATGACTGCCCCACATATTGATCAAATTCAGCTTAGCTGAGACATTAAACCAGTGTCATATCCCTGTATTTTACTGTTGCTGGTATTTCTGTATTAGCAAGTACAAAGATAATGTTTAAGTCTTGGTAAATCAGTACTGTATACTTGCTTTAGACAAGTGTCTCCACCACAAGAAACACAAAAAAATGTAAACAAGAGTTGCATTTATTAAATGTGTAGTACTTATCAGAAAATAGAGTTTTATTGTTTCCTATAATGTAGTTATGCAAATTAATCGAAAAGAATGGATAACAATTTTTAAAATACATCTTACCCTGAAAGTAACAGTATCTATATAAATTGCTGTTTCTGTTGCAGAATTTATAAAACACTTTCTAAAGCTTTTGTTTTGCTGTTAGGAGAAACTTCTAGTGTAATTAACAGCTTTGGGGGAAAATTTACTATCTGCTTTCATTTCTCACAGCCCAGGAGATAAAGGTGGCAAACCATATTTATTAATGCTTTTTGTGAAACTGATGTTGCTCTGCCACAAGACATTTCTTTATCATAACATGAAATTAAAACAAAAGAGGACTATGTGGACTTAACTATCTGGAAACTTTAATTCATTTTGGAATTGTGTTGAGTTGTTAAAACACTGCAAGTTATCCATTCTTTCTCCAATCTCAGTGTTAGGATGAGCTACTAGGGCTCCCATCCTGCCCCAGCTTATTAATAGGGCTCCAGAGCACTACACCTTGCTTGTGGAAAATACATAAAACAAGAAAAAAAATTATGACAGAGCTTGTAAACATTCCCCTCTCATGTAAAGCTTAAGTGGATATTAGCAAAGGGATTCTTCTTCACCATCAATGGGCAGAAAACTGACAAAATATTCCCAGCTTTCTTCAGAGCCTTCCCTTTCCTCCGTTTGTAACTCTAGGTTATTAAGGAACTGGTTTCTGTGGGAAAAGTACTAGCAATGAACACCTGCCAGAAGGACAATCCCTCATTACCTTGTTAGACTCTAATCTCAACCTAAAATTAATTTAGATCTTGGACACTTAATAAATCTCTCTTTCAAACCATCTGTTTGTTGCTCCCAAACAACTAGGGGTATGCCTGCACTGCAAAAATAGAGGTCCCAAACCGTTTAACCTAGAAGAGCTTTAGTGAAGAGCTTTAGGCAGAGTTGTATAGTTCTTTTTCTCAAAAGCTAATAGAGGAATTTACTGAAAACTCTAGCTCACTGATATCAGCCCTGAAACCAGTTGAAATATATATTCAAATAATTATTGGTTTACGTTCCTTCTTCACTGCCCCACATCAATGAGGACTAGTTAGTTTTTAAACACCACCACAGTTTTCAACTGCTGGGGAAACTTTATCATCTAATACTGATTTTAATAATGTTGTGCCAGTTGTAATCCCCAGGGTTTTTCCAAACCTTTGCTTTCACCCGTTTCAAAATCACAGTGAAGTGACTTACGTTGTCACCCTAAGACTAATATTTCAGGAATACACATTCCTTAACCCAACTTTTGACAAGAATAGTCTACTGACTATTTCCTATGTATGTATACGTGTATATATTCAGATACAAATATTTACATACATAGGCACATCTTTTAAATATGAGTATGTGTTCAAAAATGGATGTTAAAATTGTATACGCATTATGTGCACTTTTTTTATTCTTTCTCTTGTTGAGAGCCCCTTTATCTGAGTGATCTGACCTCTTTCTTTAACTATGGAGAGCAGAAATTGCAGCTACGATGTACCCCGTAATAAATCTCATTTGTGTACTCAGTTCTCTTGTGTAGAAGAGAACAATGCATACCTTGGAACTGAACATCCTCAGGGACCCCTGCCATTTTTCCCAGGAAGCATATTGCTATATGACCTACCAGTGTTTGGACCAGAGTCAGCATTCTTTCTGCAGCCAGATGTACAGAAATTTCTTTGCCATTAATAAAGCATAGTTCATAATTTTGCATTCCATCACTGGTATTCTATGAGAACCATATGCAAACATGTTTCATTCTGCATAGTTTGTGCACCAAGTAGCTACTACACCTTTTGAGTGCCATTGGTTTTTTTACAATATCTGATGCTCATTTTTTCATCTGTGGTTCAAGCTACCAGTGGTTCTTTGAAAGCACACCCTTTTTATTAATTCCTTCTAACACTAAAAATTGTCTGTACCCTATTTCTTTATCCTATGTAACTATTTTTTGTTATACTAGAATATATGTGTTAACTCAAAAAGAGTGCCAATACTGAGCAACTGTACTGATGCTTATATTGGTAGACCTTCACAGATTGATTTATACCGGTTTACATAGCTGAGGCTTGGTTCTATTGTTTTTGCAGTCAGGTAATGATTAAGAACTCATCCAGGAAATAAGTAATGAATGTCAGGTTGGGAATGAAGCTGGAATGGAAGTTTCTTCTCCTTACTAGTTTGAAAATACCTGCATGTTTGAAAGCTTTGCTCTAATATTGTTATAGTAGAGAAAAGTGCAAAAAAATTGTAGATGAAAGATTTACTGTTATTATGAAATGCTGTCATTAAAAGATGCCATTTCTCTGTATAAGAGCAGGCTGTATATAATCACTTTATATATATAATCTGTATATAATATGTATATAATCAGGTTTTTTAATTCTTTTAAAAGCTCAGAACACAAGTCAAAATATGCTCTGCTTGCTCTTGTCCTGGTAGTTCATGACACCTATTTCATATGAAGTGGAATGGTGTCAAATTCAATAACGTTTTCAGCTGTAACTTGTGGGAACTCATCTAAAATATCTAAATATTTTAACAGGAATTAACTCAACATCTTGAATATGTTTTTAGATATGTTTTGGGCAAGATGAATTACTGCTTTCAGTACTTCTTAAAGTGGAAATAAATACTTTCATATTGACAGAAGGCCTATTTCATATTGAAAAAAAAATTGTTGGGTAACAGTGAAAAAAAATTGGGGGTTTTTTACCCTTGCAAAAAGCTTGAAACTGGGTAAACAATTTGCATGTTATCATTAATGTGGTTGTTTTTTACACCCCTGAATAATATAAATTATAGTGCATTTGAAGTGAATGTTTTAAGAGCAGAACACGAAAACTACAAGCAATAAAAATATTAAATGCAATCTTAAAGCAATTTCCTTTAATCTTAGTCCACTGAGATTGGACTTTCTTGGGAAAGATGTTTCTTCCTGTGTCAGGTGTGTATTACAGTATGAATGTCAGCAGTATTTGGATCCTTGGTCAGCATACCTATTTGACGTAGGAAGGAGCCTATTGGGCTCCAGGACTGGGACATATTAGTCATCAGCCTGTCTATTTTGTAAAAGAGACTTGTTTTTACAAAGGTTAGCCAGGTGTGATTGGAATTAAATTCAAGTTGAAAATGCTCTAGGGCGCTTCATTTGATTTTGCCCTTCATCAACTTGTGAATCCTGTTTAGGAAACAGCAGCACATTGCAGAATGCTGTAAATGTGGAAACATCAATTTTAAAATAGTGAGTACTCAAATTGACAGTTGCAACAAAGAGCTTCTAAGTAGTACACAGATGAAACGGATTTAAATTAATTGTTTGCCAAATAATTTTGAATAGGGAACACTTTTGGGAATATCAAACATTTAATTGAAAATTAATACAGAGAAGGAACACATTCTAACAATTTGAGTTGCTTATGGGTGGATAGTTTGAGCCATGAAAAATTTATGTTTGGTATCCTTGTGGACAAAGTATCTTTTAAGTAGGAATTTCTAGCGTTCCAAAATATAGAAGAATATGCTTGTTTAGTATACAGGACTCTTATTACTCGGGCTTTGTTTTAAAGTAGAGTTTGCTGGCTTTTCTGTGGCAATGCTTGTGCGTCATTCATTGTGTACATTAACCACACATATATTTTATTTCTGTTTCACTTGCACTTTTTGACAGCTTTAAAATTTCTACCTTATCTTAAAGTTTCATTAGGAAATATCTGCAGGCTACAGGCTGATAGTCAGAAATAAGAGGAGCCCTATCATTCTGACCTTATCAGGCCACTGTGGACAATTTTTCTTCTACCAGCAGTACTTGATTCTTTTAATCTGATGGTTTTTATATTAAAATTTAGCATATCTACTGAAAAAGCTAAGCTGTCTTGAAATAAGAAATGTTAAACTAAATAAAAATTTCCTTCTATTGTATAGCATGTGTTTAAGGGTTAGCAAGATAGTAATTGAGATATCCTCAGGTGCCCTATGGGTACTCTTAAAAAAATTTTAGTTATTGGCATGCCTTTTTTACTTGAGTGATAATAGAGTAATATATGCAGTACAAATGAGTCCTTTTCACAGAATTGTCTGATGGTGGGTCAATAGAATGAAATACATAAAACACTGCAGAGCTCCTCGAATGGAAGGAAAATAGTATGGGAATGACTGTTAACTGAGGTGTACATTTGCAAGAGCATATTCTCAAATTAGTGTGTTTGTTTCACTTCAATACTTAAAACAAGCATGCAAGAGATGTTTTGGGTTTTTTGATTAGTTAAACACATGTAAACCCATTTAATACAATTTAAAGTGAAAGCAATAATAACATGAGTTTCTTTATGTACATAATTAATTTCCATTAAATTCACCACCATCAAGGTATTTCAAAGTTCTGTTTGTCAATTTGGGTTTTTTTTCTAACTCATTTTTCAGCAAACAGCACATGCTTTGGAAGCAGCATGGATTCTAACCATACTGGTAACAGTCTTGATAACAGGTGTCTGTGTCAAGGACATAGATATTTTGGATGCAAGTGAATAAGAAGCATGAATGCATCTAAAATGCATTCTGTGTTGCATTTCCTTTAGGCAACATAGCTTTATACCCCCTCCTCCTCCTCCATGGTCATTAGAAGAAATTGCCAATAAGCACTGTCATAGGACTCGAAAGAGGAAGAAAAATATCGTGTTGCTGTTGCTTGCTGAAGTTTTTGTGTGTAATTTTAGCCAAAAGCTGACTTGTACATTTGAGTCCTTTCTATGATTGAGGAACATTTTGTGTACACGAGAACCTTGAACATGGATTTTATTGTCAGTGTGATGGCACTGATTTTAGAAAGGTCATACTAGTATAAAAGACTGGTTTAAAACATTTATTCCAAAAGATGAAAACATTTTAATATCAAAATTTACTATCTTCTTTGTGGGAATTATATTTTCTTTGTAGTTTTTGTATGCTAGGTGTTTTCCACAGTCATTAGAAAACTAAGTAGAAAATCCCAAAATGTAATTTTACAAATATAATAGTCTAATAAATCTTTGCTAGAGAAGAAAATGTTACATCTATCACAATGAATGCTGCAGCATTTTGTTGAAAAATACAAAAAGAATGTAAACTTACTTTATATCTTATTAAACAGACATGTAAATGTATATAGGGCAGTATCAAATGTAAAAAATCCTGAAAATATAACTAAACAGGCTGATATAATACAAAGAATTTGACATTTACAAAATAATTTTTGTTTCTTCAATACTGAAAAAAAGATCTAATTGAATTTTCTTTGTACTTTTTATAGGTTTTTTTTATTTTTCCTTCGTTTTGGCCTGTTACCTGTATGTAACATACAGTGCCTTTTTAATGCATTAATGACTTCTAAGACTTTAATTTTGAGGTGCTATTCCATAACATACCTGTAGTTAGCCTGGAGGTACTTCAGTAATCTTTCAGTTCGGTTCAGGAGAGCTCTGCTTGTAAGGTAGTTCAGTCCTGCGTCTATTGTATGCACTGATTATCTGAATTTCTTACCAGACAAAACTGAAATTTAGTAGGAGAAATATCTTGGTTTGATGTATAACACAAAGTGTTTTCTAATTGGATTAATATTTTTTAGAATTGTCTGCGTAAAAGGGTTTTGAATTAGGGAATTCAGGAAAGGAAAGCTTTGTGCTGTCTTGCTTAAGTAGTGTGTAGGAGCAAGTATTGGTAAGACAAGTGGTGTATTTTGTCCAGTAATCCATGATGGAGAGCTGATCTGTATTGTGTAAATACACTTAAAAAGGAAGGATGGCTGGTAAAATTAATTTTTAAATGGACAAAACACCTCAAAACTATCACTCATGTTCATTTTAGTATTCAAGTGGTGATGTCATGTCAGACACAGTGAAGTTAATGTTTAAATACGTTATCAATTTTTTAAATAACTGATACCCAGATTAGGAAGGAAGAAACTCTGAACTTCTTTTTTCCATAATTGATCTTCTAAATATATGTGGCTGTTCTGTAATTTAATTTCCTGAGTAAAGTTTTTCCTTCTGTTATCATCATTACTACCTAAGAATACTACCCATGACAAAGTTTAGCATTCTGAATTCATTAGCTTACAGGAAGGCAGTGGTTCTGTTACATGTACAACAGGCAGAAAACAATCCTACAGCAACGCATAATAAATCACAAGAAATATCATGTTTACCTTAATATATCATGTATTATCTAAAATTATCTGTTTATGTTAAAACTACTAGACCTATGCTGTATAAGAAAATGACGAATGAAATTACATTACAGCAATTACTGTAGGAGCTATTAACTTCAAAAATGAACAACCCCCTCCCCCATACCTGTCCCTTATTAACAGAACCCTTATTTTTCAATATATGACTTTAAATGGAATATTAAGGCATTTTCTCTAGCCAATTTTCTCAGTGCCAGAGCTTTAGTCTTTACAGTTTATTTCAACACTTCCTCTGGATTTTTTTTCCGTATTTCATGCACTACATTATTTTTTTTGTTGTTTCAACAGCTTTTTTTTAATAAGTGCCGATTTTTAATTTAGGTTAGAATAATTCATCTGCTGTACCAAAGATTTAAGTTCAAGACTTAACATTAGGCTAACTTTATATTAATATTTCTAATAATACTTCTGTCATTCAGAAATATATCAGGTCACCATTACCTGCTGCCCCACAGGTGTAAATTTTACATATTTTACATAAAATGCATGAAAAATTAAGTTAGGGGAAGGTCATTCTGCTGTGTGGGACTGTAATATTACACTTGAAGTGCTATCTGAACTTCAAACAAATAATCAGATTTTCCATAATAATTAATAACCTTTAAAAAAAGGGCGATGACTTGAAGAACTGAGATTGCAGACATATTTTTCATATCTTGTATCTGTGTAGTTATTTCCAAATAACACGATAAGAGCACAGAGGAACTACAGAAGCTGTGGAAGAAACTGGGTGCACTCCAAGCATGCGTTGCTGTCATTGATTTACTCTGACACTGTACACACGAGTGTAAGAAGCAGCTGGCTTCAGCCATACATCTTCATCTCTTACCTCACTCCCTTCCCCACATGCATTACAAAACTTACCATCCCTCTGTGCTTTGTGTCAGTTTCTTCTCCACTCCTTCAGCATTCCCATTATCTTAGTGAAGCTGAAGAGGAAGGCGGGTGATCCTTAGGGATCGTATGCATCACTGAGTTTCTCTGGTTCCATTCCTTCTGGTGTCTTTGTACAGCCATCTGCACGAGGGCTGTAAGGGAAGGGAGCCAGGAGAGCAACTGGCACGGTGGAAACCAACTGCTGGTCCCATCCCTGAAATTAGAGACTACGTTTCACACAGATCAGATTTCAAGAAGTCCATGTTTGCAAAAACTATATGCTAGCTTTAAGCTTTTCAGAAAACCTCAAACCTGGAGAAAAAATGCAAACTTCATTTTTCATATAGTTAATAGAACTCATATATCTTGTCAGGCTTATCCTTTTTGAACACTGTTCATCAGTCTCCACTTGATTCCACTGATTCAACTGGATCAACACTGAGAGACTGGAAATGCATCTTTCTTATCAGGAGACTGAGGGCATTCATACTGTAGAAGTTGTAATTCTGGATAGACTTAGTGCTTAGTCTACCTTAGACTCAGGTGCAGTATTACCTATCTTTGTGCACTTTCTATATTTGAAGATGAAAAAAAATTATACTCAGGATTACCCATATATTTTCTCGTGTAATTGCTTTTGGGGTAGCTGTCATCAATTTTGTAAAGTGATTTAATATTTCTGCATGGAATAACTGCACAGGATGGAAAACAGCTTAATAGCAATGAGATTATTACCACAAATGTGGTTCTTAGAGTAACAGACTACTCTTGTTATCAAATATGAATGAAAGATGGTTTCATCATTGTTTGCATCATCTACCTGCATAGCATCTCTCAAGCCAAACCTTATGATTTGGAAACTCATGCTTCAGATTATGGCAGTGGCAATATTCTTTCATAATGGTGTGGGTGAGGAAGAGCAGCACTATGGGCATTCCAATGGCAGCACAAGTCAATCATTCTGAAAATGTCCTTTCAGAAAGAACCGCTCAAATCAACCAAACCAGCTGATCTCTGAGTATCTTGGCTGTTGTTTATTCAAATAATATGTTAATTTACTATTTGTTTTTCTGTTAAATTACTAATTTAAGATGAAAGGGCTTTACTGTTGTGAAGTTGTGATGTGTTGACTCTGGCCTGCAACTAAGAGCCCACCAGCTGCTCACTTAGTCCAGCAGTTTGGGGAAGAGAATTGGAAAGGCAAAAGTGAGAAAAATTAGAGAGTCAAGATAAATATAATTTAATAAGTGATGGGAATCAAAGAAGGGGGAAAAAAAGGGTGATACAAAAGCAATTGCTCACCACTTCTGACCTGCAGACTAATGCCCATTTCTGTATCCTCTGCAAAGGGATATTCTGTTACTCAACATGGCATGTTTCATGAATTGTACTTCTGAAGGAAAATGTCAGTGCCAACTTTCTCATTGCGCTTTAAGCTATTCATACAAACCTTCTCTCATAAAATAATAGGCATTTAATTCCCAATTCCAATGAACTACAAGGTCTTTTGATGGTCTTGTTGCTTCTGGCTTATGTACTAAGACCGGTAACTCCTAAATATCTGGCCTATGCGAGAAGCAGTCTAGACTGCCATGATGCTTTTGTACTCTCCCTTAAATACATTGCTGCTTACTAAATTTAGCATTTAAGATATCACTAAATTTCCTTCAGTGTACTAGGCCAGTTTTTCACTTCAACTCCAGGGTAAGCTGAAAGCAAAAATAACTTTCACTGTGGAGATCATATCTGCTCACTGGAAAACATTAAAAATATTTCAATTTCTGAAAACATTACAATAGCTGATCTCAGTATTTTCTTGTTTTATGAATTAGAAGACTGTGATTTTACAGTTATATTTCTACATAATAACTTTTTTTTTCTTAAAAGAGAAGATCTTGCAGCCTAAAAAACTGGATTCATAAGTACCTGCATAGCATCTACGGAACTGTTTGTACTGCCCTGGCTATCACTCTTTTATTTTAGCATGTTATGACTGCTGTGAAATAGATATGAAATAGAGTTTAGATGCTTTTCTGTCAGTCTACTTTGCCTTCCATAAACATTCAATCAGTGTCAGAGGGTTACATGAAGCCACAAGAAAGAGTGTGAAGTCACATTGAATCAAATTAGTCAAAGCATTAATAGGGTGAGAATGATTAGCTTTATACCCTAGCTGTGTTTTGAGAATCGTATTAAAACTGATATGTACTATCACACTAAATCTTTTGAGTGAAGAATTGCACTGTGCAAGAAAATTTTTTGATAGAATGGCACACTGTATTGCCTCTTGAGCCTCCTGAATCCATGAGGTTTAAGATAACTTCATGAAGTCCTCCCAGTAGCTCAAAATTTTAAGGATGTTAGATTGTCTACTTAAGGCTGAGAGCATTATGAAAGATATTTCCAATGCTACTTTACCAGGAAGTTCAAGCCTCTCTTATATTTATTTAGAATCCTATACAATAATCCTACACAATTTGAAGAGAACCAATTTAACCAGGTGGAAGCCAGCCATTTGATAACTCAGCAGTCATAGCAACAGTCTCCCAGCCGTGGCAAAGAATTTGTCTTTGTTATCTTGCTTCAAAATACAGCCTAAGAATCATTAGCTGACCTCAGCATCTATATAAAATAATTAAGAGAGGAATGAAAGATTTTCTGGGTTTTTTTTCCCAAGATCTGTAACAGTATTAAAAATAAGTATGTGATGCAAGTCCAGTAGCAGAACAATTGTTTGGGCTGTAATTGTTTGCAATGACGGAAGTATTTTTTTTTAAATTATTTCAAATTTTATTTTAAGAAAGATCTTTCCATTTACAAATGCTGTAGAAAAAACCAACCCATTTAGTTTAGGCCTGTTTGTATATATGGTTATTTATGGGCATAAATGTATGCATATATTTTATTTTTATTTATTATTTTGGACCTGAATAATAATTTTTTCACCAGTTTCCATTTGAAGCGAGTACTTTATTTTCACTGATTTTGTGTGTTGGGTATCCTGTTAGTTGATACCTGTAATTCCTAAGCACAGGCATATAATCCACTTTTCAAAAGACTGATTTTCTGTTCAGACCGGTCGCCTGCTACTGCTGAAACAGATGATAATTTTTGAGTCCCAATATGAGAAATAGGGAGGGAATAACCATAATATATATTTTAAAGAGGATTTTTTAAATACATTTGCTTTAAATTTGGAGTCTACAAAATAGTGCTTGCTGATATATTGCCAAGATATTTATTCAAGCTACTTAACTTGTTTCTGAAACATTTGTGATAAACAGTATCAACTGTTGTGAATCCTCATTGAATGAAAAAGGAGTTTCTGTGCTTAAAAAAAAAAAAAAACCAAAAAAAACCCTTCATGTAAGACAGGGCTAATTTTAAAGATCATATAGTTTCATTTGGGTTCTTTAGTTTTATTTGTTTGCCCGCACCAAGCGTTTTCAGTTGGACACGATGTCAGCCGGCTCCGACATGGACCTGCTGCTCGACAAAGATGAGCCCTTCGGCCGCATCGTTAGCACCTCTGTGATAGGAGTGAAGAAAGGGGGAAAAAACCCTCTACGATTACAGCTGAAGACAGGAGTGAGAATATGTGCGAGCAACACCTTGGCAGGCAGCGAGGAGCAAGGTCAGTGCAGAAGCAGGGGGCGGAGGCGCTCCGGGCGCCGGAGCTGAGATTGCCCTGCAGCCCGTGGTGAAGTTCATGGGCGGGCAGCTGTGCCCCTGCAGCTCATGGAGGACCCCATGCCAGAGCAGGTGATGCATGAAGGATGCTGTGACCTCGTGCGGAGCCCCTGGCAGAACCTGCAGACCCGTGGAGAGAGCAGCCCGCACTGGAGCAGGCTCCTGGCAGGACTTGGACCCCGTGGGGGACCCCCGCTGTTGCAGTCAGTTCCTGAAAAACTGCAGCCTGTGGGAAGGACTCACGTTGGAGAAGTTTGTGGAGGACTGTCTCCCGTGGGAGGGACCCCACACTGAAGCAGGGAGCGGGTGAGGAGTTCTACCTCTGAGGAGGAAGGAGCAGCAGAGACAACAACCCTCATTCCCTGTCCCCGGGTGGGGCTGAGCTGGGAGGAGTTGGAGAATTTGGGAGTACAGTTCAGCCTGGGAAGAAAGTAGGAGCAGGAGCAAAGATGGTTTTTAATATTTGGTTTTATTTCTCATTATCTTACTTTAATTTCCCTGGTAATAAATTAAATTAATATCCCCAAGTCAAGTCAGTTTTGCCCATGACAGCAAGGGCTGAGTGATCTCTCCCCACCGTTATCTTGATTCATGAGCCTTTCATTATACTATCTCTCCTCTGTCCAGCTGAGGGGTGGAGTGATAGAGTGGCTTTGGTGGGCACCAGGCATCTAGCAATGATCAACCCACCGTATAATATTATCATATTATTTTAACAATTTTTAAAGGTATTTTTAAGTACACCCCTTTTTTCTGATAGGTGAATCATTAATCTTCTGTTATTTACACAACTTACATCTTCACCAGATCTTAAAGATGTAATTTTAACTTTTACACACTCCATTTTGTTCAACTAGTGCCAGAATTAGCGTACTAGAAGATTCTAATGCAAAAATTCTTTACCTTCATCAAAGTAAGATTAAAAAATATTTCCTAGATTAGGAACATCCATCAGTGATTTATTTAAGAATAAGATAAAAAGTGAACAAAAGGCTAAGATATATACCTTGTAAAGCAAAAATCTTGTTTTAATAACTAGGTATGTAACTAACTGGCATTGCTCCAGTGAGTGCTTCATCAAGTTACTACACTTTCACCAAATTTCACTGAAATCATGACTCCATGTCCAAGGTGATCACCAGCTATGAGATTACAACTGTGCTCTGTAAATTTCTCTCTGATACAGTAAGGGGTAGACCAAAGCTGGTAAGCTCCTATATAAAGGAACCAGAGAACATTGTTTCAAAATCCACAAACTAAGGCTTGAAATGTTCAGAGGTAACTGGATTCCTGTCTGCTTATTTCATGTAAAGCTCTGAAGTCTGTTTTTTTTTCATGGATTTTCCAAATATGTAGGATTTCTGCAAGTTTCGTAAGATTGGTCTGTACTGTAGCCTGGACTTACAGAAATCCAAATACAAGGCAGTTAGAGTCAATGTTTTTGCTGGAGTATCAAGCCATAAATGTCTGATTGTGTCTGGAATATCTTGAGTTCTTTGTCCTGCCCGTGCATTTAACCTGCAGGTCTAGGAAAATTGATGTGCCAGTGCTTCCAGGGACACTTTTTGTTTAGCCCCAGAATAAATTGTACCAGCACTTTTTCTCTATCTTTAGAAAGATCCAGACAGGGTCTTCTTTCACACTACTGAAGCTATATGCTACTATTCAGGTTTGGGAATGGATAGCTCTGAAGTCTATAATATCCCTAACATGTCTTCAGATCATTGGTTGAATGCTTGAAAACTATGAACTGAAACAGCTTGTGGCAATGAAGCTTAACTGAAAGCAGGCCTGCCCCCGCTGAGAAGGCTGTTTGTTTCAGACTGGTTTTGGTGTTATCTTTTGACAAAGGTTAAGCAGCTCCCTGCTAAGAGTGTTGGCTATTACAGACCACATTGTTTAGGAATTTTATTCTTCCCTTGCTAATACAACTGCAGAAGAGAACCACCTAGCTGCCTAACTTGAACATAAGCATTCTGCTAGAGACACAATAGGAAGACTACTATTCCTAGATAATCAGTGGACAGGGATTTAACCCAAAGAGATTTAAACAGATATTTTTCAGCACGCTTGGGAACAGTTGAGAATTTTCTACTAATTCATGTGACTGATACTTTTATTAATTTTATGAATATTTCTATTTTTTAAATACAGTAGATGATATTTTAACTATACATTTAGAAAGAATTCTGCGCACTTAATGTTTTTCTAATATTAAAGTGCTTCATAAAAAACAGCTATTAATAATGATGATTTTTTATGCATCCCCAATGAGTTAATTAAAATGACAGTAATGTTTCAATTTTAATAAGAATTCTGCTGCTGTCAATGAGGTGAAAGTATTTGGGCAGATTTTTAGCACCTTAACTTGGTGCCCAGTGGACATAACAACAGAAATTAAGTACATGTAATTAATACCAACAGAAAAAAAAATAATTGTTAAAAGCAATAATTGCCATCTGTTCTTGTCAGCATTATTAATGTGCATAGAATAGCCTTTATTGCAAAATAGCTTACAACTGTAGTGTTGACAAAACTTGTTTCTTTCAAAGTAGCTGGACTTGCATTAAAGAAGGTAAGGTGAGCAAACAAATTCAAAATGTTTGCACAGCCTAAGAGTATTGGTGTATCAGCCAATTTATAATTAGTTGCAGCTTGCAAGGAATGCAGATCTCATAAGGAATAAAACCACAATAATACTTGTGGATAAGGTGCTGAACCATTCATGTGTTATACTTTGATATCTTGTAACTGTTAGAGTTAATCTGGCAATGCAAGTTTGATTTCTTATTTTCTGAGGAAAAAATATGCCTTGTTTCAGTTCCCATAGCTACTGGCATTGAGTTGATGTATTTGCTATGCAAAAATAAGCCTTTTTGCAGTTTTGTAGATTTAGTACACTCTATATTGCAAGATTTTTTGAATAATTTTCTTGGCCTAGAAGGAACAATTTAATGCAGTTTAGTAAAATGATACTTTACAATTAGTTATCAGGTTCTCTTCTAACCTAGTTTCCTAAGGCTTATCTGTGTTCTCAGGTTATTGCCAGATCCCTACAGTCTCCTGAATCTCTTCAAATCTGGTAGCTAAATTCTGCAACTTTGCAGAGAGGTAGAGGTCTGAAATATCAGGTTCTTATAAGATTCAAGTTTAGGCAAAAAAAAAAATAAAAGTGTGATTTAGGTAAAAAAAAAATTGTTTAGGTAAAAATAACATGATTTTATTCTTTATTCTCCATAATACAGTGGGAGGATATTCTGTGAGCTGAGGCAGAACTCCCAACAGGGTGAGCCAGTTGTGGATGGCCCTTGCTTGTAGCTCACAGAACATCTTTTATCTGGCCTCAAAGAACCAAATGCTCCTAGTTCCATGGATTACTGAAGAATGTGTGCTGGATTTTTGTCATTGGCACAGGATTCAAATTATGGTTACTGTTAGTTTGTGGAGGAATGAAATATACATTGCTATTCAGGGATGTATAGCTTTAGTTAAATGTTTATACTCAGATTTTCCCATGCTGAAAAGTGTTTGAAATACTTTCTGGAGGGAGGCAACAGAAATTTGTCTCTTGAGGCAGTGAGCTCTGCAACTTATCAAATTCATAGAGAAGTTCAGAAAGGTATCAATTTAGATAGTGAAACTGAGAGCCTTGATGCTATCTCTGAGCAAATAACAAATGACAAAATCAGGCTTTTCGCTAGATTTGGACAATAATAATTTCTGTTTCAAATGTAAGGGTGTTTGGTTTGATTTGTGTTTTTAATGTGTGTCACTTCATTTGTTTCTGTATGCCCATTTTGTTATTCTGGTCATATATTACTGTCATTTTTTTTTTTTTTTTCAGTTGAATTTAATTTTAGTGCCAATAGCTCAAAAGAAATGCTTTCAAACAACAGGACCTATAAGAGATCACCAACTGTGTCTTGAAATCAGCTTTAAAACTCTCTTGGTTTTCTCACAGTACATTTAAGATTTAATTCTTCAAATTGTTCATCAATGAGAGATTACCATCCATTTCTATACATGGATAATTTATGAGAGGAGTTTTTTTCTATGATTTTCACAGGGAAATTCAATTGCTGTTTCTAAGGCATAGTTTGAGAAACATTAAGAAAATTATGGCATGTTAGGTTTAATTAATCTGAAAAGAATTTCAGATTAAAAAATGTTCAGTTCAATATATAGAGGCTGATGACCAGAGAAACTCAATGCTTCTAGAAATATTTTGTCTGCATATAGTAATTTCAGACAAAGAGATAAAATGGCAAATTTCTTGCAAGAAATAGTGACATTTCTTAGTTCAGCATTCAGAATCACTGGACATAAATATTTTGCTGATGCTGACAAAGAATTTATATATTCCTTTTATATTTTTTAGCTTGCAAGGCAAGAGTAGTCACTCACAGCAGTTTATAATTCCTAAAGCTCTGGTCACTTGTCTGTGATAAAAAATCTTAGAAAACTTTAGCTTATTAAACAGTTTTGTGGTTTGGATGTCCCCTTGCACTGGAATAAGGGGCTTTTAATTATTTGCAACAACAAATGCATTACTTTAAGAGATCATAAAATAGATGCTGATGGAATATTTCTGGTTGAATTACATGAGTAGATGTCAGTAGACTCACTGGTCTAACTGATCCTATTTATAGTAGTATGTGTACAGTTTGTCCCCTCTACCATAGGATAATGCTTAACTCCACAATTATGGCAGTCATTCTGTAATATGATGCTAAACTACTTTCTTTAAACATATGACACTACCAAGGAGCTGGACTTTATAAGTTCATAAATCCACATACTAAAGCCAGTATGAAATAAGAAATACGAAATTATCTGAGTTTAAGGCATAGCCAGCACAACCAAGAAGTTATGTGAATTTAAGGCACATACTGTCTTCTTAAAAGTCAGAATGTAAGTAAAGAGAAATGCCCAGACTTAGGACTTGGAATTCCTCTATTAAGTTTTTTTCCTAAAAGCTATGTTCACATAGACAGTGAGTTTTGCATTTAACCTCGGTTCTTTAAAGCAATTCTCTGCTTTTTTCTTGAACACCAGGAATATCACTAGATGATCTTACGAGCGTCTTGGTTTGGATGGCCTTACAAGGTCATCTGTTTTTAATTTGAACAATTATGTCTGTAGATAAGTTCTTATCACTGGGCCAAATTCTAAATGAAGAGAGAATTCCTCGATGTTTAGCTTCCTAAAGAATTACAAATGCTAGACTGGATTAATAAAATTTATTGTGCTACTCGTTATCAGACCATACTGTTTGTTTCTTATACTTAGCATAAGTACCAAAAGAATAAATAGACTTGCTTTTTAAATCTAAGCAGTTCCTAGCTTTCTCCAGGAAGCTGTCCTGTTGCTGGATGCCATTGATAAAAATGAAGGAAAAATTATCAAACTTTTTCTATTTACTGGAAGATAAAAAATAATTGAGAACTTCTATTTGGACTCTTTTGCTTCTGCTATGCTGAACTGATCAGTGGGGAAAACACCCAGGAGGAGTCATTTCTGAAGAGCACAGCAATTTTGTTTGTTGTCAACTGACGCAGATGTTCATTTTACATTAATTTTCAGTGTTATTCAAGCAGCTTTCAAATTAATGTAATCAATAACATTAATGACCTTTAAAAAGCAAAGGAAGTATTAGCAATGGAATATTAAATATAGAAACCTTCTGTATTTGATATCAAGCTGTCTATCAAACTACAGACATTTCTAAAATGGTGGGCACTAAGAGAGACATATTAAATTTGTTAACAAGATACTGAAAAACCATATGTGTGGCAATAAAACTTCCTTCTCTGACTTTCTCTTCATTTCTTCATACATAAAAATTATTTTCCCCTGTTAATTGTATGCACTGATACAACCATCTTTTGATCATAATTTCTTATGTGTAGTGTGCGAAAATGCTTTGCAGGTGCTGGACTTAAAATTGTCACTTCAGCCACCATTCAAATGGACACAGGAATGCAATTTCATCAACACTATGAATCCTTATGCTTCCATTGTCTTTATGCAGCTGTCTTGAGGATCATATGTACATGTAATTATATAGCTGTATTACACATAATTTTTCTTCCTGTTTTCTTTGTTTTCTTCTTTTGAGTATGGTCATTTCTGTTGCAGTCACTTAATTCTTTTTTTCTGACAGGTCTCTGTACAAACTAAGACCAAATACTGTGACTTTTAGAGAGAGAGATGGGTGGAGGCAAGATACGATACTGAACCAACACTGGAATATTAGTTACAGAAAAAAAATGTAATGACCCATTACTTAGATTTTTGAAACTTGTATTTTCTTCATTGTCTTACATTTTTATCATACAAGTAGTGATTTCAAAGGCTTCAGAAGGATATAAATAAAATAATTACAACACTGTTTCTGTAGTGTAGTGCATGGGTCGAGTTACAGTGATGGTGAGCATCATCATATTTGGCTTCCTGTGAGATACCTCTTATTCATTCATCATTTTCTAACGTGTTTTCAAATCGTTTAGGTGTTTCATGCCTTTTTACTAGGTTATGACTGGGTTAAAATATTTCTGCTATCAGTAATATATAGATAGATGTTTTCCTGTAAGTCTCATCATCATTTTTATACTATTTTATTGCGTGTAAGCTAAAAAGGAGAACAAAAATAATAATAATAAACACCCTACCCAAAACAAAACCCAATAAATAAAAAATCAAAACCAAACACAAAAACACCATAATAATGTCCACAAGTCTTTTTTTTCATTGTGTTGAATAATGTTTTATTTTTCTGTGTTTCCATTGGAGCTAGAAGACACAAATTTTTATTTGAGTTGAAAAATTAGGAGATGGGGAAGATGACAAAGACAACTTCAGTGGAAATATTTTCTATTTTCTGGTAACATTTTGGTAATGTTAGTGTAAGGGAGCGTGGGGTTTTTTTGTGTTTCCTTTGGTTTGAGATTTCAAATAGAAAGACATTTAATGTTAGTTTCTGTACCACATTGTACCACTGCGTGTGTTATGATCATAAGTTTTTTTTCTGAATTGATAGTTGTTCCCCCCACCCCTCCCAGCCTGCAGTATATGGGAATGGCTTGTCATTCTCTTAGTTTTACAATAATCTAGACAGGTTCAGAAAAGTTCCCTAAAGTTTGTGTAGTGTTTAAAAGTAGGCTTCTTGTGCTTCTCTAAGGAAAAACAGGCAATACTGTCTATATTTATCATTCTTAAATTTTGTTTTCCTTTTAATATGTAAACGATTTTCCAAGGGGAATTATCATTTAATTCTTTTGCTTTCCACTTACTACTTCATTTCAGTTTTAAGTCATCAGTGCATTTGGCAATTCTACAGCTAGTTTCTCTGTTTTAGTAATTTATGCAGATTAGAAGCAATGAAGATCTGAAAACTGACTCCCCTGTGGCCCTTTTCAGCACTTTACTTTCTAATCACTTTACTTTAATCAGTTCTTTATCTGTTCCCATGTTTAACCTGAATCTTTCTTGCTTTCAGTTTAAGATGAAGACTATCATTTGAGACACTATCAAAGACTTTATGTAGATCCAAATTATGATGCTTGTACTCCTATTATCAATTGTATTTCTAATCTTCTCAAGAGGTGACTGGTTGTCAAGATTTAAATTTCTTAAAAAAAGTATTTTGAAGGTAAAGTGTATTTGTTTTAAATTATTGACAATTATTTAACTCTCATCTTTAAATGAGTTGTATGCTATTGTGTAAACTACAAATTTTTAAGGTCAGCTCTCTCACTTGTTCCCTTTTAATGCCACCATGTGTCACTCAGTGTGTGTGTGCACTCACTCACAAATACTGGCTGTAATAAGGCAGGCAAGGCAAAGAGTAGGAATAATTTTGCATTTCAGCATATGCAGAGCAGATTACTGTAGAACTCTTGAAGGCTGCGGGAGAGTTATGTACCTTTGGTCCTAACAGATCAGATGAAACTGACTATTTAGACGGAGAAATGAACCTCAAAGCTTTTCTCCTCTGCTCACTGCCAACCTTCATGTTAGAGAGGTAGTAAGATTATTCCAGATGTTAAATACCTTACTGGACTTTGAATGTGAGTGATCTTCTGCTGAGCCTAAAACTGATGTCTATGATTGTAGGCCATAATAATATGACCTATCACTATTAATTGGATTTTTAATTTTCAAAACATATTCTACACCTAATCATGTTTAGAATAATATCTTACGTAATACATGAATTTTTCATTTATAACTGAGAACATTTAAGACAGAAAAATTAGAAAGCCTAGGGAAAACCAGAAAAACTTAGCGCTAAAATTACAGTTATATATTTAAACTTTTCAGTCTAGTGGTTAGTGTCTGATCTATTATAAAAGAATTTTTGTGTTGGCAGCTGCTGAAACAGGTTGACACTGATTAGTTCTGAGTTGCTTAAGTCAGATTTTCCTACTTAATTCTACCATGATTATAAAATAACTGGTTGGACTTGATGATCTCAAAAGTCTTTTCCAACCTAGTTCCTTCTGTGATCAAAATTATAAAGGTTTCTTTGAGAATTGAAGGCGAAAATTTAAGATAATGGTTATATTTTTCTTGTTTTGATTACAAGTAAAATTAAATGGAAGAACAGGCATATGTTAGGGGTTCAGGATAGGCATGTAATTCAGGATATGTTGCCACTTGCATAAATTATTCTGATAGATTCAAAGTTAAAGAGAATTTAAAACACAGTAAAATTACTACAAATTGATTCAATATCTGAAGGGAGCCTACAGGAAAGATAGACAGGGAGTTTGACAAGCACGTGTACTGACAGGGCAAGTGGGAGTGGATTCGAACTGGAAAAGAGTACGTTTAGATTAGATACCAAGAAGAAATCCTTAACTGTGAGAGTGCTTAAGGCACTAGAACAGGATGCCCAGCGAAGTTGTGAATGCCCTGTCCCTGGAAGTGTTCAAGGCCAGGTTTAATGGAGCTCTGAGCAACCTGGTCTAGGGAAAGGTTTCCCTGCCCATGGCAGAGGGGTTGGAATTAAATGATCTTTAAGGCCCCTTGCAACCCAACCCATTCTATGGATCACAGATAAACTATCGGAATTGAGGTATGTGCTTTGAAAAGGCTCATATAATCATATGCATGTTGAAGCAAAGACACTGACAGAGTTCAAATTCTACTGTCTCACAGGCACCTACTCAAACAGACTACCCTGGGTTGCACTCTGAAGATTAACAGTCAAAAAAGCTCCACCAAGTAGTTCAAGTAGTAGCTGTAGTTCAAAAACTGCCATTAAACAAAACAGAATATATTTCACTTGTAGGGATGCCTAAGTTCCTCAGTGTTTAGTGAGGCATGATAGTAAATCTGAATTCTAAAATACATTAGAAGACTTTGCATTTCACAGTATGTAAAATGAATGTATTTGACAAGAGTATTACCGATTAACACATTCTGAAATAACACTTCAAAAATTCATCAAAATGTTTAAAGACAGAAGAACTTGGTAATGTTTTAGAAAGGTCTTTTTGCTCACTCTGCTCTGATACAGTGTACAGTGAGTGGCTACCATGGTAACATACTTAATTTAGTAATCTTCAGATCTACACTGGCCTCAGTTTAATGAACATCTTTTTCAAAGAGCAATGCTAGAATAGATGTTTGCCACCCATAATTATAGCTATTAATCACTTTAGATAATACGAGGATGTGTCAGCTCTATATTTACCTAGTAGCATATGCTTGTGTGATGAAAAGGCCCATGCAATCAAAAACATATGCTCAACTTTGGAACAGTCATATTTCCTTAAGGTGAGAATGGCAAAAGATTAGTCAATATTTACAGTAAAAATATCCTTTCTGTTTGCTATAAAATCAACTCCAATACCCTCAAATAGAGGAACATCAATGACAGTATAAAATAGTCAGTAAAAGAAACAGCAGGCAAAAATAAATGGAATTTATTTTCCTTGTAGCATGCAACTGAACAAAAAGAGGAGGTAACTTTTATTAAAAATACTTTCTTCCTTTGTAATAAGAAAATGGCCAAAAAAAGTGTGAATTTCCCAGGCTATTTTTCATCCTATATTTATATGATTTTATCTTTCTTATCCTTCAGACTACAATGTATTATTTTAGCACATAACCCTTTGGACAGAATATCTTTGCTTACAGCTGAGAGTGTATGTAGTTATCCATCTTGCAGTCCCCAAAATAAGCAATTTATCCATTCTGCAGTTCCCAAAAGAAGGAATTATCTGCTCAGAAGCCATTTCAGATTATCATTGCTAACACAAGGAGAATTTGTAGGGCTAAAAGATGACTGATTTTAGTCCATAAACCAGCAGGTTTTTTTCAATAGTAAATTTTTAAACTTCATGAAATATGCATAATCTGTAAATTTCTACATTTGTGTTTTTCTAAACGTTTGTTTTTATAATGTTTACAGACAACAAGATACTTGATTTAGAAGCACATAGATATCTCTTTCAAAATGGTGCTTATACCCCAAACTATAATTATAACACTTGTCTTCATCATTTGTGCGCATTTGAAGTTTCAGCTCAGTATTTTCTGGTTATTTTGGAATATTCATTAGCAGATAATTGTGTTATTCTACAAGAAATTATAAACATTCCAAGGTCATGAATCCTTCAAAGGTGAAGGACAGAAGCTATATTAAGTCATGAACAGGTTTTAATGCTGAATGTCCTTCTGCCGAAATATGGTTCTCAAACTTTCTGAACAGAGGTGGGAATGCAACGTATCTTTCCGTGATATTACAACTAGTAATACAGTGTTTTAAATTAAACCAAACTCCATTTTCTTATCTATCTTATGTTTCTCAGTGTTTCAGATTATAAAGGCTGACATACTGGCACAGAGTAGTTTCTACCCCATTTTTACCCACAGAGGTAAATCTGCCCCATTTTTTGTTATATAATATTTTTTTTTTACTAAAGATTAGTGACTTCTTTTTTGAAATAAGTTTTAAACATAAAAGATACTTAGCTGCAAATTGTTTTATCGCATAAACATGAAGCCTCTTACAGTGTAGTAAATAGTGTAGGAAAGAGTAAAAAAATTTGTTAATTCTTTATGTTTACAAATAATTTTTTTTTCACCCCTCCTTGCACTTTCCCACTCAACTCCTTTTTTTTTTATTTCTGGGAACACTGTCACTGAAAACTTTGTTCATGGCAGAAATGAAAACACCATGTTTTTTACCAAAAGGCTCTTCCTGAAAATTTTGCTCTTGAAATAGAGTGAAACACTCCTATCATATATGCATATGAAATCTTGGGGGCATTATTTCATGTTTTCATGCTGAAGGCAAAAGGAAAGTTTCAGTTATTATTTCAGTACTTCTAAAGTGATGAAAAGAAATGAAAAACAACAGATGCACTGAAGTGAGACAGTAAATTTGATGTGCTCTTATCAGAAAGCTGCATTTATGAGACTTCCACTCTGTTGGGATATGCCTCCAAATGCTACAACCTAACAGGAAATAAGGAGAGATTTCTACAAAATATGTATTTTGTGATCACTGAAGTCATGAAAAGAAAGAGAAATAAGTTGATTTTAGCTCTGGAAATAGATTTGTTTCATTGTGTGTTTCCTGAGTTTGTAAGTTCAGAATAATTTATTCAATGCAGAAAATTTAATGAACTTTCAAAATAGATAACTAAATAGGAAATATGAGTGATTAGTAAATATTTTTCTTAAGTCTTTGTATGTGCTATACAACAGTACAATATGCTAAGTTGCACAGTATTTATTTTCATATCTTTAGTGTCACAACACCTCTGAGTCAGAATGCTGTTGTGCAAGACTGTGTTCAATTACAGAAACAAAAAATGGCTTTGGTCCATCAGAACTCAAACCAGAAGTACTAAACAAGAGAGAGCAGGTGAAGAGGAGAGGAAAAAGATACAAGGAAATGCTGGACTACAAAATTCTCTGTTAGCTTGGATTTTAGATATTGTTGAAAATTCTGTAGCTAGCACTTAAAGCAAGTACTGAAACATGCTTAGACTAATAAAGGTGTTTTGCCCATAAATGCTAAAATAAGTGGGAGGTCAGCACTTAGGAGCTATCCGAATCACATTGAGATAATTTCTTTTAACCTTTTTGCAATTCTCAGAGCATATCACGTTTCATGAACCCTGCAGCTTCCTTGATGAGAATCAGAGAAATACACAGAGGGGGACATAATTAAGATTAATCCGTACATATTTAACTAACTAATGAATGTGGTTTACTTACAGTGTGTATTCTGAGATATCATTAATAGTACCTTATCTTCTTTGAACAGGTAAATATCCCATTTCAACAGATTGCCAAAAGAAACTGCGAAAGGCTTCAAAGGTAAGCACCTCCTTAAAAATCCTTCAAATGATCATTCTTTCTGGTTTATCAGAAAAGAAAATGGAGAATGTTAATTCTTTTTGACTATCTGGATGATATCAAACGATTGCAGATGGCATTAATCAACATAGACTTCCTGTTCGGTATGCTGTTTACATATAAAAGACAAATTTTCACTTTACTCTTGTTTAAAAGGATAAGCTTAATTAATTTCGTAACTGCAGAAAAAAAGGATTCATGTGTGAAAATAAAGTATTAAAAGCTTGTAACATTCTTACTGTATTTTTCCTTGTGCAAGATTAAAAGCATACTGTTAAGCTACTAGAAAATTAAACTTGGTAAGGATTATATTTTTTTTAAATATGAAAGCTTTCTAACTTCACTTTTAAATTTTGTTTTACTTGATACAACTTTCTTTCATTCATCTAGGAAATATAAATTTGAATTTAGTTTCAAAGATTTAATTAATTTTGAGAGCTCTTTCAATTTGGAATACATTTGGTTTGCTTTCAGTTGTGGGAAATGATTCAGTGTCATATTGTGTTCAGACTTCTGTTTGTGGTACTTCATTGTTCTTCAACTATGTCTCCTGTGGCAAATAGCTGATTTTTAAACTCTTCTGTCCACCTTTACAGAAAATATTCTTGTCTCTCAAGGACACAGAAGACAAATTTTCACTAAAATTGTTATTTTTAAGTCATCAAGTTAGAGAGGATGACAAGGACATTGTGGTCTGCCCTGAACTTGGATTTGTTAACCAGAGAGAAAGAAAGAGCGTTATTGCTCCAGTCATCATCTCTGTGCATACTTTATTTTAAAACACTGTGTATTTTAAGAGCCTGTCACATGTCATTTCTGCATATGTTTTAATGTATACACTGACAGGATAGGAGATCCTGTATCAATTAATATTTAGCCATACTTTTCTACCCTGCCTTAAAAAAAAAAGTCCCATAATTACTTTGTCTTCCCAAAACATAGCTTAATAATTACAGATATTAATGGAGAAGTTCTTAGAAAGTTCCAGAAGTTTTTGGGGATTGTGCCATATATCATCTGAGTACTGGACTTTTATGGGACAAAAACATTTAGCTGGAGTATCTAAGCTGAGACAAAAAGTCAAAGGCTCATTTTAGAACATGCTTTATTCCCAGACTGACCAAGGACTTCAAGCCTGGTCTTACGTCCCGGAAGAATTCCTGAAATATTCAGCCTTTCAGTATTTTGGCTTTGGTCCTTTTTTTCTTTTTTTTTTTTTTTTAACTTTCTTTCAAAAAATCTTTTAGAAATTATTTTTTTTTTTCTTCTTGATTGAAATTCCAGGGCATGGTGATATATGGGGGAGCCACTTTCATTATGCCTCAGTGTGCTACCTAACCCTCTCTTTGTAGTCTTCCAGTACACCTGTAATGCTTAGATTCATCAAAAAAATCCAAATTTTCAGTAGTCTATTATACTTCAGAAATTATGAAGGAAATCATATCATAAAATGGCTGATTTTTTGTGTGTGTGCAGATGTATTGCCAAGTTTGTTTCATTTTTTATTTTTTCTTTCCAGCTCTCGTCTTTATATAAAAATATAATTGATGAGGTAATTTGTTACTTTCCCAAGTACCTCTGGTAGACTTTGATCATGCCGAGATTTAAATAGTGTTGGCTAAGTGAAAATGTTTCAGTAAATGTAGGGAAAAAAGAACCTTACAGGAGAAAAACATGGAAGAGTTAAAAAAAGCGTGCTGAAAAAAACACACAAAGGAGGGGAAAGAGAGGGTGCCATACTCCAAGGTCCTATTTGAATGCCACTGAGTGTGCCTAGGAGAATCATCATTGAAGGACATAAAGTATCAGGATGAGAAAATACATGTCACATTTCTGACAGGTACATCTAACTATGAAAAAAAAAAGCCCTATTCAGCATAGGAGGTTAAAGGAAGAATAGAACTAATGACATTACAATCCTCTTGAGAAGTCTTGTTTTGTTTATTAAATAAGCCACTGTAGTAAGATAAGTAAGAAGAACTGCTTAGTCTGGCAGTGTTAATTGATGCTGTCCTGGGAGTTTATTGTTATGTATTAGTCTTTTTGTCCTTTCATGTAAAGATGTCAGCACATTGTAGCTGACAGGATGTACTGTATATTATAAATTATTCTAATTGGGATAGAAAAATGGCCATTAATTCTTGCTACTCTGTATATCTAAGGCATGACTTTAATTTGTACATAATATTATTTCCGAAGTGTGGGGTTTATTTTAGGATGTACTTTGAATGAGTACTCTTTCTGTGAAGTGTCCAGATGCAAAGGAGTTTATTCCATCCAGTTAAGTTTTGACACATATAGATATATTTCCTTGCACAAATACAATGAACTTGTGTATACGACACGAACATGATAGGGAATGAGGACAAGAGATAAAAGGAATAGAGCCTTTCAAGCCTGACATGAGATGCTTAGAAGAGAATCTTGCACTCTTTCTTGAGCACAACTTGTATTGACAGCAGTGCTAGAATCCAAAGACGGGGACAGGAAAGGGCAAGTATCAATTTTATTCTATCTTTCATATTATGTCGTGAGTGCATGGAATGCAAGGATGGGCACACTGTATCTTGTGCAGGTGGTTATGGCAATGTGGGTTTTCCCCTTACTTCTGTAACTCTGGGGCATGTAAAGTTTTAGGGATAATTTAAAGCAAAATGAATACATTTCCTTGCAGTGAATTACTTCAGGGATGCTATTTGAATCCTGAGGGCAATTATTTCCAAAGAAGATAGCTTTCTATCCTTCTGAATTCCATTATTATATTGATGCAGCTTGTAGCCATTTCAATATATAAAACACTTTGGGAGAGCTTTTTTTACCTCTTAATAAAATACTAGTGGGGATTTTTTTTCAGAATTTCAGTAAAAAGCTGAAAAATAGAAGTAAGTACTGTTTTCAATCCTATTTCTGTAACACAGTTGAGCAATCTTGTGTATTCAGTTTTGGGCCAATCCTGTCTATACGGAACACTTTAAATATTGCTCTTCCTGGTAAAATGTGATGGAAGTGCCTTGAGGATGTGTATGCTAAATATTTATTTATTGCATGGCTTATTGCCTAAGTTTTTTTCTCCTTAGAGGCCCATATATTAAGTACTAGAGCATTTCAGTTGAGATTATTTAGCCCATGCATTAGGAAGAATTATGAATTCGAGTGTGTATCATCCGTTTTGTTTAAAACCTCATTTGTCAAGCAGGTGTGTTTCTATTAGGAGAAAAAATACAGTTCCCACAACTACCATTTTCAGCTATGTGACTACTTCTCTTTAAGACAGAAATAGCTGTTGTGATGAAAAAGACATGAGGGTCAAGAGAATCTCTTTAAAGACTTACGTAGTGGTTTTCAAAGGATCAAAGAGATTTGGAAGACCAGTTTCAAGAAAAATCAATGCAATTTAGGAGATGACATCATCTAGCAGACAAAATTACTTCAGGCAGGATCCATAAACACAGTTAGACATTGCAAGACCTAATATTCAGAACCATCTGCAGACGCCTACATTGCCTATATAGTGCACGAAAAGAGTTAAGCCCCTCTGAATGAGACCCACAGTCAAGAATGTATGGATCAGACATTTACCTACAGTTAATCATTAGGAAATCATAGGGTATGGTGAAAATGATAGTGAAGTGACAGGCTTGCTACTCCTCTCATGGTTTAGGATTACTGCTACTTCAAGTGACTAAACCTTGTTCTTGTTTCTTTCCTTAGGATTTGACTGAGGTTACCTTTTAAAAAATTTAATAGGAGATCTGTCCCTGAAGGGCACAATTAATATGTATTCTACTTACTGTACTCCAAATCACGTGACTGACTATAACAGGACCCTGGCAAGTTTTCCATGCAAGCGGAAATTCTTACCTTCCATCTAGTGAGAGTCATACTCATTAGTAGAGAGTTATACCAGGCAACACTAATTTCTTCCTGTCCGGTTGAACTGAAATTCCAGACACAGTAAACTGAAGAGAAAGAACTGGTTTGGGCTCAGTGGTTAAATTTGGAGAATAGAATTAGAGTCCAGGTCTATTGCCATGCATATGGATTCAATATGTAATTTACATGAAATATATACTAAATTACATAAATATTCACTGATTAGGTAAGTGAACTTCCCTTGGCCTGTTCTTCGACACTCAATCCTATTAAAAAAACTAGATTAACAAAAAATCAATTACTTTCTATTTGTGGTATCTTTGCATGCAGACACTACTTGATTCAGCGTCATCAGTCTAAAACAGGCACAGTAAAATTGTTTTATCCTGACTCATTCAAAGAGAAGAAATATTCAGGGGTTTTTTTTGCTTTTGTTTTCTGAACTTTGCACAGTCTGGCATCATACTAACACTGAGAACTGTATAAGAATTTGTAAATGTTTTCTCACTCCTTATCTATTAAATAAGGCTTCTTAGTAGGAAAATTACTTCTTCTTTTGGAATTTTATAACATAGGAATAAATCCCAAAGCTTCTGCTACTTTTTCAATTTGAGGGATTTTAGTTGGGTTTTTTTAAAATATAAACTACTACTTCTGACAACTTGGTCTCATTAGCTGAATTTACATAAATCCTCTACTCACGAACAGGAATTGGCTATAGAAATTCTCCTGCTAACCTCACTTGCCCAACAGTAAGAAAAGACAGAAATCTATTCTGCCTTTTCTTGTTGGCATTTGGCATGCCAGTTGAGAGATTAAAATTTAAATTTCTACGATGCATTGGGAGAAAAAAGTACCAGTCTCTGTCAGTAAGCAACAGCACACTACTGATCTTTACTTGGGGTTTTGCTTATTTAATCTCTCTGTATAATTATTACCACCATCCCTCCTATCTTTGGGATTCAGGATATGTGCATTTTCATATAGTCGTGTCTGAATCTTGCCATGCGCCTGAGTTCCAGCAAGTGCTATGGAGCAAACTGGTTTGGGAGCTGCTGCATATTTCAGGAAAAAAAGTGCTTTAATCTCCTGTCCCTTTTGTCTTTTCTACACCAAAAACAGTTGTCAGGCTCTGGAGCAGGCTGCCCAGGGAAGTGGTTGAGTCACCGTTCCCAGAGGTATTTGAAAGACGTGTAGATGTGACACTTGGGAAGATGGTTTAGAGGTGGGCTTGGCAATGTTAGTTTTGTGGTTAAACTTGATGATCCAGTCTTTTCCAACCTAAATGATTCTATGATTCCTACTGAATGCCACCGAAGTGGGAAACTCAGCAGGAGACAGAAATACTCTAGCCTCTCCCAGAGGAATTGTACCCTAACTGCTCTCCTTTCTAACCCCTTCCCACGTCTTCATTCCTCCCCAGCTCAAGGTACAAGATTTCAAATTTATTTTTCCTTACAGAATATCCCCGTTGGCTGTTCTTTATCTTGTACAGTGAGGGTTTCTCTTTGAAAGGCTCTGCTATCCTCAGTTACACGCGTGTCTTGGAGCTTTCTGTTATTATTTCATGCTTCAACCTTCTGGTACACCATTTTTAAGATGCCATACACTAATTTATAGAAAAGGCTTGAGAAAATGAGTGTAATATGTTTCAAATTGATACACAATTTGTGGACTATAGCTGTCAGTAACCTAAGAACACAATAATATATCAGAGATAAATGACAAGCTATGCTTATTTTATGGTACCTAATTTAACAGTTGAACTCTGAACTCATTTAAAGGTATTACATTATTCTACCCAGGGAAAAAAAAAAGTTAATATTGCAAAGTTCTGTTACCCAGTCAAAGTGATTTACGGAGATAGAATAAAATACCCAACTGAAAAAGTTTACTCCTGTCACTCTTAAAATTGAGATAAGAATTGTTATTGCCAAAGCAGCACTGTATGTAATTAGACACTATTTAATAGCACAGGTAATGAAGCAACTGTAACTTTGCTGCATTTCAAAACCTCTAAATTTTCCAGTTTATTTCTTTAACTTCTTTTTGCAGAAGTGAATTCTTTCTTGCCACCCCAGGTTTGAATTGGTAAACCAGACAAGGTTAATACGGCATGCCTGAGATATTTTGGTTTATAGGCTTTTGACATTTGATTCTTATGGCATCTTTTCTTATTCATTCTATCACGTTTCACTTGAGGAAAACAAATTAAAGCTGAAAACAAGCTTGCTTTTCCCTCTCTTGTTGTTAATATCTGGAGGTCCTATTTTCAGAGTCATGCGTCTGTTTCAGAGATTGTGCATCTCTGCTTCACTGGTGGTTGTAAGAACAACTCAGCACACTATGTAACCTGTCAAGAGTGTCTGTCGGGAAGAAATGGAGCCATAATGCATAACTAAACATGAAATAAAAATCAAAGCAAAGCAAAACTGAAGGGACTTGCTGGTTTCAGACATAGGGTGGGATTTAAACTCCCAAAATATTGCCTAAATATTAGGCTTAGTCTATCATTATCCTCTTGCCCTTCCCCCCTCCCCTGATTCTAATTCTGTAACTGATAAACGCAAATTGGTACTAGCAATCATTGTAGCTTCTGAAGTAGTCTTTTTTACTTCCTGGTATCCCAGGCACATTGCTTTTAATCAATACTGTGGTTTGAGATTTGGTTGTCAAAATGTCTATTAAATTTCACATTTCATTATAATTTACGTCTGCCGAGAGCTGTTTTCTGCAGTTGCATTGCAGGGTGCTTCCTTCTAGTAACTGACAGGAAGTGTTGTACATAGCATCAAAATTGTTGTAATCTTGGTATTTTATTGAACATATTTTCACCCTATATTCTTCATACCATGCTAGCTTTCTATTATTTTTTATAAAATTCTGTTTTCACTGGTATAATATGATTACCTCATATGCATTACATACAGAGCTTAAAGATCACTTTCTTCCAGAAGTCCGTAAATAGTAAAGGCATACTTCGCCCCCTTTTTATGTGATTGGTTTTGTTCAGATTTTGCTTCATTTATGTTCCTATTATGATCTTTCTCTTTAGCATTAGAAGCATGAGCCTCTCACAGCTGACATATCTTCTCTGTTAGGACAGTTCTTCCCTCTCTTCTGTACAGAGACTTTGTTCACAAGCTGATAGTTCTTTTCTTATAAAATTAGTTTCTGACAAGCAGGTGGTTGTCTCCCAAGACTAGGCTGTGTGAGCTCTCCATCAGACTCCTGCACTTAACCTGCTGCAATTTGTGTGAGGCCAAAGGAGCACACCAGCTGTGCAAAGCAGAGAATTTATTATCTGTTCAAGTCTTAAAAATTTGTTCAAAGCCGTATTAGAAGTCCATTTGTAATAGGAATGCTTTTGTTTTGGATTAGATTTGCCTTCTGTGTTAACCAAGGTATAATCTTTCAAGTTAAAAGTACATGGCAGTTTATTATGCAAGCAGTGCTGGGAGGGAGACATGTGCTTGTTTTTGCACTGTGGTAAATAAACAACAGTATTTGGATTATGCAGAATCCCTTTTTTTAAAAAAACAAGGATGCTTAAGCCAAAATTCCTACATTTAGATTTGCATGCCGGAATAACTGTGCTTGAATTTAGAAATGTTAAGCAGTTAGCATTTCCTGATGAAATAAGTGAAAGTTACTGAATGTATTCTACTAATAATAGCAGCAATGTTGTGATATAGAAGAAGAACGTAGCGTAGTAGTCTCAGCTGTAATTATTATTCAGACAGCCAATTGTTTCTGAACATTAAATAAATCATGTTTTATAGGATTATACTATTTTTTAAAAGTGAAGTGGTATTTACTATTCCTAGCTTTGCACTGAAAATCTGGAAGAAAAAAAGAATTGCATTGTAACACAGTTACAAGTACTGTATTTTTGGCTTCAGGAATCAAAAAGGAATCAATTATATTTTTCTCAAATTTCATTAAATTTTGTTTCTGATCAGGTTAGTAGCTGGGTTTTTTCTTTCATGTATTCCTTCCTTTGTCTTCTTTCCTTCCCTCCATTCAGTTCTGTAATATCCTTTAATGGGCCACAGTTCAATTACACTGGAATTTCAGCTAATTATGATGAGGGGATGGTTTATTTGCTCTAGTTATGGGAATTTTAACACTTTGACCGTTCAACTGTAGAAAAGAGTATCTACAACCGAATGCTGTCTGAAAAATGTTTTTAAAGAAGTATGATGTGAACATAATGAAAGTGATATAGGAAAAGCCTCCTTGGTTTGTGTGAATTTTTAGAAAGTAAACTTGTCTTACAATTAATTGTGGAATGTTGATTCTCTGGCATTTATCAAAATATTATAGGTCATGAGTGTTTATCAGCATCATTTACCATCGTCATCTGTAGCGCAGATCTCTATCTCCACTGTCTTTTGCCAGAATTTTCTGACAAATTAGCTGTTGCACAGTCTTTGAAAAAAAAATCAGGGTGTAACTTACTTCTCAGTATAAAGCATCATACAAAATGGTTCAAAACCAACTCTGAAGTGTAGCATTTTTCAAATTTTTCAATTGAGTTGGAATGCATACAGTAGATGTTGAAAGTCCTGGAGATGAAACGAGGGGCAAGAACTTGCTCCGGCTAGTTGAGTGCCCTCAGGATCAGCTTAAAGAATCATGCCCTTTCTTGTGTTCTCTTTCTGCCCTTCCCTTAAATTAAACAGTGGCATCACTTCAGAAGTACACATATATTAGAAGTCTTTAAAAGGATTTTTACAGTAATTCAGGAGAAAGACAATTGTTTCCTGGTCTTTTACAACACATTACATATCTGAAACCCCAGTCTCTTCAGTGTCTTCGAAAATTCAACATTGCTATGTCACTATGTGTTTGAGGAACCATAACATTAAACAGAGGAAAACACTGGGGTCGATTAATAACTGAGATGAGATTTTTCAGGGCAGAGTTACCACCGAATATTTTTAAAGCTCTGTAGGATTCTTGCTTGGCCTTGGAATTTACTTTCTTTTTTTTACAGAATCTCCATTACAACTGTTTAATTTTAGTGCAAAGCATTTGGTCACGATAAAAAAGGGTATCCTTAGACATAAAATTCATTTGCTAATGGTTTTGATTTTTCTGCAGACATATATTTGTACAAGTAGTGAGTATTTACATGAAGGAAATGTCTTCCTGGTTTTGCTTTAAATTCCTGACCTACTACAATATTTCCTGCCCATTGAAGGGTCGTGTTGAGTTAATATTATGCTTAAAAATTATTACGTCCCTATAAAGAACCTACCTACTGAAGGATGGCTCCCTCCATGGTGTGTCTTTTGATTTGCTGCTGGTTGTTCAGGAAAATTGCTATAATGCAGTGTAAGATAAAGGTAGGGAAAAAAAGAGAACCGCTATTTTAGCTATCCAGTGTACTGGGAGGGAATGGAAAGCATAAATGTACTTTCTATACTGTTCTAAAATACTGGAGAATTCCCTGACCAGTATCAAATTCAACAACTCTCCATTTAGCTTCATATTAATTATATTCAACAGTCACTAGTGTATCACAATGACTACTAATTCCTTTATGCTGCCTCTTTTATAGTGTAAGGAGAAATTATGGTGGTCTATATTTGAAATCACTTCCTTCCTGATAGTGCATGGCAAAGATTTATTTTCCTTGAATGTAAAATAATATTATGTTATGTAGCATCATTACACCATTAAATACGAGGGGGTTTATCACCTAATCCTTCTCAACAGTATTTTTATTTTTCAATGACTGAGGACATGAAGCGAATAGAAATTTTTTATCTAAAGCCAGGAGGATTGTTTAATACTTTGAAGAAACAAAGGATCTGGAATTCACCCAGAACATTTGACTTAAAAACTTGCTCAATTACCACAGTTCAGAGACCAGAAGTTGTTAGAAAAAGCCTGACTTTATATCTTATTACCATAATGCTCCTCATTCTCTTGTCGTCTTGGGGCACAAGGTTTATATTCACAATCTCTACTTCTTACAGAGGTTCTAAATGCAATTACAGATTCTCAATGACCCTACTCACCCTATTTCTGCCCAGTGACAACTTATAACGTAGGGCAGCAAGGATATGATTTCAGGCCTCTTGATGGTTACAAATACTCTGTATAGGCTTTAGTGAGGCTGGGATGAGTAATTTGTATTTTTATTCTTACTGAAGTAAAAAAACAGGGAAATTATTTCAGGCACACAAGAAGTGGATAGTGTTTAATTTTCTTGACAACGTGAAAGCCAGACTGAAAGTGTGAAGTAAAATATTTATTTTATACAATCTTTTCCTTATTTTCTTTTAATGAAACAAAGATTTCAGTATAAGACAAATACCAAGGGAAATAGTGTAACTTTGGGACAGGTAATTTTTCAGGTAATATTAATTGATTTTTGTGTTTGATCTGTGCATTACTTTCTTTATTCTTTTGGGCAAATGTCTAGTATCAAAGAGAAATATTTCAGCCATCTGGAACTATATTCCTAACTTAAAAGTTGATTAACAGACCTGTACATTCTATATATCTGGGGATTTTTAAATAATAGTTTCTCACTATCAGATGTTTTGGTGTTTTTTTCCTTTATTTTCTCAATTTCTGATTAGTTTCTTCCATATCTCAAAAGTAAAGTATCAATTTTTAAGTTCTTTTTTTTTTTCAATGCCATTAATGGGACTTCTATTAGAAGTATAATTTGCAAATTTAAATAATTTTTTTTCTGAAAATGTTTAAAAATTATTTTAAGTGTATTTGCAAGACAGGGTTTTTTTGACAGAGCTAAATATCTCTTTAAGTATCATAAAGTTTTGTATCCTTTTCCTCGGTGTCATTTTAACCCATGCAGTTGTAAGCCACCATAATATCCGCCATAATTCAGGTATGACATGTACCATGCTTTTAATAAGACAGACGAGATTTTCTCCTTTAATGAGATTTCCTAACAATTCACAGAATCAAAACATCACAGAACAGTTGAGGTTAGAAGGGACCTCATGAGACTGGCTGCTCCAACCTCCCTTGTCAAAGCAGAGCTAGACTAGAGCAGGTTGCTCAGGTTCATATCCAGCCTCCAAGCTCAAATACGGATTTCTGCACGTGGTAGAGGTCTAAAACTCCAGATCCCAGTCTTGATTCTTGAAAGAGAATTTCGTTGGGTGTTAATGGTAAGGCCTATTGAAAATAGAGTCAAATTAGACAGGATATAGGTACAAGCCTTTTCTGGAGATAAATATTCACAGAGATGAAAATGCATTTTGAGCAAAGGTCTGTAAACTAAAGCATGGACTTAGGAAAATGAGATTTAAGTGTAATGCATTAATGTATATATAGTTATGACTGCCAGAAATCAATATGTATGCAAAGTGGGTGTGTATCTAGAAAAATAAATGCACACACTCAATTATAAAATCAAATGTGGTGATTTTTGAGTAAGCCAGAACCTTTTTTTGCATCACCTTAAAGTGTATTGTGTTTTAAACTGATGGATGGTATTGTAAATTAAAGTTGTTATTTTCTTATAGTAAAAACCTGCCAAATTCTAAATATGTATTTTTTAAATCTGGAACTCAATTGCTAACTCAATTGCCAATATTTTTTTTTCAAAATAACAAGCAAACAAAGCCGTAAGTTTTTCAGATATTAATAAAATCCACAATGCTTGGTGCTCCTCATGTTGGCTTTGCAGCAGCAATTAATTAACAAATGCTATTCCCATAGTTGGTCTGCTGTGTTTGAACTCCATGTGTTAAGATATTTGACAAGATAGGTGCTATACCTAGCTTGATTTTTTTTT
>VZTG01009606.1:471241-538642 GCA_013397845.1 Melanocharis versteri | reverse complement strand
TTTTTTTTTTAATTTAAAGACATCAATTCTAATGTCAGCTTACTCAAAACACAAGGGTTGTGGAGAGTGATATCTGCTAAGTGGAAAAAGACAAAAAGGATATTGGGAAAATGATTTTCAAGCTTTCAGTTAGATACTACAATCAATGGAAGTTTAAAAATAAACAAAAGAGCTTGTGAGACCTCTGTCAAAATACACTAATGCTCCAAATTGGGATGGATTTCACTGGGAAAATTCATAAATCTATTTCATACTCCAGCTATACTAAGTCAACCTCTCCCTACTCCCAACAGAATCATAAATATTCACTGCTGTCAGAGAATATTAGCTAGGACTGGAAGAAAAATGTATGTATTTCTTTGTTTTCAAACTGAAAATTTAATCATTCTCTAATCCTAAAAAATTAGATGGTCAGATCCTTGATTGGTACCAAATAAGTATTATCAGTTTTCAGAGTAGAACTTTTTGACCAGTATTCAAAATGAACAAAATCAAACGCATTTTAAGGAAATAGGTTTCTTCTTTGTATTTGAACTGTGTTGTCTTCAAGAAAAAGATATTTAGAAGTTTTAGAAATGTTGCCATAATATTTTACAGTAGCAGCAAATAAGGTTATTACCCCTCAGTTTATCTTTGATAGTGGCACTTAATACAATGGGGAGGATAGCAGCTGTTGCAAGTCACCTCTTTCATTGGCAGAATCCACAAAAATAACCAAAAATTATGAACTCAGAGATAGCCTAAAAAATCAGTTTATTCACACTGTTTTTGAAGCCTTGTTTCATATTATTTTCCTTGGTTTTATGCTATGAAGTTATGGATCTCTATTTTGTATGCAGAATTTACTATTTAGAGTGGTGGGATATAGAGGAAGAAGTAGTATTGTTTGCTACTGTATATAATTTCAGAACTTCATATGTAGAATTTGGGAATATTTTCAGTTGCCCTGAGGAAGTTAGGTTTTGTTGGTTTTTACTTTGTTTTAAGCTCCAATGTTTGGCCAACAACTCTTAAAAGTAAAATTTCTCAAATCTTTTTCCTGTGAGTTTTTTGATTTTGGCAACCTAGATACAAAATACATGAGCTTTCTTTTTTAAAGTCACTAGAAGAGTTTTGAATATCGATTATTTTACAGATCTATTTACAGATGCAAAAGCATCATGGGAATGGTCAGAATTAAAAGGTCAGAGAGGTAATTCAAAACCGTGATGTGCCATGTCCAAAATATGTAATTCCTGCTTTCAAAGGTGCACACTACGATCCTTGTTACCTGATCAGCCAGGTTAGGAGACCAATCCGCCTCTGTCCTTGCTCCATAAGACAGGCCTGCGTTCTATAATTTCTGCAAGACCTACCTTAAACCAGGTCAGTGCTAGGAATACCTTCCTGCAAAACGTAGATTAGCAAAAGAGTTGGAATTTATTCCAACTTAAAAGATATCAAGAGAGGCATTCCCAACAATATCTTCTCTGTCTGCCCATATCCTCAGAAACTAAGAAATATTTCTGAAAATGAAGTGGAGTGCACATTGAATTTTATGGTTGAATCTGAGAAAGCTGATCTTTTAAGCAGTATTGTTCAAGAAATCCGCAATATGTTACACAGAACAGCATATTGCCAAGGCAGGCTGACTCCTGTTTTCCTAATGGAATGCCCTTACTATACTGATTCAGCCAAACCCAAATGAACTGAAGGTAAATCTGCCAAACTGTCCACTTAACACTGTGGCCTTCTACATACTGAACAGGAAAATATCTAAGAGCAACCTAGTCTTTTTGATTTTCAAATTTAAATGGATCTGCAGGCTTGTCAAGCCTTCAACAGTTTTTTTTTTTTTTTTTGTGGGAGCTTAATGCCATAGCTGAGGATATGTCTCACATCTATATGATCTTTCAAATGGGGTATCAAGGTGAATAAAAGCAACTGGAGCTGCGGGCATTCTGCACCTGTGAGTTTTGCTTGCAATTGAAATACTCATGAATTTACTGAGCAACCAATGTGTGTAAAACTCTTAAGTGGGATTTAGAAAGTTCCTTGCTTGAAACAGTTCTAAATATCAGAGAATGGGGTACAAATTATCCGTACTTGTCACCTGTTTTAATCTAGATTATTCATCAGGTATCTGATAATTTGCATAAATCACAATTCCTAATTTTGTATTTTTACTCACCAGACTTTCTTGCAGAAAGAGATTAATGTGTATGTAAAGAATTCAGCTTTGAAAGTGTCGGCAGTGTGCTAGTATGACAGGTAATGAGGCAATTTGGCAGAACATCAGAAACTAATTGAGCTCAGCTTACATCAATGCAGTTTTTTTAGCTGAAACTGTATCTTCGGAAATGAACAATGGAATTACATAAGACAATATGACTTGTACAATTTTAATTGGAAACTCTAATTTAAAATATTTAAAGCATGTTTAGAATAATTTGAGAATCTACAGACACATTCTTATCCAATTAATTAGGCTTTTTCAGCAGCTCATATAATGACTTAGTGTCAAAAATATAAAATACGAAAGTCTCTGCACACATAAATATTCAAACAACTTTTAAAGAGAAGGGATTTGGGTTTTTAGATAAAGGATCTCCCAACCGCATACTGCTATGTAAAATGAACATAGGACTTTGTAAAACAGCTATTGAAATCTCTAAGTACTGTTAAAATACTGTTTAATTTAGAAAGTAGAGCTTTGGTCACACAACAAAGGAAGGTTTTAAAATGTGATTTAAAAGCATTTCAAAGGTCATTAAATGATTTTGATAACACTGGTTTTCAAGTATTTCTATTAATCTCTAGGGGCACTGTGTGGTGTTACTAGAGCATTGCTACACATGATGTTCTGTTACACTAAGATGGCAACTGAGAATCTGTTAAAATGATGTTTTAAAGGATAAATGTCTCCCATAAAAGGGAATGCTAAAAAATTATTTGGGGCAGGGACAGACTGTAAATCTTCATCAAACCATTGTTTGAGTCGCGTCCACTGTGATTTACTTACACTATTTTTATTTTTCATATTCTTTGATGAATAACATTTCCTGCTCATTCAAATTGCAAAAGATAACATGGATATACTTAGCATAATTAGCATATAGTATAATATTATAATAAAACCCTGTACGAAGAAGAGGAAATATTATATCTGGTTTATGGGTAGTAAAGCTGTTGTGTAATAGACTGGATTGATTTTGCTTCAAAGTCACCAGTCACGTTGATGCCTAAACAACTGGAGGTATCAACGTCAGTGTTAACGCTGAGAGCAGAAACAGGACATCTTGATTTACAGGGTATCATCCTCATCAGTGGTTCACATTCTTTCTCTCATTCTCTTTTTTCTTTTTTTATTCTACTGGGCAAATACTTTGGAGGAATAGGATTTCTTGTAAGAAGCAACCATGCTGCCCTAATAATAATTGTATGGTTTTTGGTAGTCTTTTGTATTTCATTATCTTACCAGCTTTTAAACTATGCTATTTCTTTATGCTATTTTATTATGTCAAAATGTCTGGATTTCAAGCAGTAGTAGTTTTTGGGTTTGAGTTGGATGGGAGGGAAGTTGGGTTGGTTTTCTTCTTTTGTTTTGTTTTTTGTTTTTTTTTAAATGTAAATAATTATATTGCTTTCAAAGTAAAGGCATTTTAACAAATTGAACATTATGTATTAATCCCTTACCAGTATTAGTAGACCTGCAGTAATTAAATTCATAGCTTAGTCTGCCTTCATCCTATACTTACCTGCTGAAAATAAATTTTGAAGATCTATATGGAATACTGGATGCTTCTGATATAAAATATTATATGTCAAGCTTATTCTTATAATTAACTCTGACATACAGAATAATCTTGTCTCACAACCACAAAACATTTTGAAACAGGAAAACTGAAAGTGACTTTTAATCACAGTTTCTAGATAGAGTCAATGTACAAATTCAGTGGCAGTTGTCAGATATTACTAACATTTTTGTGCACTTCTTCATAATACCAGACAAGTGCGTCATTAATTATGTCTGGGTTGGACATTGCTGATATTTTTTTTCCCCACAAAGAAACAAATTTTAGCAACTTCAGGATATATAAACACTCATTAACATCACAGACAAATGCACTGCACTTGTTTTGATTAGCTACCTTTTACAATTTTTCAATAGCTGTTTACTACTGACTGCTGCTATGAATGTCAATATTTCCTTTCACCAACTGTCTCCAGCTAATTTCCATGATTGACTTGAGGACTTGAATGGCATGGACGCTGGAAGTCTGCCTAAAAACACTGACAACTTGAATGATTATCTTGTATCACTCATGGTAACTCTGTCAGGTTGTCTGAGAAAAATTATAAAAGAAACACAGGTCACTACAGAATGAGTATGATGTGTCCAAAATGGTTCCCTTGAAGCTACTGGAGTTTACTTAGTCAATAATCTGTCATGAAAAAGTAATTCCATATGTTTTATTGAAAGGCTGGAGAAATCAGGTCTACTGTACTCCAGTACATTTTCAGAAATGTCCTCTAACTTCCTCTTTAAAATTCTTTACATTATTTAAAATTTAATAAAATAATTAAATTCCCAGCTGATTGTTATAATTCTCTCTTGTCTTTTTTCTTAAAAGGACGTACACCAATATATGAGATATTAAATATAATATTTTTCAGATTTATAAAATTTCAACATGTTCTGGGTGTAGTATATGTATTTTTTTATTTTAAAGCTATTTTAAAATTACCAGTTATTTTAATAAGGAACTAATGCTCTTACCCTATGTCATCAAGACATACAGTGGTCACTGTAACCTATATGGCCTATTTTCTGCTGAATGTATAGAAAAATTAACTTGTTATTGTTTTGTTGTTGTTTTTTTTAATACTGCCAACACCCATTTCACCACTAAATATGAAAAGTTCTGTATATTACCTCCTTTTAAAATTTGATTGTATTAAGGAGATTTTTTTAAATCAATAATGACATTAAAACTACTTGCTTTTAAATCCAGTGCACCAAGGACAAAGTAACAAGTAAGATTTGGTGAACTGTTATTCTTAGCGGTGTAGTAATTCTGATACGATCACACAATTTTAACTAGAGCATTTTATCTAGATAAGCCCAATCTTACTGTGCCTGCTTAAAAACTTGTAGACCAGTACCGCAGTTTAATGATAGTTTGTAATATACAAGCACTGGCCTTGCAATGAATCAGTTTATGTTAGAAACCATAAAGTGTGTCCAGTGAAAGATGATTTGTGTCAGCTAAAACTGTAGCCTGAAGCAACTCTGTGGGCTATCACTCTAATCTAGTTATTGCAGCCTTAAAGTATGTGTTTGAAAGCTGAGAGTAAAAATGTCAAAATCACAGTTGAGACTGATCAGAAACGGTTTCTAGGAAAAATGGAAAACTGTCCCATGTATTATTTTTTTGAGGCTGGTCAACTGGAATTGAAGTCATATTGACTGTGGGATATTTTAAAAATATAGGTTATTTTAAAAATTTCTAGTTATTTCTAGAAAATTATGCTTTTCTTTAGTGAAAACTTCCATAGCTAGAAATGTACACACAAAATAATTTACTGTCATTCAAAGAACTGAAATTATGAAAGGTATAATTTGTCATTGCCTTCTGTTTATCAAATGAATGCCAGTGTACTGTATTTTCAGACTAGGAGAACAGTATATTATTAATTCTTTAGTACACTAATATTGCATTAAGCAGTACATTTAACAGCATTAAAGAAAATGTTAATTTTGTCAAACATAATAACTTCTTTGCTAATACCTGCAATAGGCTGTAGCTCCCAGACTGTAGTAACAGAATTACAGAACGGTCGAGTTAGTACAGGACCTCTGCAGGTCTTTTGGTTCAACTCCCCTGGTCAAGTAGGGTCATCTAGAGCTGGTTGCCCAGATCCAGGTCTGGATGGCATTTGCAAATTGCCAGGTGGAATTGCAAATTCCACAATCTTCCCAGGCTGCCTGTGCCAGTGCTCAGTCACCCTCACAATAAAAAGTGTTTCCATATGTTCAGGCAAAACCTCCTGTGTTTCAGTTTGTGCCCCTTGCCACTTGTCCAGTCACTGAACACCACTAAAAAAGCCTGACTCCATCTTCTTTGCACCCTCCCTTCAGATATTTGTACACATTTATGGAATCCTCCCTGAGCCTTCAGACTGGACAGTCCCAGCTCTCTTGGCCCTTCCTCAGGGGGAAGATGGTCCAGTCCCTTAGCCATGTTTGCAGCCTTTCACTGCATTCTGCCCAGTGTGTCCAGGTCTTGGTTCTACTGAGGAGTCCAGAACTGGACATGATACTCCAGGTGTGGTCTCACCAGTGCTGTGTAGGACAGTAGACAACTGGTTAGCATGGTGCTTGCAAGGTACCTGAATAGGAGTTGGACTTGATGATCCTTTTGGGTCTCTTATAACTCCGGATATTCGTGGTATTTTAGTAATTCCTGAGCCATTCCTGGGCACAGGTGTAGCAGGGGACTGTCTGCACCACTGCAGGTGGGGATGGCAAACTCCTGAATAAATGGAGCATATGTGAGAATAATTCCTAAGCTTAATTTCCTTACTTCTTTTGTTCAGAAACATGATGCTATGTATACAGTTCAAAACCACATTTATGTGTGGAATCAGAAACTGATTTATGCAATGAATATTGCGCTATTTAGAATGTATTATTCGCAAAATGCTAAAAATAGGTGAAGTGTAGGTTTCCTTCATTTCACTCAATTCGAACTTGTGAAGGACACATCTGCAAGTGGATTAATATAGCTGTTTTCAGTGTTGTCTGTTTTCATTCTAGAAAAAGTTAAAAGAAAATGGACAGTGGACTGGTATTAACCAAATACTGATAAATGTTTAAGACCTAAGCCTAATTTATATGTATGTATATTTCTTATATATGAATTTTATTTTAGTCTTCATTGCAGTGCCGTTAGAGACATTTTGAGGGAAGAGGTTCTTTACGGCCTTTAAAAGTCATTTTATCTAACAGCATGTGTAAAGAGATAACATAATTGAGAATTTTCACTTTGAAGTGCTACAATAAGATGCTGGATTTAATGTGTTTCATGAGCTGAAATAATCCCTTTTCAATCATATTTTAAAATAATTATGTCAGTCTGTGTAAATATCTATGTGTATTCTTGATGTGTTTTTTCTAGACGTGCAGTAATTATTCTAGATAAATTGGATATCTGTAGCTATGTTCAAAATTCATAAATACCCATTAAATTAATTTCATAACTCTCTTTTTAACAGTATTTGAGGTATTTTTTGCATGTAGAGATTGCATTATTTTCTCGCACATTATTCAGAAGGGAAAAAGGTTGTAAGTTTGCCTTGAACTGTCGGTATCTTTTTCTCTTTTTGAGATCCTCACCCTGTATCTTCCTTTCATGACTGAGGAACACTCTGTTGTGCTTAAAAAAACGATGTTTAACCAATCTGAACTTTTACTGCCACACATCGTGAAGATGTTGTGGAACCTGGAAAATCTTCTTTTGCCCTGTTGGTCCTGCTAGTCACATATTTTTTCAGATTGCATTCTTTCTGGGTTATACTTCTTTAAAAGTATAATGTAGAATCATGGATCTATTACATTTCCTGGTAACCCCCTGTTAATTTCCATGGGAGTCATTGCACTGCGCAGTTCACTGAACTCACTGAATATGGGCATAAACTTCTGAAACAGAACCTGGCAAGCCCAAGCAGCAGATTGTCAACAGCCCAGTAGTTATTCAGAACTTATTTTGGTGCTGAAAAACCACTCACACTACTGTATCTTCTTTTCTACCCCTGAACACTGATCCTGATTTCAGGCACAGTTGTACAATTTACTTCATTTGTCTCCATAAATAAATGCATTCTTTATTGAATATGCTGTGAGGTAGCTTCTCTAAAAGTTGCTGATTGATACTGAATGCAGCATGGTCAAGAAAAGTGAAAGCATCCTTTATTCATGGTACAAATGGTGTGCCTATGGGCACATGAAGGCATCTGGTAAGGTTTGGTATTGTTGCTGTAAAATTTCCTGGCTTCTGGACAGTAATAGTAGAAAGCAGCAATACTGTAAAAGTCAAGTTTAACATGACAAGCAGAGCATGCCTGTGTAAGAGAGTGGGTAATCCAGTCATGCTCTTTCTGAAAAAGATAATAACCTCAATTCACATAGCTTTAAACTTGCTTATATAAAGATTCATTATATACTTTCATATACATACAAGTTAATAAATTATTGTTTATGTAGTACATAAAGAAGCATCTTCAAGGGCTTTGTATATCCTAAAAAAGCAAACTCTAAAGCACGTGATTTGGTATTTAGCACTTAGTATTCTGCTGCTTTTAACATTTGTAAACCTTTCCATCACCTTGATATGATACTACAAGTTCATATTACCCCCTCCTTCAGGTGCCAGTTACTCTTCTTTTTAAGTTTCAAAAGTTGCACAGAAACATGAAATTTGATGTGTCACCTTCCAGCTGGGATTTTTAAATCTGCTATAAATTTTTATAACTTGTAGAAATTATAGTCAAGCTTTGAAAACTATTGTGAGATCAGGTAAAAATAAGAAGTGAAATTCAGGAAGGCTATATGAATGGATGAAAGTGATAAACTGAAGAAAATCCGCAGAATCTTTCCATTTGTTTTGGTTTCTTGGGACTTCGCAATACTGTTTGTCTCCATCTTTTGTCTCCATACGTAAGGTTTTCCTTACGTATTTTTGCTGTTAAAGTTCCTAGATCTAATCCCTTTTTATATCATGGAAATGTAACCAGTAGAGTCTCAACTGCAAAGTTGCTTTTTTTAATCAATATTCAAGGGATGTCGTTTCAACACTGACAATTTATTTCTCTGATTATTCTATAGTTCTGTTTTCTCCAGGAAAAAAGAGTATCAGCTATTTTCGTGTCATCCTTTTTCCTACAAACCAGATAAATCTGTATAACCCTCCAGCTTTTCCCCTCCTGATGACCAGGAGAAAATATGAATCTAATATGTGGACATTTTAGGTCCACTTTAGAGGTAGACCTGAACTGGAACTTTACCTTTAACCTTTGTTCAGTACTCGGATGTCGCGTTAAGTGAGGAGAGTTTTTTTTATTTTTTATTTAAGAACATATGAGGGGACATTTTGAAAACCAGAAACAGACACAATTGAGAATTAACTTCTTTTTACTATTTTTAATGTGTAGGATCTTTGTAGATTTAACGTATTTTGATGATGGTATGGACCTAAACTTTATTTCAGCATTTTGGTTGCAAAATTTGGAAACAGACCAGGATGCTGGTGATATAGTTCAAACCAACTTCATCTCTCCCATATATGCAATTGCAAAAGCTTATTGCTGTAAAGTAGTGCTAGGGAACATTTTTTATAGTGCATAAATAAAAGGTAGATAGACAAATAAAATGCATATATTTCAGAATTACCCTCAATACTTTTTTTGGCTTCTAGTAGAAGAATTTAGTTGTGGAGCTCTAATGGGTAATAAGACATGAGGGAAATACATCCTTACCTTAACATGGCCAAGATTATGTGAAGGTCACCCACAAATGAAAAAATAAGGCTTTAATGAACTGTGGTAGAAACTGACCACAGTTTTATTAACTGTAGCAAAACAAATTAAATAATTTATCATCTCCCTGAGATTCTAGTAACTAATTTCTGTGATTTGAGTTCATCTTAGTGTCACCTTGGCCCAATCTTTTTCAGCACCACATCTACTGCCATGAAATCTCATCATACCCGCGCTGCTTAACTGGGAATTTTCAATTCCGGCTAAAAATGAGATAAAGCATCCCTAACATGGGCATTTCTTCTTCTTAAATAAGTTTCACTGTTAATTCTGCAGATAGGGTATGAACAGCTTCATTTTGCCACTTGAATTGTAGCATGAGAAGCAATCAATACTGGCATTTAACTACTGCATGTAGAGACAATGAAATAAAATAGTCCAGTCCTCCTTTAAAGAAGTATGACAGTTTTGCATTCATAGCTCTGAAGTAGACTGCAAAATATTAGGCTGAGAATGAAAAGCAGTGTTCTTTTACATCGTGTTCTACATGATGATCATACTCTTCTATGAGTCTCACCTACGCTTCTTCATGTTTGGAAATGAGGACTTCCGTCCAGTGTGGAGAATGACTTTACAATAGGGATAGTTCCAACAATGCAAGGTTAAAAAGTAATTATGAATTTCAAAATTATAATTTTTCAAGTTTTAAAACTGGTAATCAAAAGTATAATAGTTTTTGGTTGGAATTTTGCTTTATTAAGAACTTGATTACTTTCATAACAGTTTCAGTAGTATTTGTCATACTTCAATAACAGAGAGAAGTTGAAGTCCATATCAGCATAGCCCCTCTTCAAATGTAGAGATCTCCTTACCCTCAAACTTCAGAAAGGGCTACTATTGAAAAAAAACAAAACAGAACGAAACAAACGAAACAAAAACAAAAACAAAAACAAAAACAAAAACAAACAAACAAACAAAAACCCAAACAAAAGCAAAACAACAACAAAAAAGAATGAATATCAGCTGCAAAATATTCATATAAGTCTTCTGCAGAGTTTTACTTATGTGTAATTTCAAAAGGGAGAAAGAATTTGAATCTGAAGCAGAGAAATCACCAGTTTATGTAGGCAGGGTATTGCCTAAATTTTCCATTGAACCTTGTCCACCTTTATGAATAACTAATCTCCCAAAGTAACTTGTTAGTCTCTGAAGATATTCTTGTTGGTCTTGGTGTCTATTGACAGTATTTTTCTTTTTTGATTTCACAAGTGTGAAATGGTGTCCATAACCAAAATGGATCAAGGAATGCTTATTCTGTGAGAAGTGATTTGGAGAATAGTAATAAATTCAGTGTAATTATTATTTTTTATGTATGTAGCATAGAATAGAGAGAATGTTGTTAATATTCATACTGTTGAACAGATGGGGTAGAATAAAATATTTAAGTGTTCATCCTTTGTGGCATAGTGAGCGTTAAAAACTAAGTAGTTGAATCATGAGAACATCCAGAGTCATTGCATATGTGTTAATTATCATCTCAGGACAATTACCTTCTTGTTCACTACTTTTACCTATCTTTTGTAGATTTCTAGCTTACATATTGGAGTATAAATGACAACTATTTTTATACAAATATGTATTATTCATTATTTTCTCTAAAGTATACAGAAATTAAAATTAAAAAAAAAAAACCAAGAAAATAAAGAAGCACTGTGCTGTGAGGTGTTTACAACTGAATTTAGATGATGACTGTGGCAGCCTGAGTCAAATACATTTGGAAGATTCCACCCCTTCTCTCCTTATTTGTAGCAAAGCAGAAACAATCCCAAAAGTTTGTCCAAAGCACAGCAGCTGAGCCTTCCCTTCAAAGCCGAATAGAAGCCCACTATGCCATGTAGAGAGCCTCCGAATGCCCACATCAGTGGTTGGATATAAAGTACATTTTGAGACTTGGTGATGTGAAGAATGAGTTTCAAAAGTTCTGCATGGTTTGTGATTTACATTTGGAAGAGTGCCAACAATTGCTATACAGAAACTAAAAGTCCCAAAATATCTGAAATATTTATCTGAATGAGTATCAGTCAAATGCAGAACAAGAGTGTTTACAAGTGTAGATTGCATTCAGCCAAATTACATTGCAAATTAGTGTTTTGCAGCTATTGGCCTAAAAATAAAATAACTTAATATATTGAAATAGTTTATTCTAAGGAAAAACATATCTATGCCAGCAACTTGTAAATGAAGTTACAGCCTGTTCCAGCCCAATGCATTCTGAAGTGACCGAGATATTAAATTCACAAACGAGGTTGTCAGACAACAAATCAAGCTGCAAATTAACTTTCTAATCTTATAATCTGGTTACAGCTGCCTAAGTACAACTGACAATTGATTTGCTGTTTGCTGTCCTGCACAAAATGTCATATATTCTTTTGGATGAGTGTCAATGAGCTCATTTAGTGTATAGCAGCCCATGTCTTCCCTACTCTATTGCAAAAGTTCTAAATTGCTAGGGTCACTCTGTATGAACAGACTCACTACTAGCAAAGTTCGAAGCGGAATTAGTACGTGACTCTTCTGCAGTTATTCACTTGCAAGAAATGTCTGATCTTTTTTCAGCAGATTTACAAAGTAGGTCTTTTTGAGGTCATTTAATGTGCTATCTTTCAAGACAGTTACAAAAGTAAATATTTCAGGTAACTACTTTGGTAGACAATTAGGAACTATTAAAAGAGTGGTGTGTTTGCTTGTAGCATTACCCCTTGTAGTTATTCCCCACAGTCTTCTATCCTATAACTCAGATATTCACAGAGCACATATGACTTTTTACTTGTTATAGACTGATCATAAAAATTCTTGCTTAGAAGATTCAGAACATCTATTTGTGTTGTTTGGAGCTTTGAAACAGAGTAAGGAAGAAAATAATATGGAAGGAAAACTTTGGGTGTTATAGCAACTCTTACAGAAGAATAGCACTGAAAAATCTTAACAACTTTTCAGTTTATGGAAATAATGTTGTGGATGGGAATAGTTTGTGTTACCTGACTTGTAAAAAGGCTGGGGAAGACTGTGGTAAACCTGTATCCTACTCACAAAAAAAATATTCTCGGTTGGTGACAGTGTAAATATAGGAAAGCATTCTGGTTTCTGTACTGTATGGGAGCTACATTGGATCATTGACTCCAGGGAGACTGGGTAGAAACCTGTGAAAATTCAGTCTCTCACTGAACTTCTACTTCAATGAATTGCACTTGAAATTTTACTGAATTTTACTAATCGGAAAATTGTCAACAGAGGGGTGTTTGTTAATAAAAACCTGATAAGGAAAAAGGTGAAACTGAGGCGCAGTTGAAGCGTATGGCTTATCAAAACAAAAATGAGAAGACAGTAAAAATAGAAGACAATTAAAAAATGTTGTCAGGATAAATTGCTTTAAAAACTATGAATTGTTTTATTTTCAAATGTTCTAGGAATAACACTTAGACGCCTTGTAGCTAGATTCAGCTTCATATTGTTCTTGTTCGGGTTCGGGGCTTTGTTCTGTTTTCTTTTTATTTAGGGAAAAGCTATAAAACTTTAAAGTCAGTGGTTTATGAAAATTGACATAATTGACCAAATTTAAACTATTATAGCATAAACACTGTCATTATACTAATGGATTGCAGAACCAGTTGTCAGAGTAAGGAGATTTGGGAGGAATTTTATCAAAAGGAGATATCAAATGTAGGGCAGTAGTAGGAAAAAATAATTCTCCAACACATACGAATATTTACCTATTCTTTTTGCACCACTTTTTCATTGTAAATATGTTTCGATAATTATTTCAATGAAAAATAATAGAACATACTGTATCTTCTTTAAAATATAAGCATTTCTTTCTTTCTAATTTTCTATCAATACTCATAAAGAAAAAATATATTCTATTGTTTTTTGTAATTACCTTCATTCCTTCTTGGTTATACAGACCTTAGGGCAGGCAAATACCTGTTAGTTTTAAAATAGTTAGAGTGTGAATGAATGTATGGCTTGTTTGGTGGAGAGTTTTATAAGAATTTTATCAAGAAAAAGAGAACAGAAAAGCAATTTCTAGTAAACTGAGCATTTGATAATTTATGCATCCTTCATACAGATGTATTTTCAGAAAAATTGGGAGAAAAGCTTCCAAAGTCTAGGATATAATATAGATCATAGAATCACAGAATTGTTAACATTCTAAGAGATCTTTAGAGGTCATCGAATCCAATCCAAAGTCCACCACTAAACCATATCCCTAAGTGCCACATCTCCATGTCTTTTAGTTATCTCGAGGGATGGTGATTTCACCGCTTCTCTGGACAATTATTCCAATGAAGGAGCACCCTTTCAGTGAGGAAATTTTTCCTGATGTTCAATCTAAACCTGTTTGCATGCTACTTAAGGCCCTTTTCTCTTGTCCTATCACTTTTTAACTGTTAAAAGAGATTAACTCCCCCCTCACTAGAACCTCCTTTCAGGTAATTGTAGAGAGCGACAAGGCCTCCCCCGAGCCTTCTATTCTCCAGGCTAAACACCCCCAGCTCCCTCAGCCACTTCTCGTAAGGCTTGTGCTCCAGCCCCTTCACCAGCTCCTTGCCCTTCTCTGGGCAGGCTCCAGTCCCTCAATGTCTTTCTTGCAGTGAGGCACCCAGAACTGGACACAGCACTCGAGCTGCAGTGGGAGATAAGAAACTGTATGGGGAATACGAAAAGGAGATTGTTTGTATCTAGTGGAGTTACAGAACAAAGATCATGGCAATGAAATTCAAAAGAATTAGCAATGTTAGGGCACAGTAAGTGGCAGAAAAGGAGTCATGCTTTGATGTGTAACCTTAATGCGATCCCTTGCTGCTTCAATTAACTCTAAACAAGAGATCGTGGAATAAGGAAACTTGTATTTGCCCTTGAAATTTACAGCTCAGGCATATCTCTGCCTAATTTCACCAGTGTTAACAATGATGTTGGGTTAGGATTCATTCTTAATATGCTGAATAATAGGTATATAAATGGTAAAAACTCATGAAAATAGAAAAAAAGTTTTAAACTGCTAAGAATAGCAACTTGATTCTGAAGTATGTTAGTAGTAGGTTTTGTTTGCAGAGTGGGGGATAAAGAGTATTTTATCAGAGTTTGTGTGAAGTCTAGAGTTCCTTGTGAATATATCTTCACAGGAAACATTCTCTCTCCATTCACCCTCTCCTCAACAGGATTCTGAGGATTTCCTTTTGATAGTAATATGGAAAACTCAGTGCTCTCCTATCTCCCTGCAGTTCTTTCCACAGCTCACTTGCTACTCTGATCTATTGTATTTCAGGACAGTACATTGTTTAAAAAATCATTTTCATTTTTTAAGTATTCTTCTCTTCCATCTTATAACACTAGAAGTACAATAAAAGCAATTGTTCATTGTTTTGAACTCTGAGTCTCAATCATTAATTTAAGTCCTGGTTCTGCAAGATGCTCTGCATGAGCACAGGCATTTTTGCCTGCATGCAGGCTTTATATGGTCTTGGACATAAAGAAAGTAGTATTTTCTGTATTATTTTTTCTCTGCTTCCTGTGGAGACTTAATTGAAGCCAGTCAGCCCAGGTTCTATTTTTAAATACAGGTATTTAACAAAGTATCATATCAAAACAATTTGCTATCTTTCCTTCTTCTAAAAATATAATAGCACAACCATAATTAAGAAGCTGTGGGCTCATATAATGCTTTTTCTTTAATTTTTTTAAAGAATAATCAGATTATTAAGTCAACTCCCACAGCTGGAAATTATGGCATATTTTTAGTGAGTAAACATAAAGCAATAAAAATGAATAAAGCAAAGTAAAAATAATAAATAGTAAAAAATAATAAATCAAAGTAAATCTAAAGCAATAACAATAAAATGAGATAAGAATCTTCTGTATTCAAGGAGAATAATAGGTGTTTAATTGTATATTGTGTTTGGTGTCAGTGGTGAAAATCATGGTGATATTTGGACGTTTTCAGTAAACCAGAATTTCTCAGAATAGCATGACATGACCTTGACATAAAGGCATCCTCTAGTTACTAAATATTCAGCGTAAGTAAAAAAAAAATGCTTTGTCTGATGAGTGTGAGTACTTAGTATTTATGGAGCACTTCCTGTGTTCACAATGAGAGATTAGAGGTCAGAAAGCATGTCTTAAGAGAAGGACATGAAAGAAAATCTTACTTCAGATAACAAGATGAAAGGGTTGCAAAAAATAGTTTTCTGATAAATAAAAAATTTCTACAAGGAAGGTAGTATTTTTTTTTTTATTTGCATTGGGGATGGGATGAGAAATAGTGCTATAGTATTGAAATATGATTTTATCTATGTAATGGGTAAAATATTTTTTTGAGGACTAATACGGTCTGGAATAGTTTAGAATCTCCACTATGAGATCTTCCTGTGAAAGTCCAGCTAAATATTCCTCTGAAATATTTTGAATTTTAGCCAAATTGTGTTGCAATGAAAAAAAAAATCAAGGTATGTTGAAACAAATACAAACTTAAGTAGTTTTATTTTAGAAACTTTCCAGTATCAGTGAAAAATATAGAGATGGATAAAAGAAGGAATAGGCAAAATGCAAAATGCCACAGAAAATGTTCCAGATATCTACAGGGCTATTCTCTATTACTTCTCCATTTTCAATTTTTCCTATTCGCAGTCATGTCTGATATCCTGACCTGGGTGTAGACATAGTTCTCAGTTCTCTTTATTAGAGAACGCACCTTCTATCCAGTGAGACCATTTGATTGAGAGGGCCTTCATCCTACAGTCTTTGAAAATGTGCAGTTGATCTGACTAGAAAAATGGTTGAGAAGCATTGGTTTAAGAGCAGTGACTCAAAGATGAATAAGATCCAAGAAAATTTGCGTTTTTCATGAAGAAGCAACAGAGCTAGAAGAGAGTGGATCTTGGCCTCTTTTATGACTGATATTTTATTAGAAACTTTACAACAAAGACTCGATTATCCTTAAGGAGAGGTAGAGTATTTCAAATTTACAATACCATAAATTTTAGGACCAAATGAAAAATATGGAAAAATCTTTCTGCAATAATATTATATTAATTTCTATTATCAGGATTTTTTTATGGACTAGACTGTCCACCTGATGGAATTATAACTATAAAAATTTTTTGAAAACTCCTTGAAAGCCAAATTAATAGTCTACAGTACTTGGGTATTGGAGCTAGATGATCTTTAGGGTCCCTTCTAGCCAAAACCGTTCTATGCTTCCAGTAAGTAAACACTGAAAACTATTTGCAATATTTATGTTCCTTATCTATTAAAATAGATGTTAACAGTAAAATTGGAATACTCTTTTCAATAACAATTTTAAAAAGTTTGACCTTCAGATCAGAATTACAGATTTCCTTCTATCATAATCCTCTTTATCTTTTCATTGCTGCTTGCAATACTGAGTACTGTATAAAAGGAATTGTGATTGATTTTTGTAGCCTGGGCATAATCAGGAAAGTGCCTTCTGCTCACAGACTCTGTGTGCTTCTCTTATGTTTGCCTTTTGTCTTCAAGACTGGGTTTGAGTAAAGTGTTCATTCCCATCAATACCATTCTTTTTCTCATCTTTGTTGCTTTTTCATTACCCATATTTGTATTTGTAATTGAATTTTTGGTTGCATTAATGCTTGTGATGGACTAGCAGCCTTATTCTGACAGTAACAGCCTAGAAATAACAATGTACAAAATTGTTTTCTCAATGCAAAGAAATTATTTTAGTCTGGTGCTCGTATTACTAATCTACAAAAAGTGAGAGTAGAAAAGGATTGCATGTAGGCCAGAGAAAATGTCCAAGGAACTTAAAAGCTAAGCTGCCTTTTACAAACATAATCTATAAGACTTATTTTATTCCTAGTTCTTTATTTTAAACTCACTGCACACTTTGCACTCTCAGACAAGGCAAACCTGATATCTTTTTGCTTAGAACTTGTGTTTATTTTAGATTGTCTTTTCTGGAGCAGGGTGAAACCAAATAAATTGCAAATGTATACGAGAACATATATATTCTAGGACTGTAAGGTAAATTTCCCATGAAACTCAAAGAAAGTATAAACATCTATACTATTATACGTTTTCACTAAAAAAATTACATTTTTTAAACAAACTATATAAAAATTTCCATGGAAGGTTTACATTAAAGCTATTCTTGAACTAATAACTTCTCTCATACTATTAGTTAGGACTAAGTTTCTTGAGTCTAGCCTAGAGAAGGTCAAAACTCTGTTTTCTGGAGGGAAAGGAAAAAAGAGGAAGGTCTGTTCTCAGGGCTATCAACTTGCTCTTCTCTTTGTCCTCCATCCTTTGTATTTCTCCGTAGGAGTATGTATTTCAAGATAAAAGGAGATTTTTCTCATATTCCATGCCAAATTTCAAAGGCAGGCCTTATACACTTTAATGGCTTCTGATTCCCAAGCTACATGAATATCTAGTAAGCCTTTTCCTCAAAAAAAGGAATTGGTGAGATAGAGCATATATTTCTAATTTAGTTCCTCTTTTTCTAATGAATGAAAATTCCATGACTGCTCTTAGCATTGGACTTTTCATTCAGCACTTTTAATCAGATTCACATTTTGCAATTTATGGCAGAATATTGACCAAGAAATGGGTACATTGCCTTAAAAATGATTTTTAATTGTTTCAACTAAGTGAATGAGAAGGGCCTCAGCCTCTGTAGTATGTCAAACTTATACAGCTTCTGCTTAGCTTAATGGTTGAAAATGATCCATGATGATTACTTTATAGAGTAAATAAAGATCTTTATAACATCATTTAAGTAAAGCAACTTACTAAACAAAACTTAAAGCAGACTTCAATATCATTCCAATTCAGACTGTGAGGAGTGGCTGCCCTACTTTTTCTTTTTTTTCTCAGATAACGTATCCTGCATTTCAACTTCACCAGAATCAGAAAGTATTTTCTTACTCAATTTTTTATATTATTAGTGTGCATATACAAATAAAAAACAATTCTGGTAAAATGGCAGTCACTATTTCACTTAGTGTCTTATTCATGTAGTACTTTCTGCAATTTGTCATGTATTTGAATAATTAAAATCTAGTATAATGTGTGAATAGTAAATTTGAGAAATTTGTAATATCTTATGGACAGTGCCATTACTTCTGTACTATGCTAGATTCCCTGCTTTTGCTATCTTTTCCTTGCAGTTTATCATCTGACCACAATTTTTTTGCTGGGGGAACAAAACTGAAACTATAGATCAGGAAGAAGAAAAAATAAGGATGTGACCTGAAGCACCGTAATTAAAAAGCATGCTTCTCTATTGAAAGTGTTACTAAAAGGTGAAAAAATGCTTTTCATAAGCTACAGTAATAATCTCTAATCGATGAAAGGCTGTTTAACTTCCAGTAACAAAGATCTACTTTATGAATATGGAAACAAAATAACCATATATATATTCTATTTCTGGTTATATGTTTGTCAAGATCCCTAAGTTCTTACACAAAAAATCTTTTTGAAGACTTTAAATCTACTTTTAAAACACATTCTTGTTTTCAACACTGTTTCTAAAAATCTGTTCATGCTTCTCCAAAATCTTCTCCTATCCACATTTCAAAATCTGTAGAAATGAATTACCCTTTCAGAAGACAGTTGGCTTTCCAAGTTCATTGTTCTGTTCAGTTGGCAGTATCTAAAATACCTTCATTAGAGTGCATCTTTTGTACTTTCTAAATGTGCATATTTGTCTGCAGAAATAAATTATTCTTCACAATATATAGCCAAAGTACGCAAGAAATTATTTATTAGATGATCCAGTTGTCTGACTAGTTCGTTTCACTACATTTGTTGTTTCTAATTCTTTTCCACCTATGCCTACCTAGGACCAAGGAGGTAGAATATCAGTGTCACATCAGAGATAAATCTCAATGGGAATACCAGTTGTTATTGTTGACTTTATCAAATGATAGGGTAATTATTATTGTCCAATACATTTTCTTCCACTGTTATGGTATTTGCGTGACTGTTCTGTGGACATTTGCAGCCATATTCAATCTGCAGATGTGCTCAATGTTTTAATTGTTATTTTTCCTTTGTCTGGTACTTTTTACTATTATATGACACAGAAATGGCACTTTTTAAATTACTCAGTTTCTAAGACGGACAATCTTGTAGTAGCTTTCCACATATACTGGTTTTATTCCTGCATTAATAAAATCCCAATTTTTTTCTACTGTGAGTGGACAGGCACAGGTGGTTAGGGAGACACCAGAGGAGAAGCAAACTTCCTCTCCTATGCAAGTAACCTGTCATTTTTAATTCAGTGTCTATCCATAGTGTACGTCTATTCAACTCTTCATCTTTTTGTCTGTGGGAAATCAGAAGTAAAAAGAGAAACCCTTTATATTGACACAAAGCATACAGCATCAAAGCTGGACTTTATTTTCACTGTTTTTGCCAACAACTTCACAGTAATAATAATTGCAGTTAAACAATTCACCAGACCCTGGCTCCATTTCCAGCTCTGCCAATGGACTTTGCATAATGAATTTTGCAAGACTTTGTCTCAACTACTCCATCTATAACACCAGATAATGATGTTCTTTTTTTGTACAAAGTAGGAATTGCATAAATTCGTGAACATTATTATTTTTTAAATATCATTATGCCTTATATGGATTTAAAACTGAAGTTCAAATATTCATTTCTTCAGCAAATGCAAAGTTTCTTCTTATCGCTCAGAAACCACACATTCATAAATGTCAATTTTGTGGAATCACATTTCTGATCATTATCACTTTTAATGCATATGTTAAATTATCTATCATGTCGAACAAGAATAATGCAATTCATCTCAAGATTACTTTATAGCACTTGAAGTTCTCCAGGAGTACTGTTGGAATTTTTATTGCTTTCATTTTCAAGTTGTAGTTTGGGATTTTTTTCAGATAGCATGTATATTTAACATTTACTGACATGTCACATGAAGAAATAATTTGATTTCCTGTGAAAATCTGTATAGAACTTTGACACTTGACTTTAGGTTAGCACTTCGGTGGTTTCTGATGAGCAAATTGTAATAGCACAAAATTAAAGGTGAGCAAATAAGTTTTTTTAAATGAAGCTACTCCTGTGATGTCTGAACTTTCTCATTTTAACTACTTTGAACAAAGTAAGTATTTTCTGTTCTTCTTCTTAAAAAAGTTTTATTAGTTTTCCTTTGAGAAGTACAATGTTATTCTCTTGGAAGTTAAGATGTCTGCCTTTTGGGGGTTTTGTATCCTGTTATGTGAAGCATTCCAAGTAAATTCTGCCCTTTCTTACTGAAGGAGATGAACCCTAAACTCTTTCCCCTTTTTCAAAATTCTTCCCTGACAAAGAATCTCTTCCACTTGAGTGCTCAATGATTTTGCTACACACCAGACAGAAACAACAGCTCCACTATCTGGGAAGCAGTAAGGAAAATTAAACCAAATATAAGAAGGACAACTGTAAAATAACAGGCAGAAAGAGAATGGGATTGAAGCTGTTCTTGTCCATCTTAACTAAGTCTTTTTGCAGATGTGCTTCAGGGTTATCCTTGCTAATACAGAATACAGCAATGACATGTTCTTATGGATAGTGTGTAGCTATATGTATGACATGCACAGAAACCACAGGTGAGACATAAGATCTGAATTTAGTTTTAATGGAATTGTTGCCAAAGCAATAACTCAAACACACATCAGGAATTCTGGAAGTCAAGAGCTGATTATATTTTCTAACAAACACTTGCTAAAAGAAAAATCTTACAGGAGGAAGAACATGGAAATAATAACTTTTTTTTTTAACTGCAGCAGCTATGCATTATTTTTTGTCTAGGAAGGAGTTTTTCATTCATCTATAGTGACTTCCTCGAGAACCTTCATTCATACATTAAGATTTTCCAGGTAGCTGAGTCAGGTTTAATATTTCTTTGTCTTTGTTGTTAGCCGACCTTACCTTTTCAGACAGCTAATTCTTTATCATCAGCTGTGTCATATACTTCGTTGTATACTTCCTGGCTCATAAACTACAAATGTTTGATGCAAGATATGTATCTTATTACTTAACTAGCTAGAATTATTGCAAATGCTTATACAACCTAATATTTTGGTGGCAAATAGGACTTGGGTTGATGTGCCCAAATAGGACGTGGGTTAGTGTGCCCAAGCCTGTATATATAGTTTGTATTCAACTCCTGTGAGCTATTCTGTGTGACTTTGGTTTTGATTATTCATGCTGCTGTGGTTCTGTGGCTCCAGAACATGTAATAAGCCCTTTTCAGAAAAGTCCAACTTGGAATACTCCTGTTTTAAACCACTTCACTTTGCTGTCTATGAAGATATCCTGGACTCTTCCTTTTAGGCTGTCAACAATAATCTCATATATTGCTCTTCTTAAGCTTCTCTCTTCTAGGATCATGATGAAATCTATCTACCCCTAGAATCTGGCTTTCAGGGAGACTGTTTTTAAAGCTTGCTTTGTTGTCACGAGAGCTAATTTAAAGCCATTCACACAAAACTGAAGAGTACCTCCCTTAAGAAGTTGTTCTTGACCTTTTTTTCCATTTCTCATTGGTTTCTTTTTCTGTGTCAAATATTCCAAACCCCAGCTGTATGATAACAGTTGCTCTCAATAACTTTGTGTTTTCTGCATGTTATTGTCACTTTTGATCTTCTTCTAGTGACACTTTTAGTAACATTATTGCCTTGTCCTAAAGCAGAGTAGAGAAGTGTCAATAAAGTCAGACAAATCTTAGCGATACCTATATGCTGTCTGGCATCCAGACAAACCTACCCTTTGACATTGTGATAACAAGTTGGATTGGCAAAATTAAAGGTAAGGTATCTGATTCCATTACATGGAAGTCATTCAAATTACATTTTTGAGTACAGTAAGTTATTTATTAGTTAAATTATGGATAGCATCCATTGTTAAATATTGATTTATATTTTTCTTGGAGTGTCTGATTACCACAGTTAGTAAATTGCGTTTTTTTTTTTTTTTTTTAAGATTGGCTTACAGCTATTTACAGATGCTTTTTCTATGTTCTTCTCAACATATGTATGCAGGAAAGGTGGTGGTGCAGATTTATGTAATGTTATAGCAGCTCATTACTTTTAGAACTCTGTTTTATTGCTCTGTTAAAGATGCATTTATAGATGAAGACATTGCAAAATCGGAAATCAGAAATGATGAAGCAACAACATCCAATGGAATCAGCATTTTATTTGCTTATCCAAAGCAATCTTCTCCCCATTTATTTCTATGTATAATCAGATCTAAATTATGTTATGCTTAGATCTGACCATGTAGTATAAAAATTACTGTGTATTAAGGATTTCAAACCAAAAAAAAAGTTGTTGTGTTTTGTTTGTACTGCTCTCTCTGTGGAATCTGGGTGGATACAGAGGATTGGAAAATACAGTGTGGAAGTTAGGCTTAGCTCCACTGATGAATTGGCTTTATTCCATGTGATTAATCTGTGGGCAGAGGTCAGATTCACAGTCATGCACAACTCTGGTCTTACTGTGGAACTACCAAGGTCAGGACCATAACCTATGGCATGAGAATGAATGGGGGTTGGTGGCAGTGAAATCAGGTTAATAGATTGCTCATATTTAACCTCTGGTATTTAATGGCCAGGTAGTCTAACTGCTTTCTTAGATGGCACTTTCATGCCACAGATCTTAGCATAGTAGTTTGTTTTTCACAAAAGCATAATGTGTGTGCCCAAATATATTTTCCAGAGGGGTATCCAGTCTTGCTTTGACTACGAGAAGGGGAAGAGAATCTAGTTTTTCAGTACTTTGATCCAATGGTCAACTATTTTTTTTTTTAAGTTTGTGCTTTACATTTGACTTTCAACTGACTGTAGCTAGGTATCGTGGTTAGAATTATTTCTATTCAAGCCTTGAAAGCATTAGTGTTATAAGCACAGAGCCTGATAATCACAGTTCTGTTGTCTCTTAAGCGAACTGTTATCTTTGAATTTCATTCAATATCTCTGAATTTCCTGCAAAGAACTGGAATTAGTGGCCAGCAATGTGCATCAACACATCAGCAGTTCCTGGGGAAATCATGTGGGCTCCTGTCTCACATGAAGACTCCAACTTGTTGTCTCTAGAAGACATCGCCTCTGCATCTCTTCCTCCTCTTCTGGTGGAGTCAGAACGGGACAGCAGTCAGATAAATCCCAACCTAAAATTTATTCCCCAAGACTATATGGAAGTGTACCACTGGTGCTGACTCTTACAGAAGTATTTTGCTTCTGATCAGTATTGTGGCTAGCATTATCAGTGCAGGGTTTCTGTGCAGGGTTCTCTAAGTAATTGAGATTCTGTATTACCAGGGACTATGTTTCCAAGAAGATTATTTTGCCTTAAACAGGTTAAAATCTTATTTGACATACAGGCAGTATTTATTTGTTTATGAAAGAAAGCAACTGTATTTGTGGGTTTTAATAATCTGAATAAGTTAGCTCTTTAATATTTTCTTTCTCTCATTCTAAGGCATTTTTTCCATCTTCAATTGCTTTTGTGAGTTTTTTTCTATTTAACTAGATATAAGATACTAATATTGTTATGCATACAGTGTTGTTGTTTTAGTGTTCACAAATTTTATGCACTGATTAAGTCTAAGCATATTCTTTTTTTGTATATGTTTTTTTAAAAAGTACCTTTTTGCCACAGTGTTATGTATGTAGATTTGCCTTAGACTGAATCAGAAAATCACTGCTTTCCAGGGCATAGGCACTTATACTTAATATGCATTCTGTATATTCTTTGCTAATCATTTCTTGTTCATCATTTATTTTAATCATTCATTACTTCTTTTCTAGTCTGCTTCAAACATTTTATTTTATAACAAGTTATTGATGAAAAATGCATATAGCATTGCCTAGTTCTGGTAATTTAATTATGATTAATCCCACAGAAGCTGGTTAAAGATGTTGATCTTGGTGATGACAACTCTGATTTGACATCTGTCAGTTCTGAATTCATTCCATGCTTATGGAATGCTCAGTGTTGGTTTGTTTTCATGATTAATATTATTATGTGCTATCCCAACAAAGAACTATTGTATGAAGCTGGTTTCATCAAAAAGATCTGGGATTAAAAAAATAAAAATCCCTTTATAATATAATTATCTAATTAGAGATTATCTATAGAAACCTTCTGCAGGCCATGTCAGGACTTTGTATTATGCCAATAACATTTATAAAATACAACTTAGAGAACCATGAGACTGCATATGATTCGTCAGCTTTTCATTTTGTTTTCATCTGCATTGCTTTTAAAAAATCAACATAACTTTAAAGAAATTGAATAGAAATCAGATGTTGGAGGTTCATTTGATGAGCTTACTGATGTTTTTCTTGCTTCTGTGTCATGCAGTCTACCACTGATTTTTCCAAAACATAAAGTTCAAAGAAGGTGAAATGCAATGTTTTTTTCCATAAAAATATGTACAAAACCAAAATTGAAGTCCACATTCATAATTTTGCCAGAAATGCTTACGCACTCATCTATTCAGTGCAGAAGCTTTATCTTCTGAGCTATCTCACAGACAAAAAGCAACTTCTCTGTGGAGGGCTTGAAGGGATCCCTTCATAATCAATATTCAGTTACAAGCACAACTTACAAGAATTTTGCAAATTATCTCAGCTAATGAGAAAATTGTGATCTGCTTGTGTATATTGTGAAAGTAGTAAAATTGACTCAATTTGCTCAGTAAATTATTCATTATTCATCACTAACAAAAATGTTGTCTTCAAGTGTTTCATCTATTTGGTGTTTCATATGAAAGAAGACTGATTTTACAGTCGGTCATTCCTACAGCTGTTCTAGAGAAATAGAGAAATCTTTATTCTCACAGCAAAAGGAAGCCTCTATTCTTCCATCTCAGAAATAAAAAAAAAAAAAACATAATTAAAAAAATACTCCAGATATAATATATCTCAGGTTTTTGGGGGGAAAAAATCCGCTGAAGAATCTGTCAATACAAGCCTAGAAACCAGGAAAGTATTTGGTACCATACAGAAAATTCTGATGTATATTGTCTCTTCCCAAATTTTAACTTGTTTGTATTTAATAACACTTTATGTAGTTAGCTCTAGGGAAAAGATTTTGGAGTGGCTAACATATGTGCTTTACTGTGTGAATTTTCCCCAAATGGCATTGAACGATAGTAGAAGATAGCAGGGTTAGCATATAAAAACTGTCACTGTCGTGACAGCCAGTTGAATGCTTGGAGCAGCATGATGGAAGGGAAGATTTGAATTGCATCAGAAAAGGACTTTCAGGATTGTGAAGTCTGGAACTTCTCCAAAGGGATCAAATATGACTGGAAAAGTAGTTGACAAGAGCTGATCCACATTATGTATGCTGCAACTTCCTGGTGATTTACTAAGCCAAGAAAAAAAAAGGCATATAGAATAAAATTGGGAAAATAAACTCATACTTGGAGCAGTTCACTTATCTATGTGTGGAGATGGAACTGTTAGGGGAGGCTAGTAGGATGGACAAGTCCAGGAAAACAGCGTGTTACCATATTTCCTTTTATGCATTCAGAATGTACCCTAGAACATTTTCTTAAAAACACAGAATTTCGACCAAAACATTTTCAAGAAGCTTTGTGTAACTAATGCCTGAACTGCAGAGCTAAACAGTGTGCAAATAGAGAAATGATAAATGTTGCACAAATGGATCTCCTCAATACCAAATAGCACATATATTTTCATGCTGTTGTTACAAAGCTTCTTCCTGTGTTAATTTTGTTATGTCAAATTACTAATAAATCAGTGGCAATTTTATGTGCATCACAACAAAAAAGGACATTTATTTCTTTGAAATATACCATGTTTCTAATTAAGATGATAGCAAAATAAGAAAATCAATGCATTCATGCATATCTTAAATTTAACCTGCTATAATAAGATATTCAAATAATTCACCAGTGCACTTAACATTTGAGTATACTAATGGTAACCTGTATCACTGCTTGTTTTTCTAAGTGAGAACAATTAGATCATCCAAACCATTTGCTTGCATGGATATTCTATTAAATACAAGAATAAAGAAAAAGGAAGTGGCCCACTTCGGTGAATGTGATACTATTAATAGGTTTTTTACATTTTGAACAAGTGGTGGTCCATTAAAATCTTGACGCTGTCAGGGAGTTACAGAATTCTCAAGGTATGTAAGCAATTTAAAAATTAAAAGTATCTTCAGTTTTAGCTCATTCCTTACCGTTAACTATTTAGAAAGATCAGACTTACTGAGTGCCCTACCAGTTCTTATTTGGACCTCAAAAATAGTAAAATACATTGACTTTCATAGTGGAACAATTACTTGAAGTAAGCAGATCTCAAATTCCACATGACATGAATATTTATTTAAATGTGAAATAGTCAGAAAAATAAGGGATATAAATGGTACAGAATCAGAAGCAAAGCCTTTTCCTGTGTTCTTGTGTTCATCACTTAATGTTACTTCTGTATAGAAAAGCTTTAAACTCTTTAGAAAACCAGAAATATAAAAAAAGTTTCCATTTTTAACCTTCATGCATTTATCTTTTTGATAAAAGATTGAGTGATAGATGCATCCTTTATGCATTATTTTTCAGTCCGAAGGTCAGAGTGAAGCAGTTAGGTTGAAGTAAAAGGCAAAAAGTTAACTATCAATAACTTTCAGGAGCCAATCTGTTATAATAGAACAAGATAGGAGTGGTTATGAGATATTGAAGGTAATAACTGAAAGGCTTCATCTGAAGACTCATGAAACTGTATTTCCAGTGTCAGAACCCAGAAATTTGGAAGATAGTCCTTCTTCAGAAGGAAAGTAAGATGGTTCTGATTCCAAGATTCCAAAATCGTCTTTAGCGCATCAATCATGGTTGGATGTGACTAGTGAAAGAAGAGATTAATACGCCGACTGATCACCTATCACTGCTAAAGTAAGCACTGTAATGGAGACGCTTACTTAGGGAGGCTTCTCTTTCTTCTGTCACCTATGTAGATATTGTTATGCTAAAGCTTTACTAATACAAGATTTACTTGGGAAGAGAAACTAAAATTGAAATATATCTAAGCTCATGAAAGTGAATGCTTTCTGATACGGATGTCATAATATCTTATAAAATTTGATGTATTGTTCATATAAAATATGTATCAATTTATCCTTTCATTGACTATTTGGGAAATAATAATTTTTTTGCTAAATATCTCCAGAATTTTATAAAACTATTTTGATATGTAATGAATTGAATTTATTTTGATGATCAAATAATAATTGTTCAGTCATAATGTTCTGCATTTTTTGGAAAAATTGTAAAGACAAGTAAGACAGAAGTTACATATCAAATAAATAATTTATTTTGGTTAGCTTTTAAAATATAAACTACATCTGGCAAGTAAATATTTAAGAGTGTCCAGCTTTGGAGATATTTGAAACACAGCTGCACAGAGTCCTGTGCACCTGCTTTAGCTGACCATACTTTGAGCAAGAATGTTGATCTAGGCGATCTCCAGATTCTACCATTCCAGTCTCAATGATTCCATGATGTTATGATTTTATTTTTAAGTATAACACTCAAATGTTTGTTTGTTTTTACAGATTTAACTAAATTATTAGACCATTTTAAAATATGGTTTGGTTTCAATTATAACAGAATTTTTAAATAAGGAAAAAAAAAATCTGTGAAGCACATTTTCTCCTTCCAGAAGTCTGGTGAGGGCAGGTTTGAGGACTCCTTTAAAGAAAAGCTATTTCTCAGATTTAGAATCAAATCAATACAATGGTAATAATTAATGTTATAGCAATAGTGTGGTAATACAAGTGTACACAAAATGAATGTTTATAATATCCTGACTGAAGCAAAGAAGTCTGCTTTTAATAGCTATTTCTACTTAGAGTATAACATATTGGTATTACTCTTAGTTATTACGGATGAAAAGAAATATTTTGCACATCTGTGATTTTCCACCATTTCCATCAATCATTTCAAATATTTGTTGTTGCTATACTTCTAGTATTTCTTTTAGAATTACACTATAAATGCAAATCATATTAACATGTAATATTAAATGACTATTAGTATATATTCACAGAAAAGTAATGGTCCTGTGCTGTATGATAAAGTGTGTAACTACAAACAGTTTCAATCAGGGGAAAGCAACTGGGGAAAAGTACATTAGGAGCCTGAATAAAAAAGCTGTTCGCAATCAGTTACAGCTGAGTGCAACAAAAATTACTTTCTAGGGATCAAAGGAAATTAATGATTGACCAGTGTAACCAGAACATCCCACAGCATGTTGAATATTTAATGCCATGCTACTTCTGCCCAAAACAATCTGAGGTTTGGCATATATCCACCAAAATAGCTCATCGCTAATTAATTTGCCATGTCATTTTGCATAAAATTAGTAATTAATACTACTCACCATGCACTATAGTGAACTTTTTTCAGTTAAAGATTCAATCTCAGTAGTTTCAAAAGCTTGATGAAATGGTCATTTTTTGTTCTTAGAAAAGAACTTGCACATTGAAAAAGGTATTGCAGTCAGAAGGAAGGATATATCAAAGTTTATAGACCAAATATATTTGAGGTTGTTCAAGGTCAATGAATTTTTCCCTCCACTTGCTTGAAATTATGAGTAATAGAATATGAATAACTGGTACTACAGCTGAAATGAACTACAGTGATGTGTAACACTATATTTAGCTGTCTTTTAAACTGTTGCTGTCTCATTTAACAGGCTCCAAATTAAACCTGCGCTCTCCACCATTTTAGAGGGAACATTTAGCCTGAGGTTTTGCAAATTGATTTGAAGAATTTCCAGTAATTATTACTTGAGATGCAGAAAGAAGGCATTCTTTGAAGAAGCACATGGGGTAACCATTGCAAGCAGTGGACTTGAATAAATAAAAAAAAAAAAAAAAAAAGAATTAAAAAAAAAAAAAAAAAAAACATTGTGGAAAAAAAAGAAGAGTATTGCTACATAGAAGAAGTTGTGGGTTTGGGTCATTTTCCTAATCTGTTTATCCCTCAAACAGATGTTTTTAAGTGTAGTAAAATACAATTTATTCGGCGCAATTGTGCAATATCAAACCCCAGGAACTGCAGTACTACAGTCAAAAGCCTAGAGAGTCATTGAAAACTAACATTGCTCTGTGAGAGTCTGCAATGAGCAGGAACAGCCTTGTAGCAGAAAAGTCAGAGACTGGCTGATCACTAGTAATTAAATTAATAGCATTGAGCCCGAGGCCATGTTTCTTCATCTTCTGTTTCTCATATTGCCTCTCATTTTTTTCTGTGATAATCTTTTCATGTTTCTTATTCCTAATTAACAGTTGTTAACACTTTTTTTTTCCCTTTGGCTTCTTTCGCTTTTTTAATTCTTTTATATCGTTTTGTTTTCGTTCTGCTTGGTATGTATGACCTCCCTGTTGGCTTATCTCTCCACTCATTTTTTTCTGGTCCTCCTGTTACCCTCCCGCCTTCACTGTTACCTTCTCTATTTGCTTACTGCTTCCTGTCTTTCGTTGTGCCACGTCTGACTTCTTATTTAACTGCAATGGTTTTCTGTCAGAAAGGTCTCCTACAGCACTTCTGATGGTGCTTTCTAATTCCATGTGAACCATTCGAGTGATGGCAATCAAAGAACTGGTTTTTTTGCTTATCCACCAAAAATTTTCAGACCCTTTTCAAAACTATGTAGTTCAGTCTGCTCTAAGCACATATTTTAGGGTTGTAGCTGCAGTAAAATGTCGAGACAGCAACTTAAACAATAGCAAAATATTATAAAAAGTGTGAATGGTATCCAGTGAGTCTAAATCTCAGCATAGTTCAGGATGTTTTTAGTAACCAGTAATCCACATGCGCATTCATCTGTACTGAATTTACGGGGGATGCAATGCACTATAGTGATTATGCTGAAGTTTTTCTAACCTAAACATATGTTACCACGCAAACTCACAACCTAAGTTATTTATTAGAGGTGGAGTTGCTTTTTCTTCCAATATTATCCCTTCACGACAGGCAGCAACGATCAACATATTTAAAAACTAGGACTTCTCACACAGAGCAAGTCTTCAGGGCAAGGTTATGCAGTCTCTTAGCACGTATTCTCTGTTGTTGGACCATTTCTTTGAGAAAGACCAAGCACTCTGAGCCTTCTGGTGTTTCCTTTGTTGCAGACTCCACCGGTGCAGGTGTGTTGGGGTGCAGCTGCAGTCCGTGCAGGCTGCAGGCTGAGCCCTGGGCGGTAGGGACAGAGATGAGAGGCCGGGAACTGCCGGCACCTCGCATCACAAGGGCCCGGGGACCTGTGGCGCTGCCAGGTGGGGTTGGCAGGCACGGCAGGAGCCGGGGGCTCGACAGGGACAGCGAGACCTTCACGTCCATGCACTGGGGAGGTTTAAAAACCCAGGGGATCCTTTGTTCAGGGTCCCTCCTGGAGGCACCAGCTCAGGCTGTTCCTGCGCTACTGCGCCGGGAGCAAATGGCTTTATGGAATGAAACGTCTGAGCCTCTGCCATGGGAAGCCTGGGATTGGTCCGGTGAGGAAACCTGGTCTGACCCTGTGATGGGATATGCGGGGAGCCAAGCGAGAATGCCTCAGGTCACTGGAGCCGCTGATGGGAAGGGAGATCAGTCCCAGTCCTGAAGTCTCTGGTGTTGGGAGTGTGGCTGAGACAGTCTTGTGAGACTGGGAAGTTTCCTTAACACCCCCCTTACCATCGAGGTAAAAGTGTTAGTAGGTCTTGACTTCCAGAAGTAATGATGGTAGCAGGATTTGTTTGGGTTTTTTTCCCCCTGAGAAATCAGCATGTAAATGTTCCAAATGCTGGATTTGATTCTCTGCGGTGTGAGAAGCTTTTCTGTAGGCAGGATGTCCTGGTTTAAAAGCCATGGGATAACAGAAATTATGTTGGAGCTTTGGTTTTAAACAGAATGGGTTTTAAGGGCAGGTAAATTGTAATGCTCTCATATCAGAATTTGGACAGCAAGCAAGATAGGGAACATTTATTATTTCTTTTTTTACACTGTTGTCAGAATGTTTTTCACAGGAGTATGGTATTGTGAAGTGCAATGTTACACAGAGAGTGACAAAGAAATTTCTGTTAGAACTTGTTATAAGCCTTCTGGTTTGGTAATATAAAGGAAGAAAAGAAAGAAGACCTGTCTTTATGAGTCAGAGGATGCCAATGACCAGCCATGAAAAAATGAAATGCAGTCACTGCATGAGTTGACACAGTATTTCCACTACCAACAGAGAGAAAATAAATCTGTGCATTAACAAAAAAATATTTAAAAAAAAAAAAGTGAAATATTTTCAGTTGGAAATCAGCAGTAAGTTTCTAATCTCTGCAGAGGTCTAGAATTGCTATCCATGAAGGTAGGGTAGCTAGAAATAAAGATGAACACCTAGGTTCGATCTATAAACTCTGGTTACTTCCTATCACAGGCAATAAGCTAATGATCTCTTCAGAGCTTCCTACAAAACTAATGTGGAGGTGTCTAGTTAATAAGTATTTATGTTTCCATTCTCATTATTCTCAACTATTCACATTTTACCTTAATTCTTACAATTCACTTTTAGAGAAGGTCTCGTCTCTCTCCGTTTTCTTGAAGCCTTAATACCATGACACAAAATCAATGGACATACATTCCCTCTAAACTTAATAACACACTTTACCATGAGATTGAAGATGTGTGCTGATGTCCTTACAAACAATTCTATGGGTGAAGGCATGGGTGTTAACGTCTTTGAAATGGGTCTTTATGTCTCTACTAACTTCAAGCAGCAGATTTGTTACAGAGCCCAGACAGCTCGGCTCCTGAAACAGTCAAGGGTCTGCACAAGCCTGAGTTCCTGACCTTTGGGGTAAAATGACAGGCTCAATGGGGTAATACGTGGTAGGCGGTTTGTGAAGGCTGTTCATTCCCTGTACCTCAGCCAATGGGGAAAGGAAGAGGGCAACGAGTGGCCAGGAGCTTTGGATAAAAGGAGGCTGCGCTCTCCAAAACCTCGAGAAAACCCCGCAGGCGTGCATCCCAGTGGACTCTCTCCATTTCTTCGAATAAAGTTGCAGGACTCCTCTGTCTCCTTCATGGACACTGGCTTTTCGTAGCATGATTTTCCGTACAACCATTTGGATGAGGTGAGTAAGAAGCAGTTTGTTTTGTCTGGCTCCGCGGCTCAATGCTTTGCAATGGCAGCAGCCTTCTAGTTCCTGATAGTACAGGAAAAGAAAAAAAGGCCAGATTTTCATATCTCTATAATAAAATGTCACTCTACCACAGCTTGAATTGCCAGGACAACATGATGTTTGTTTTTCTTAAGGGAGACTTCTTTTTTAAACTTTGGTTGAGTAATTACGTTGTAGTACATTATGAGAGTGCTTTATTCCTGACTAAGCTAAATTCTTACCGAGCCTTTTCACAAGTGTTACTTGATGTAAAGCATGATTTAGGTACCATAGTAATGTAACAATTGGGGAAAAAATTGCTTTCTGCAGCCTAAATGTGAGTTTACAAATATTTATCAAGAAAGAAACTTTAAGTAAACTTTCCAAGTGAATTGATGGAGTTATAGATTTATGCTGAGCTTATAGAACTGTTTGCAGCCTGGGATTTAAATACTAGTACTGGTACTAACTGGTTTTTCTTTGATGCGAAAGAATAAATGGAATGAAATCCACCAACAGAGATGCCAAATACACTTGTTAATAAAAAAAATATGAAGAAAATTATCATCCTGATTATTCAAACATAAGTGGCTTTATAGAATTATTTAGACTGGAAAAGACCTATGACATCATCAAATCCAACTGTAACTCAGCACTGCCAAACCCACCACTAAAAGCATGTCCCTACGTGCCACGTCCACACATCTTATCTGTAGTTCCCCAGATCCTCTTCCAACCCGTTTTGTAGACAGGTATTTAGATAGGTAGATTAATGAAGCAAAAGAAAATTTGGTAAAAAAGGACATTTATTTATTTTAAATGTGTATGGAGGAATTTGCACGTAAAATATTAAAGAATCATTCATAAAATAACAGTTTCTTCAAAAGGGTTATCTTTCTTCACAAAAGATTAAGAATTTAAATCATAATTTAACTGGTACTGAGAAACAATTGTATTACTTACCAGTCACTACAGGCTATTTTTTTTTAACTTTCTGTGTTAAATGCTTGCTAGGAATGGCTCGAGATCAGAGCAGCTCTCATGGCTATGAATCTTATATATGCTACTTTGCTATTCATTCTGTTACTGACATACTAAGATCTGTTGCTGTAGAACTTTCATGGCATTTTCTTGATTTTGGAGTAAGTTATTTGGTGTCTTTTAGAGAGTAAGAGGGCAGTTTAAAAACACAACTGCGTTTTCAGATACCAAAATTAAATTTACCAATGAAGACTCTAGCTTTAAAGTCCTTTTGCATACTTTAAAATTTTACTTGATTGGTTTTTTGTTTGTTAAGGAAAATTATTGTCTTAGAAAAAAAGTGGAATATGTCCATGCAGGAAGATCCCTGTGTTTCACTCCTAAGAGCAATTGAAATCAAAAGCAGGAAGATATTGTAGGAAATGAACTAAATACTAACATTTTCCAATACTAGAATTTTCTCTTATGTCTAGCATCTACCCATCCTGTAATGTAATACTGAAATGTTTATGTAGACATATATTCAAAGCCTCCACGGTCTAGAAAAATAAATTATATTTAGACAGGTAGATTTGCTTCTAAAATGTATTTCCTATTCTCCTCATTTAAATGCATCCAGTTTTTTAAAACATCTCTTTTGCTCATGTTCATTATAGAAAAGTGCTTCATGTTTTTCTTAGTCTTCCATATATTTTATGTCATATGTACTCGCATGGTTCATTTAGACCAGAGAATAACTTCAAAGCAACTATTAATAAATCTGAAGAGAGAAAACATGCCATTTTTTACAGCTCATATTTATAAGGTGGTGGATCATTCTTTTTTGTTTATATTGCATTGCCCTGTAAAGAATCCATGATTCCCTCAGAAATAATGACATTCTAAAAAGGCAACAAGTGTTTATTTGGAGGAGTATTTATTTTCTTTTTCTTCCTGTTTCTTAGTCTCTAGGGTATATTCAGTTCATATTTCCAGTATTTTTCCTCTCAAACACAAGCATCTTTATTTACGTCTATTTTTGCAAAAATGAAGGTGACAGGTAGATCAAGGCGAGGTGTTTGTGAGAAAGCAAAGCATTATTAATCTTCTGAAAAAAAATTGAAAGTTTGCTAAAGTGTTATAGCTTGCCATAATCACGTATCAAACAAATAAAAAATGATGAATAATATCATTGAAATGTATTGTTTTGGCTTCAGCTATAACTCTGACAAAAGGTTTGTAGTCCTTTGCCTCAGACAGTGGAAGGAACAGCTGACAAAATGTATCTGACCTCACTTCCTTTGCTACTTCTATCAAGAAATTGGTGTTCAGAAGAATTGCCTGCTAGGAAAAAGTACTCCTAATTTTGCTAATACTTTAATAATTCTTTTTCTGGTCAATTTTAGTGTAAGAAAATTTATAGACATTAATTTAGTATTTGTCTCCATGCGCAGCCAACATTTAGCCTCACTGAATGTGCAGTATGAAATCTGGAATACTTAAAGCATTATACTCACTAGTATGTTATTTATTTATTTTATAACAGAAAAACCTTATTGGGTTTAATCAGAGTGTACTCACAGTCTCATTCATGGCTAAAAGTTTGACTCGTGACTACTCTTCATCAAAGCAACTTAGATCAATTTGCACGCTTTTAGTTCAGGAAGGAAGTCACATCAAAATGAAGGCACCAAAGCATAAAATAGGATTCATTAATAAGGGCTCAACATAGAGGTCAAAAAAGCAAAATGGAATAATACACTGCACTGATCTAGAGGCAGCCATTGAGAAATTACAATAGAAGGATAATATAGATGTTACCGAGATGTTTAATTGTTGTATATCTATGTTTATACGTCTCTTAAAAGGTGTACATCTTGACATACTAATTTCATTAAGTCCTCATTAAGGCCCATTTATGACCTGGTAACAGGAAGGAAAGGACTATCTTGTCCTTAATAGTTTTCAGCACTGATGTTTCCATTGGAAGAAGTACCATGATTGTGCAACACAGTCTCCAAGGCACTTACAGGTCTTCTCTAGTGGCCTTGGCATGTGGAGAGGGTAGATGCTTCACCTACCCATAGTGTTTATTAGCACAGTTTAAAAGCATGGTTTCCAAGACAACTACCTGAGTCTAAAATGGAGAGGTGAAGGAAGTTATAACTTTTGAATTCTTTCACCTCTGCTTTGAGAACAGGCTTGCATGTGTTGCCCTTTGCTTATCTTGATTCCAAACAAGTGTTTGCAGATTAAAGCAATGCTAACTAGTCTAAAAAACTAATTTTCCTTTCTTATAGAAGGAAAAGCCAAGATAGGTGCCCAATGTTTAATTTTTTCTCTATATACAGTGCTCAAAGTGAAAGAAGAACTGGGGAAAAAATGACCCTATAAATAACTGCAGCTAAACTGAAACAAGATCTTGCTGAGCTCAGTGGGAGCACTAAGATAAGGAGTCCTGCCTCGCATCTAGCATTTAATTCTGAAACCTTCCTTCACCTGAGAGGCAGCAGTTTTCCTCTCATAATTGCAAGGTTTCACTTACAAACTCAGCAATATCTTGCTACTCTGACAGGGAAGACCTCTCAGCTTCCACATCTATCTGAGTTGTGGGAGTTGGATGACCCTGGGAGATCAATCTTTCCTGAATGGCATGACCCCCAGGCTCCCCATGAGCTCAGAACTCAGGCGGATCTTGCATTCTGCAATATTTTGCACTGACAGTGGCAGCTGGATCACAGGTCAAGAAGGAAGGTTTCTTTGCCTTTTTTCCTTTTCCTTCTTGGTTCCTGTCTGCTATGTTAGCAAGAATCAGTCAGCTAACTTGAAGTAGCTTCCTCTTACTTCTGCAATGAGCTTTACAGCTATCCATGCTTAGAGCAGTTGAATGGAAGCAGAAATGGGGGAGCCCTGAGGGGGACAACACTGTTTTTAATTGAACCAGTGGTGTTTTTAGAACACAAAAAAAAGGTACAGAATAAGCAAGTGATGCCCCAGTAATAATCGTATATATATATGCATAATAGAGCTCTCATTTTCCTTGGAGCATCAGCCATCCAGTACTTAGATCTGAATTATGGCGTTATGGTCTGTAGGCTAAATTTTTTATAAAAATGACAGTAACTGCTTAACAGTCTGTTCGGGGGTTTTGCTTATACCAAAGTTGTGAACTGTCCCTTTCTTTGCGTTTTTCAACTACAAACCCACCAAAAGGGCTTCCTGAAGATTGTTTGTCTTACATTAAGTTTTCAATATATATTTGATCAAGAATTTAATTTCTGCAAGGTACTGAATGTACTTCTTCTTAGTTGTCAAAATTCTTCAGTGTGTACTAAAACTGATGCATGCATTTAGTGCTTTTGCCTTTAATTGGTGTGTTTCAATAACTTAAATCCAATACACCATCACCAGAAAGCATTGAAGGTATATGTTGCAAACATGCCTAATGTATAACTGAAGACTCATTATCATGGTTACTGTGCGATGAAAACATCACAGCATAAGCAAAATCCAAACCCAGATGCGTGCAGAGCTAGAATCATTATCAGCTGGAATGCATCTCTCTAACTCCATTGACTTCAAAATATTTTTATAGGAGTAATTAGTAAAAGAGGCTTGATAAGTTGATACAGAAATAACTATTGCTCCTGTTTTGATACAATATGACACAGTATTTTTCTTAAGTTTTGTTAAATGTATATTGCATCATTGCACGATAAATTCCTTTTATATTTTATTTAATCTCTTTAAAGTCAGGAACCCTCATTTAAAAATCACTAATAAGTAAACATTCTGTGTGCATTTTGAGTTCTTGTATCATACGTTATAACCTTAGAATTTTTGCTTTAAATATACAACTTGAATACTGAGTGTTATTGGAATTAATGGATTAAAGTGTTGTAAGTGTTCTCTCATGGTGGAATAAGTAAAGCATGCCTCACTTGTTTCCTTTTTGGCTTTGATGTGCTTGAAATCAGATATTTTGCATGGTTTGTGTGAGGCTTCTTTCCCTGTAGTTCTTAAGCATGAGCTTGCGAAAGGAAAAAAAAATGTATTCCTGTCTTGATTTCCTGTTGGGTTCCTTGCAGCAAAAGTAGGATGTTGAACGAGAAGGAGAAAATTTGGTAGCCCTTTAGCTACCACCATGCTGTCCTATCCTCAAAGACATGTAGAAAGGCCTCCCACTTTGTGTACCACGATTGAGAAAGCCTTTCAGCTATCTAGGAGGAATTTTAACTTCTTCTAAGTTTAAAAAAAGCAAAGCTGTATTGTAAAGAGCTTTTCAGTGTTTGCTTAATATAAGTGGTGTCAATTTTAAATTGTACTTTCAGAGAGTCATGGCAGGACTAGCTGTAATCTCTTAAGTAGAAGTAACACAATATGGAAGGGGATAGGGACAAGAACATGAGTTAACCAGAATGTGGGTCCATTTCAAGAATAAGACTGTGAGGAAGGTTTTACACGTGGATATTTACTATGGGTAAATGGATGTCCAAAGCTTAGCAATTAGGATCCTAAAAGGATATTGACAATTTATTCAGAAGAAAGAAATATATTCTTTATTTCCACCTCATTTCAATTTCTTTATGCTTTAAAGGAAACTAGAAATGAAAACATTCCTTCAGAATAATAATTGTTAATTAAATTGCATGTTTTATCTTGAAACCAAAAACTCACATTGTAGTCTTGAATTTCCCAGTGTGTATGCTTCCTCTTTTTGAGACTGTCATTGAAATATATTTTCACTTTTTCCATCCATGTTATACAGCAACAGAATTATGTAAATCAACTCAAGACATTTTACAGGATATCCAAATTGTACTTTAGGAAGTATCTTTCATAGGCCTCTCTGGTCATTTTCTTTTCAGACTGTTGCTGAAAAAGTCTGTTTTCAACTGAAATCAATATGGATACACAATACTTCTTTAAATTATTATTGCAAATACAATATGATAAATTATGTATTTGGCTATTATTATTACTATTTTTATTTTTATTAATAGAAACAAGCCTCCCAATTTCTTGCCGTTCATGAAATTCTCTTATTTTTTCCCTCCTCAAACATATAGCTTTTTAATACAGAAGTTCAAGTTTATAACTAACTTAATCTGAATTTCAGGATTGCCTTATAGAATTAATAGGGTGTTTTTAGAAATTATCTTTCTCTGTTGTCTGTTAACTTGAGATGTTTTCAAATCCATTGCACTTCTGTGAACCTTTTCTTTAATGGCTACCTGCTTAGTCTTTTTAAGGTCTAGACTTTTGTTCCAGGGATTTATGATTCATATTTATTCTGTCATGTATTTTAGTACTTGCTATACAGGAAATTGTCATTAATAACAGGCCTGATTATCTGAAGTCATTTTAGAGAGTGTTGTTCGTTGAAATTCCGTTTTCTCCAGTGCAGACATCCAACTGTCCTAATTTCAAAAAAAACCCCACAAAAACCAAAAGCCAAAAATAATTTTTTTCAGAACTAAAACCAGAAGCCTTCTAGAATTAGATGTCATAAATGACAGAATGATAAGGAAATGATTTGCTTGCATCTGAAGGTTTTGGAATATAATAATAATCTAAATTTGTAATGGAAAACTTTTCACAGTTGCTCTGTACCTTGTGTGTCTTTTCAATGGCAATCAAATTTTTAGCCTCCAACATCAGTCTAATGATGTAGATAAGCTACTGCAGATAACGATCCTCCAATATGACTTGTATCTGTGTATCAGTAAATAATAATTTTTTGTTTGAACAGTTTATATAATATGTTGAATTAGCTATTGATGGCAAATATGACTTACATTCTGATTTGTATTTTCTGTGTTTTCTGTGAAAACTGAATTTTATATTGGAAGAAAAATAATACACATTGCTTAGCCAGGATATCACAGGCTAAAACTCTAAACAAAATCTTGTGGAACCCCACTGGCTTCAAATAATGTAACCACTGTTTGTTAAAGTCGTTAGAATTAAGAATTGGTATCTTAGGTATATGTCAGGCCTTCTATAGGCCTATGACATTTAGAAGAATTGTGTTGAAGAAGGTTGTAATGACTGCTAAAATAAAACCTCTGAGTGATAAATGAACAGATTGCTACTGTGAAAGTGTTTAAAGGTTTAGGACTCCTACTGATAAAATCACCAGAGAGAGTATGTAGAAAATTACTCTCTTCTCACCTTTAATTGTGTTATTTAACTTGAACATTTTCTCCACTGAAGGGAGTGCAAATAATAAAACCTTTTCATTTACTATGCAAAGTCCTTTACAAACAAAGTATAGACGCTATATGACTTCGGCTTGCTTTATTGAATTAAATAACTGGCCATCTATAATTAAGTTCATGGTGGAAAGGAAAATTGAAATTTAACTAAACCAACAGTGTGTTAGGACTTTATCAAATGGAGATGTTGCAGATGTCTTCAGGTGGATACAAATGCAAAAATAAGCATTTTCACCATAGACACAAAGAAGTCTGTCTTACAGAATGAACTGTCTAGTTCATTCAAGCACTACAAGATGGTTCTGCTGAGAAGAGGACTAAAATTCTTAATGCCTTGTTTTCTACATCATTGATACTACTTTCTGTTCACCAACTTTATTTTTTTTTAAGTTTTATTGAATAATAGAAGCTGCTTTTGACAGGAAATATTAATTATGAAAGAGTGTAAAATGTTGTCAAGGAGAAACACGCAACAACAGAAAAAATATATCTCCTATTTGCCTTTAACCTTATTTATGTCTTTTATCTTATTGATAATAGACATAAACTGGAGGATATTTTTTAATTGGATGCAATTACTTCAGAAAAATAGGATTCAATAATGACACCTTTGAAGCCAGAGGAAACATCAAATTAGCTTGAATGCACTTTGCATTTTTCACATTTCCTCATACATGAACCTCATTCCTTTATATAAATACTTGGACACAGGAAATGAGGCACTTTACTTGTGAAACTGTAAAAGTTCCTCTGTGATGAGGTCTATGAAAACACTTGACACACATGTAGAGAAATTAATGTTGCTTATAATTGAGAACATAGCTTACTCTTTCATTTCTTATGGATATTGCACTGATTTTACTTTTATTTAATGGCTATTCAAGCTTAAGATTAAAAAAAAAAAAAAAACAGGAAAAAATAAGAAAAAAGAATTTCCTGGCTTTTTTAAACTTTTTGTCAATAACTACTTTTTGAATCTCAAAGGAGAAACTGATAGGAGAGTACTTTGTGAGGAAATGGAAATTCTTATTGCATACAGAGGGGAGAAAATGGTTAAAAAATGTAACTATATATAGAAAAATCTCCATAAATTGATTAGTCACACTTTTATGTGCTGTAGCTTGCACAGCACAGATTTAGTTTCATATATTTCTCTGTAATTGGCATAAAATGGTGCACTTAATCTTTCAAGTTACTGCTTCTCAATGTCACCATTTTTTTCCATTATGTGGTTTACAGTTGTTTCCATTTCATGACCAGGTATTCTTTTTCTGGTCATAAAAATTTCCAGAGATGGTACTTTTGGAGTGAGATATGTTTGGCCATCTAGATAAATGACAGCAGTGTGAAAGTAGAGAATGCTTTAGAATTAAATGCAGCCAAAGAGAAATGTAGCATCAAAATCTTCATACTATGAATAAAACCAGAAAATGCCAATTACCCTGAAATCCAAAGGTGCTGATTCTAAAATGGGCAGGATCACACATTGATGAAGTGTAACAATTTTGTCTTTATTGCAAAAATGGTTTAAACGTGGACATTCTTGTCTTATACTTGTTTTGTTTAGTTGAGACCTCAGTACGTCTTCTGCAGCATCTGCTAGCCAAGATCCTATGTCACGAAAGGGATCTAAAATTTCTAGGCTTTCTCAGAATTAAAAGTAAGCTGAATAGAAAAAAAGTCTGTCTTCAAAACTTTTGAGAAATCTATTTTCTAAGAGAGTATATATTATTTAATTTCATTTTATTGTGCTGTCTGATTTCACAATCTGGTATATATATTCCATGTATCAGCCAGCTTTATCTGTTCCAGTATGTCTAAATTACCCATTCCCTGTAAATTTGTCAGATACAGGTAGAAAGGAAACTATGTGATTTGGTAATAGTTATATAAAGGGATCAGCAGAATTAAAGGATTTGACTTTTGGTGATTTTATATAGAGTTTTGTATTTTAGTATATGGAAAGGTTTCTTTTTTTTACATTCGCTGATTAAGATTGTGCTTTCTATGTGGGAGCCATCACATTCTGGCCTGCTAACAGTCGGATTGCTGTATTTCTTCATTACTCAACCAGGCACAACGCTTGGGACAATCCACTGTATTTCTTGTCAGAGTAGCTGAATGCTACTGCACTCTTTGGAAAGCATTTATCTCTTGGTCTTCATTTTGAAGGCAGTTTAGCTCATAAGCCAAGATCCCAGATACATTTAAAAGTCTGGTAGCAAAGCATGTGCCCTCCTCGCCCTGATTCCACCACCAGCTGAGGAGCCAGCTCCTATCTCTGCCTATGGAGCTGTGTTAGTGGAAGCTTTCCCTAGCAAGTGAGGCTTCTTAGTGGGGCACGATATATGCAGATTGCTAACTGTAGTTGAGGGTAGGTGTCCAAATGTGCTGATGAACCCTAATAGGCTTTAATTTAATGTTAATGGGATATTTTAATCTTTTAATGAGTTAGTAATGCAACTTATATACTTGTTCTAGGTTTTCCCCTATGCAAAGACTAAATTACTGTTTATATACTTGAAGCAATTATAGATTACCCAGAGCTACCAAGAACAGTGCCTCATTTTCCAGGCTTCTCTGTGTGTTTGCAGAGTAAATAGGTATTTTTGTCTTTTAAAGTTCCTAACAGAATGAACTATTTTTAACAGAGGTTCAAGACCTTTTCAGCAAATAGTGTGGTATGTATGAGGAAAGTATTCTTTCAAATGCACACATTCTTTAAAAAATATGCCATTTGATTTTATCCAGTACTGTTTTGGTTTTTTTTTCTAAGAAGGCCGTTTTAGACAAGTATTGTGCAACTGGAGGCTAAAGAATAGAAAGAGACTGTAAATCTTCTCTAGTCACACAGCTTTGTATTTTTCCTACTCAGAGAATATCTGAACACTAAAAAAGATGGTGTAGTTATCTCCACACAGACTTTAAAAACCTTCTTGTGTATTCTGGGTGCAACGGAACTGCAGCCTGGAGACGCTTGGATTGTGTTAACAGCTCCTTGAAAGCCATCAGAGTTTCTGAATGTTTGCAACATGTGTCATATCTGAATAAGGTAACTGGACATCAGGATCCAAGATCTGAAGCCACTAATACTTAAAAGCACAAGTCACTGATCACACATTATTCATATGTTTTTGACACTGGCATTTGCTTTACCTTTCCTTCCAGGATGACTTTTTGCAGCTCTTAGTAAGATGGTGAATGCAGATAGCAAATCCTCTGAGATGTGAGAAAGGAAACTTACCTCAGCTTTAAGTTGTTCTGCTCCTTTCCATTATGTTGTCCCTCATGAGGGAACCAGAAGGAATATAAGACCATTTCATGCATGCTGATTTTGTCACTTGCAGAGGCTCTAACAAATCTTGTAATATCTGTAACTGAGTATTTCTGTATGATTCAGTGTAATTGACAGTGCCAGAAACTAGCCCTAAGCAAATGAAATGCAACACAAAATCTGCTGTAAGCAAGTTAATCACAGTCTAAATGATAGAAAGCTTGCACTTCATTTCTTTTCCAGGATACATTTGTAACAGAAAAATAATTCTCTTTTCTCTCAAAAGACTAGGGAGGCTGTCAGGTGCTTTGGGGCAATCGAAATAAATAGTTTATGCGTCCCGTAAATAAAGATATGAAATGTTTGTATTTGTGAACAAAGGCCAGAGTAACCTCATAAATTTGGCATTCTAGGCTTTGACTCATGGGCTCAGACCGCTGACAAATGGGTCACTGCCCCAACTCTGCTCTTGCACTTCTCATGAAGGCACTTGCCTTAATATTCTGTGCTATAATTTAAGGCTGCCTTGCTAGTACCATTTTTGAAGATATCTGCTTAAAAGATTGATCTGTTCTTATTGCCTGGAAGCATATCTTTTTAATTAATACCTGTGCTGCTCAAGATTTTTATTAAGAAGGAAGTCTCTTGGACTTTATACAACAGTGCCCGTGGGCTTGCTGTTCAGGAAAGTTGTTTAGACACATGTTTTTCTGGGTATTTCACCATCCTACAATTAGGTATTTCATATCCTTCCCAGTCCTTATTTATTCATCTTTCAACAATGTCTCTTTCTAGTGCATCTTACGAATATATTTTGCACTGCAAATACCTTCCTTTAAATTTCAGAAAATGCAGTTAATTGTTTTGTTAGCTTAATTTTATTCTGATGGCTTTTTTTTTTTTTTTTTTGTTCCCACAAAGCTGTCCAAAGCCTCTGGTCACTGTGACTCTCTTTTCCTTCAGATCAAAACTCTAAAAGGTCACCAAAAGTGTAGTTCTCAGTGAAAAACTCAGGAGCCAAGCACATGACAAATTGAAGTCTATGAAAACCATATTTTCCGAAATTATTATTTGCTGTCTATAGACCATGCATATCTTTCTAAAGAAACCTGAGAGCATATGGCTTAAAAAAAAGCCCTTTGCTAACAACCTATATCACCATATTTTCCTCTTTGTGAGACTACCAGCTTTTTCCAAGCAGCAAGCACAATTGCACTATCATGGAAATTCAAAAGATTTTCTTCTAATTTAAAAGCTTGAAAAAACTCAGCTTTTCTAGAGGAAGTTAAAACCTAGGATAGCTGTACATTTTTACATTTTTCCGTGGTAAGTATTCTACAGGATGTCTTTATTTGGATTCATTGCCTTCCTCTTCAAAGACTAAGTTATTTGAATTAAACCTGTGTCTGGACAGACATTTAAACCAAATAGGGTACCTGTTTTCATTTATACCATTGCAAATCTTAACTTTTCCAATTCTCTGTAATCTAATTATTTTATGTCTCCAGTGGAAATAAGGTCATGGTCCTAATTGTTTGCCTTTTAATAGCTATTGCTTTCGCTTTGAAGCTTTGTTGTTACTGATACCATAAGAGCTCATGCAGTATCCAATGAAAAAGTAATAAATATGTCATTAGCTTTAAGCCTATTATTGCGACCTTATCCTTTGCTGTGTTGAGAAATAATATGAACTTGTCCTGCTGATTTGGTGGGGTTTTTCCCCTCTGTATTTACAAATGTTTATTACACATTTCCTACCCAAAGGTTCAAGGTTGTTTTCCAGAGCAGATCAGTCATAAATTTATGGATAGATTCACATTTTCTTCTCTATGTCCTCATTAAAACCACTTCTTTTCCTCTTTCTTGCTTGTGTAGGATACAGCAGTTCTCAAAATTTTATGTTTTGGTTTTAGTGTTTTATTCTGTGTTTAAACAAATCAGATTACTTAAAACTATAAAGTGCATCAGAATCACTTCTTATAAAAATGCAACTTCCTGAAGCATGTGCACACATACGCACATTTTTCATGCAGTTGTAAATTCAGGAACAGCTTGAATTTCATCCAGCTGCCTAGACAGTTTAACTGTTTGGAGCTAAAAACTGCTTTATTGTTCTGCCCATTACTTTTGTTCTTATTTCTTAATTAATTTCGGTGTGTTAATGGCCAGTGTTCTTTAATTGCTCCACAATTACAGAAAAAACTGAAAGCTGCTCCAGTGTCTCAATTCCAGTTTTTCCATTGTGCGACTTAAGATTTGTGTACCAACAGCCCTCGTCAGCCCTACAGCTGGCATGCTCCGTAGGTCCGTGTAGCCACACTGGACTTTGTGAATTGCTACGGATCAGAAATGCTACAGAGTGGCAATAATTAATTTGGATGTGAAGTTTACTGCTATAATATTTATTTGATTCAATTTCTGAACTTGTTTTTCAGTGTTTCTGATTTGGATACATTCTTGTCAGACTTTTCAGACTTGTTAGATGAAATGTAGGTTTAATGATCAAGCCGTATGTATGTGTTCACTATGAGCCTTTTGAAACTGTTGGTGGGAATCCACTGATTTCAGTTCTAAAGAAGTATTTCTATTTTAAACTGAGAAACAGTCTCATATAAATGTAAAACCAAATTCCTTCTAAAACTGGAGCATCTGTCAAATGACAGAAAATTACAAATCAATGGGATATTCCAAACCAAAGTCTGGAGATTGCTTGCTGTATTTATTTCTGGAGTTAGATAAGAATTCATGTTTTAATCAACTTCAAGATATAAGAAAATAATAAAAGATTCTGAAAGAGTGGTATTTCCAGGTCTGCTGCAACACCTTAAATGAGGAGCTAATTAAATTTAGTATTTAACTCCTTCTCATTAGTTCAGGGGTGGTAGGCACTTTTTTTTCACTATATAAAGACATAAATTCTGCCTCTGCACTTTGGTAGCAGAAGAGCTTTGTAGGCAGTCCTATGCGGGGTTCAGTGAGTAATCCAATCTCAAAGTGATAAAGGCAAAGCACTCAATCTGCAGGTCAGGATGCAACAGGAAAGGCTGTAGTTTAGCCAGAGTCTATAAAAGATAAAAGCTCTCTTTGACCACAGGCTACTTACATTGATTGGAATTCACCACAGTCCCAGATAGGTTAAAAAATATATTGTTTAAGTGTAAGTCATTTGAACTATTAGAAGTGATTAACTTTCTACATTTAAAATTTTATATCATGTTTTTTCTTTCTGCAAGTTTGTTTCTTCTTTTCAGCCAGGTGCTTTAATGTGAAGAAAGCTCCATACTTTGGGAACAGAACTCATATTTTTCTCTAAACAGTTGCTTTTTCTTCCTCCCCAAAGCAATATAAAAATAGGGAGGCAGATTTTATTACTGTACTGTCTTTTCATTCAAACCTTTTGTTTGAAATCTACATTTAACACTTTGGATTTACTATTTCATGTTTTTCCCAGTTATCTGGGGGTTTGTTTCCTCTGTCTCAGGACAGTTGGGATTAGGGAATGCTGTAGTAAAGCCATCAAAAAAACAAGTGAAGCACAATACAATTGCTCACCACACAGTGACTGGTGTCCAGCTTCTCCTCAAGCTGTGACCGGCCCTTTGAGCTCTGTTTATGCACTGGGCGTGACATTCTATGGAACAGAATATTCCTTTGGCCAGTTCAGGTCAGCTGTCCCAGTATTTCATGGAAATGGAAAAGTCCTAGGCTTAGGTTATGCACTACTTAACAGTAACCAGAACATTTGTGGATTATCGACATTCTCATATTGAATCCCAAACACAGCATTTACTAGCTACATGGAGCTAGTACTATTAGCTTCTAAGAAAAAAAAAAAAAAATTCTATCCCAGTTGAAACCAGGGCAGGTGTGTGCAATGCAGTCACACTCAAGGCTCTTTTCGGCAAATGGAGCAGTATGCACATGTAGGAGACTGGAAAGGTACCAGCAGGTAGTCCTAATGTTCAGTTACAGCTAGGACTCAAGCATGAAATTTTGGTGTGGCTATTTTGAGGAAATGCTCACTCCCCTCTCCTAACACAAGACAGCTGTTAGGTAAGATAGAAGGAATTTAGTAGATGGTAAAAGGTAAAGTGTGTCAAGGTAAGAGACAAAGTAACTTTCAGAGTGAATGGGAAGAAGAGTTGAAAGTTAGCTGCTTTTTATCTTTCTCCTGGGGAAATGATCTTACATCCAGTATTTCATTCTGGGCAGATTGAATAATCTGTGTAGTCATTGACAGGAAACAGTAATATAATAGTAGACATTGCAGTATATTCTGCCTGAAAATTTCAAAGTATCTTCTATTGAGGATATAAATCTAAAGTACCTATCTTTCTTTTCTAATGCCTTAGGTCTAAATATGTTCTGTTTTCCATAGAGAGCATCTATAATTTAAATGATTTACTCTATGCATAAAGAGTGCGAATTCTCCAAGTGTTCCTGCTTTTGTTTCTTAAAGAAAGCCCTTAGAAAAAAAAAGCAACTTAAATATACAGTCATTCAAGATGTGGGTAGAATCTCTGAAGTACTGCTTCACCTTAAAACTATCAACATAGAAACACATTTGGAAAACAACAAAGTGACTGCTGAGTGTATGAACGATATTGTGATGGCAGTGCAAGATCAGTCATTTCTCACGGGTCTTTAATATCAAGCCAAAGACAGAGTTTGACTAAGATTAAGGTTACTGCAAATAACAAGATACAAACATTTGTATTTTCAAGTGGTGACTTAGTCAGTGTGTAAGGGTTATATTTCATATCAACACTGTATTAGAGCAGTATTTTCTTCTGGTGTTGTGCTGCACTCATTTTTCTTGTGACACAGGCATTTTTGGAGTATGTGCAAATGCCTCCCATTATCTATAACACAACACTGCTAATTGTGCAAAATATGCAGATGCTATAATTTACTGACTTCCAGCTATAAATTCACTAGTAGTTGGGGAGAGGGTTGGAATAAAAAAAACTGTAAGTAGAGCTCTACAAAATGCATCTCACTGTATTATATTTGCTTCTGTTTGCATGTCTGTTGAACTTTCCCATGTCTTCTCTTTCCCCTTTAAAACGGGACTGCATGGACATCTGCAGTTTTCCAAGAGTTAATTACAACTCCCACAAAAAGGAGCTTATTTCAACATTAATTATATATTAGGATGACTTACTTTATGAAACATACTTTTTTATTTCTCCCATTCTTTTAGCTATGTGTTCATAACTGATTTGAAAAGAATGTTCTGAGAATAAGTGTTTAACTATTTCAAAGCACTTTGGAGGAAGAGTCCTGAGGATAGTGAGTTAAAACAAATGGTGGCGATAATGAACTGTTAGGACTTGCAGCAAAAGTAAAGACCAGCTCATCTCCTGCGGCAAGTCTCAAATAGAATCCGATGAGATCCAGACAAAACTTCCCCTAAACCGGGACTAGATTACCTTGAATATAAGTTAATCAAATCATTAAACCTAGTTTAAAAGCCTCAGTATTACAAGAGAAAATCTATGTCCCTTTTCTCCTTCATAGTTTACACCACCATGTGAAAAGAGGCAGCTTGATTTCTAATATCCAGTGTTTCAATGGACTCTATATTATTTTCTAAGCATTTAGGGAACTGTTGCAATTCCTATTTTGCTCCTTACCCTTACCAAGACATTGTTAGCCCACTGTATAAACACTCTGTAATGGTTGTGTACTGGTTTTATTAATCCCCTGGGGAACTGGTAAGTACAGAAAATCCTTTCTTACTAAAATCAGTTGTAGCAAATTTCATAGAATTTGGTGAATGGAGAAAACTATGACATTTTGTATGTGAGCAGTGGTCTTTGCAGTGGAAGGTTCTATATTGAACGGGGTTCTATTTTGTGTCTCATTTGCCTTACAGTACACATGCAAATGCTGACCTTTTGACAGAGATATACGTATATGTTACATGAATAAGAGGAAAAGAAATAAAAGTTCTCTTGCAATTTTTTTGCACAAAGCAGTGCTTGTAATTGCAGGAACACAGTATCCAAAGCATGCATTTGAATTGTACACACAAACTCTGCAATTAAACGTGTGAAAGAGAACATTCTCAGGAAAATATGGAAGAAAGCAATGGCCTAACGTTTTTGAATTAATTAGTTGTTGTTTTTTTTTAACTTCTGAAGCAAAAATACTATTGTGTAGTCTTTTAATTTAAAGTGATCTGCATTTCTTTTTCATTTTCACCATGAGGTGGTTTCTTGTAGTTATTTAAATATAAAGAAAGGCAATTAGGTGATACCTTAATGACTTCCACTTAATTCAGAGCCAGTCTGTCATGCAAAGGAGGGGCCAGGTGTTATGCACAAGTCTATGTCAAATGTGCAAGGATGTTGCTCATTATTCAGCTTTTATTAGTTTCTGCAATTAATTTTTTTAAACTTTAAGTTTTTAATTTTCTGGGTCATATTTCAGCACTGCTTTTACCTTCCTAGTTATAAAGTAAAAAATTCATTAAACATTTTTGTCTGTTAATATATATATATTTTTCTGTAACTTCATCTATACTTATCTATGATTAATAGGCTCTAACCAGTTTTCTTTTAATAATGAGGTAAAACTTTCCTTTGCCATGGCTGTCTTGTAGAATGAAACACACTAAATTAGGCTTCTTTCTCTTGCTAATCATTCATATTCAGCTATTGACATGTTAAGTCCAGATGGTTGACTTCCTGACTATCCTAATTCATTCTTTTGAATAGCAACAGTTTGCCTTTTGTCATGTATTTTCTCCATTTGTAAAGGCTTTTGTTATTTGTCTGCATTTACTGAACAAGGTTACATATTATGGCACTTAAAAAATTCTACAATCTTTAACAAAATTTTCTTCAGATGCGGCAGCACAGTACCTGTGTAGGAATCCCATAGATGATATCTCATGAAAATCTGACAGAATAGTACTATTTCCCTTATTTATTTACTTCAACAGCCATTTCAAATATTAAGTCTGATTAAAATATGCAGAATCTAATGAAAAAAATGCTAAAATTAGTGTACATGAAATTTACATCGAGCTTATAGGCCAAGGAATTAGAGGGAGAAGTATTTATAGAGTTTAGATGCAGTGGAACAACAGTTGCATGTCTATTTGTAATACTAACTTGTGGGCGGTTCTTCTGTAAACTTAATTATGTCTTTTTTTTGTTGTTTGGTTTTGCATATTTTGCCATTTATAGGATGGTATGTCTTTTATTCCATGACCTTCATACAGAACTCTTAGTAGATTTTTAGTATGAAATGTGCCATACATCTAAAGGCATTACTAGATGTCATGATTTTATAGAGTATTTGTCCCTCCTAAGAGACTGAGAAGAGTGTGACAATAGAAAGATATATCCTATGATAGCAAATTCCAATACCATCAATCACAGTGGCTTCCTTTTATTTCATTGGTGAAAAACTTGATGTTGTCTTTGAGGTAATTTACTTAAGTGCTAAATCACAGTGTACATGTTTTCATAAAATACTTCAATAAAAGGTACATAATGTATTCCATAATCTCTAATATACTTGAAACTTTCTCACAACCATAATGCAGATGAATAGAATTGCATTTTTGGAGTTCTACATCTGGGAACACTGTGTGAAAAGATAATTATGGGTAAATGGCGCATTTTTGATACCAAAGATAGCCTTAGAAAGAGAAAGAATAAAGAAATATCCTATATTTAGTTTCTTCAAATGAATATTCTATTCTATAATGTAAAATGATGGTTGGAAATTATAGTTTTGAAGTGACTTTCAAAATATCCTTGATTATAAATTCTGATTTTGTTTAAAATTTCAGTATCAAACAAGGCTCTTGATATCTTTAAATGGTAATATATAAAAATCTAATTCTATTTTATATTTGTCATTGTTGAATTACAGAAAATATTCATACTAAACTTCAGCAATGAGAAAGCATCCAAATTTTCATCACAGAACTTAAACTTTGGTAAAGATATTTTAAAAATAACTTATTTTGTGTCTTAGTCTCTGTTGTTTATTTGCTTTTCTTTTTTTTTTCCCCGTGAGGTTTCTAGAATGTTTATTGTTGCTGCCAGAAAGATGGGTATATTAGGCTTGATTCCTAAATGGACAGTGTTGTTTTCCTTTTGATGTGTGAGCCTCCAGATATGTCCATCTTGAGTGGGATCTAGGGCTGTCAAAACATGTCGGAAAAAATGAATTTGTTCTCATGTTCAATTTCTATGAAACTATTGGTTTTGAATAATGTACATGCAATCAATAACATATTTATGGCACATGTTAGTGGTGGTCCACAAGAATACATAAATACATGAAAAATAGTTTTATGATCCAAATTGTAGATTCTATTGTATTATTTATTAATTTTTAGAATATACTAGATAATTGTAAGAATCTGTAGATAGACAGGGTTATTGCTCCTTTCTGTGCTTTGGGGGAAAAAAAATCATCATAGCTAATACACTGTGGATATAGGGAGTGGGGGAATTATCATCATGGCTGAAGTTTGCTGATACATTTTACAAGCCACTTGGAACAAAGCAGATAATCCTTTAGAACAAACTCTAATACTAATGACTGCACTAATTATTTTACATAAATGTATTAAAGTTTTTAAAAAAAAACAGGAAAAGGTATAATTTACATGAGATAGGTCTTTTAAAAGAATATTGTCTTAGCCATATTTGAGTCAAATATGCACAAAACACTATAAAAAATTGCATTTTTCTGGGGGAAAAAAAAGAGTCCTAGGCTGCTGTTACCTTCCTCAATAGGTACAGATGGTGTCAGTGCTGATGACAGGCACAGATGCTCTTGTAGAAGCACAAGAGCCTGATCCCTAAGGAGAGTAAAACCAGTGGCTGTAAGTCTTCACTTACACTTTTGCTAAGCTGCTTTGAATGAGGCTTGTCAGTAATTCTTGTACCCTTCAAATAAAGGCTTGACTCAGTTTTAGGATGACAATATCCTTTGGCAAGAGCACACATTCCAGGGAAGCCTACAGCTAATGTGCAAATCTTGTTTCCCATTTCCCATTTGTTTTTCAATCACTCAAGCTTGCAGTCAAACAATAGAATTATTTTCAAATGTTTGCTGACCAGGAATATAAAGGTCAAGTAATGTTTAAAGATAGGATAAACAACTGTCTTAAGTTAATTCGATTGTGATTTATTAACTGTTTAAAAAGTTTGTGAGTGTAAAGTACTATTTTTTAAATGATAGAAAACGTTCTGAAATAAATATTCTTGTGAATATATGTCAGTGAAAATTCATGTATGAAAAGCTTTGTCTTCCTTTCTTTTTACCATTTACAGACTAACTGTATTAACAGAAAAAGTAACATTTATTTCACTGACCTTTTTAATTCATTGCATTCGGTTTGTACTTTTTTTTTTTCCTACAGTAAATGTAATGTTGCAATTACAAAAGTCAGCAGTTCCAGTGGAAACACTGGTGAACTCATTAAGTGCACTGTCAGGTGTTGCCAACCCCAGATGTCAGCCAACTGAAGAGTGAGATATAAATAACTCTTTACAGAAGAATTGCAGTCTAACAAATTACCCATCTCAGGCAAAGCTGAACTAGTATCCTGTGATTGGTTTGCTGCTTACTAGCTGCTAATGTGTGGAACAAATGAGAGGAGCATATGCACCTTCTTAGAAGATATAAATCAGAATAATGACTGCCTGACTCCCAGAAGCCTGTTTGACAGGTGTCCTTGTAAAATAGAAATTTAAATGCAAGAATGCACTCCAATAGTATATTTCCATTCATCTTGTATTGTATTATTCCTTTCTATAACCAAGCTATTTACAAAAAAAGTGGGATTTACTAACTTTATACATCCTCTGAACTTTCTGTATTATTTCCTGTGGATTTTAAGGGGCATCTAAGCGAGAAGTAATGCAGAACAACAACAGCAAAAAGTTCACATGCAGCAACAGCAACAAAGTGGGGGAGGAGAGGAGGTGAGAAAATGAGAAAGTTTTACTCTCCTTCTTCTCATGAGTCAGTGTTTTGGAACTTAAAACTGTTGGCAGTCTGAGTCAGGTGCAAATGTAATAAATTTCATTTGATAAGCTTTGTGGGACACTTTAAAAATTGCCACCTTTATGAGTTTTTATACTCTTTTGTGTAGCGCATGCCTTTTATTTACAACAAACCTTCTGTTTCTTCTGAATCCTTTTGAAGGTTAGAATGTGTATCCTATATTTGTATTTTTATAGTTCTACAACTAAAGCCTAAAATCTTACCTTGACTGACACAGCCCTACCGTAGATGTAATGCAAGAACACTGAGTTTCAGAAGGAGAACATGTTTTATATGTACTGTGTGACAGATGAATGTGGATGTTCTTGGCAAGCATGATCTTGTAGCAGAGAAAAACATGAATGGCAGTCAGTAGAGTTTTGAACTTTGTAGAAAGGTCAAAGAGTCTATGTTACAAATAGCCAGATGGGTCCGTTTATTTATGAAAAATCTGACATAGTGTTCTACAATTAAATATTCATGTAGATTGAAGGTCTGTCTTATCTTCTTGCCTCAGAAGTTTGTATTCCATTGTAGAAACTATTCACATGCACTTGGAGAACTGTGATCACACTGAATTACAGGTCATGGCACATTATTTTTCCACAATTTGTTTCTTAAGTTCTGTGGTATTAGTCTCCTTTCCAAACACAATAGAAGAGTTGCAGATCTTCTTTAAAGAGTGTAAACGACTCAGACATGCAATGTCTTTGAGATAAGAAAATCTTAAATAAGTCTGAAATGGATGTTGGTGTGGGCTTTGGCTCGAGCCTAACTCGAGAAGTGTAAGTGTAAGCTATACTCATGGCTGCAGCAAGCAGCTTGGGGATTGTTGACTGAGAGGTGAACCTCAAAAGCAAAAAGGGGTCAAGTAGATCCAGTGTAAACACTTCTGATATAATAAGAAATAAAAAGCATAAAAGGAATAGTCCCTAAAAAGATCATAGTATCAGCAGAAATGTTGAAATAGCTATTAAGAGTGTTACACTCTTTGCATAAATTGCGATTAATACAAGCACTTCTACCCCTCCTACTGACATACTTCACACAGATCTTATCTAGTAGTTTTAGTGTTTGACTGAATTGTCACTCCAAGTGTTCATTTAAGAGTTTTTGGTTTGGAAGGTGCTTAACTGTGTATTCTGTTATTTTGCGGTGATTCTTGTTTGAGTGACACCACAGGCTGTTTTTAATTTGTCTCATTGGTCTTGTGATAATTACAATTATACCTGAAGGTTAAGAATGGAACTTATACATAACATTAGTGGGAAAAAAAATGCTAATTCTGGTTGAAGAATGTAATTTTGATGTCATTGTAGTAGAATACTTGTAATTTACTTGCATAGAGCTGGTGAAAAGTTACACGGGTGGGGTGGGACAAAACCCAAAAATCTAGGGAATTTTGATCTTTAAATTACATCTAGAATCAAATCAGTCTTCTTTGAAAAAAACAGTTCCATTTGTCGATTGACTTATTATAAGGAAATTGAAGCTCTTTCTCATGTGAGAATTAGGAACAATCAATATTAGCATTATTGTCTGATCTTCAAAATGTTTCATGTCTTTTGCTGTCTCCCTATCTTAGAATTGATAACATACTTGCTTTTACTGCATATTGTCTACTACCAGTAAAGTAAAGTAAAGTAAAAATATATGTATTTTCACACTTGAACATCAAGGTTCGCTTAACTTCTAGATTGGCAGTTAACCTCTGTTGTCTTGGCTTGTCTAAGCCTCCTAAATATTTTTAAAATACACTGAAAGTTCATGCAGTTTTCCTTACCTTTCTTCTGAGAGCACTCCTCTTTAATGGCAGTTGCCCTGACCAGGAAAGTCATGGAGCTCTAAATCCTTGTATCTAACCCTTGCCGCATCATCTTTTATAAGAGTGATGTTCTGATCGTAAATACTGTTTCCTTCTTTCTTCCAAATTAATTCATTTTTCATTATGTTTCAGTCAACCATCCATCTTGATCTTTATGAATGACACAAACAGAGCTTGTACAGCGCAAAAATAACAACCTTTAAACAAGTTAATACAATATAAATACTATCTATGTGGCGTTAACATGATAAAAAGGTTTTCATCTTGGAATTTCAGTTGCAGTAATTTCTGGGAAACACCTAATGATTTCAAAGCAATTCCTTTGATTGCAAAGTATGGTTTGGGTGAATGTTTTTCAGTAAGTCTCATCCCAGATGTTAGCAGGGAAAAAATTTGTATCTTAGATTTGAACTAGGCTTTAAATAGGTGTGTTTTCTTTAAGAATTAAACTGTGTAGTAAACGGTTAATTGAAAACAGACTTTAAGATTTAATACATTGTTTAAGCATTATCATAGCCTTTGAAACTTTACTAAAAATACTTTTTTTTTGATTATTCCAATTATCACTGCGATGTGAACTGTTTGCATTTTATCTGGTAAAATACAGTTTCAATTAATCGGTAGGCACTAACAGAGTGGAGGGGTGAAATAAACTCCCATAATTTCATATTTGCAGAAAATTCTACTGTCTGCCTTGCAGAGAGTGTGCCTTTAGGAGACAGTGTATCTCCTAAAACAAATCACAGAGTCTAGAATAAGTAATTTTGTATCCCTGACTGGTTTGTGCAGCCTGTCTCAGAGTAACGCACCAGAATATCTACGCACCGTGCAGAGACGTGAAGTCAGGAAATGCTCAGCACGGGGATGTGTTTGAGTTGTTATGCCTGAGAAGCATTTAGTGACTCCTCTCATGCAGGATCTGGAACCTGTAGTGTCGTACTGAGGACAAGCAGCTGTGCGTGTTCCTTGAACGAACAAAGTAAGTATTTTAAGAAACAGCCACTAAGACAGATGCAACACCGATTTACATTTTTGTTATATTTCAGTTATTCCAGCCTTTATCTGGGATGTGGGAAAACCAGATTCATAATCTTCTTAACCCTAAGGTTAAAATTTATACCTTTCAGCTCTGTAGGCATAGATGGTATCTCTGCACTGAATGTTTGTACTTAACAGACACTTAAATCTGAGTTTGAAATAACCAAATAACCAAAAGAGGGGAATTTTTTTCATCTCTCTTTCAGAAAGTCACATTATAAAATAGTTAGTTAATTATTTGAAAGCTTATGTGGTAAACTTCATGAAGTACAAAGAGATTGGCAGTACTGGCAGTGATGATACAGGAATTAGCATTATATATTGAATTACAGTGTGAGATGGATTTCATCTGAAGAAATTGAAATTTCATAACACAGCAAGCTATTGTATTTTTATGGTGCAGGACATAATGTTTTTGCTACAGCAGAACTAGGTTCTGGCTGTAGGAGACTGACAGAACCTATAATACCTACAGCTGTAGCGTTGATTATTGCATAGAGTTTAAACATTATTTTAACCACAGACAGATAGAGTTTTAATATTCTAATACTAATAGAGATGGCTGTTTCATTTGCATGCAACTTAAGAAAAAAATTATAAAATGTTTTTAATTAGATTCATTATTGTGAGCTAAAGGATATAAGATTGAAATTCACAAATTAACAACAAATCACTTTCACCTGTCATCACTTGGTGTTATTGAAGATAGTACAAACTAGCCTCAGTAACACCTCCATCTTTGAAAATCAGATTTTTCGTATGTAGTTGCAGCTCAAGCTTTGCAATGTTGCTTTCAAGTGAATAAAAGACACTTGTATAGCTGTGTAATGTGTCATATACTGTGCTGTTAAAAGTTAGTGATATGTTGATAGTTTGTTGGGTTTTTTTTTATATTCACACTAATTCTTTAGTAGAAGATATTCTTTTTCTCTGCATGTTGTTTTAATTTTCATTCTTTCTGCTTTATGCATTCCTTTCCTTTGAGATTTGCTCCATAGCTTATTTAGCTAGACAAGAAGGAGAATTAAAATTAGGGGTATTGCAGAAAAGCCTTTTCTATCTTCAAAATACATCCTACCAGGCAGGGTTAGTCAACTCTATCTTAGGTGGGGTCACCCATTTCGAATATACTCTGAAGTGAAGACCTTTTGGCCCAAAGAACACTTAAACACTGTGTTTATGTAGTTTATGATTACTATAACAAATAAGTTTAATACCTGTTTTTAGTGCACTCTCGTCCTTACTATCTTTCTTTAAATATACTTGACTTTAAATAAATGTGAATTTTTGAACTCTATTGAAAAGATTTAAGGCTGGAAGGTTTTACCACAGTGCATACGTCAGGTGAAGAGCCATGAACCTTTTCCTTCTTTTTTAACTGGCTACGGACATCTCAGGGGAGGTACAACAAGGTTCCCAAAAGCAGCAAAGCGATCCTTGTGAATTGGGTGTGTGCATTTCAGTGAGACAACAGAACTCATGATGCTGAAGGGCAGTGTGAATTCACACCTTTCCTAAGCTTGGGCTTTACTGGTGTGGTTGATCTCTCATGTAGAATTTAAAGCAGATTTTACCCAAATTTTGGTATGAAAAAGCATTGCTTGCCAAAATTGGTTGTTATAATATAGAAATACAAAATATCTGAGCATTCCCTATGTCAGTTGCATTTAAATCCAAGTATCCTTTCTAATCTTTAGACTTTATTTGTAGACTGTTATTTGTAGACACTACACAGTGATAAGGCAATACCTCCTCATGATGTTAAATATGAAGTTTGGGAATATCTCTGCTGCCAGAAAAATGTCGATATCCTGATGTGACATTCACAGAGCAGTGTCCTGTTTGAATTACTAAACAGCTGTCTGCACTGTCAGTGACACAATTTAAAATATTCCACAATAAGAAGAACTTCAAGCCCTTATAAAAAGAATTTAATTATGTACATGTATCTTATCTAGGAAGTTTTGGCTTGCAGGAATGAAATTATGCATATATATATTTTAAAGTCACCTCTCAAAATATCAGTGTCAGAAAGATAATTCTCTCTCTTTTCCCACCCTCTGCTCCACCCTTTTGGAAAAGATACCTGTAGTAAAAATGTAATGTCACCCATTATTGTCTGACGAATCTCATGAGGTAATATAAAGTGATGAAAGTGTAGTCTGTGTATTTTTATGCTATTTTGACATTTTGTCGCTGTGACTGGTATTTTAAGGCAGATCTCTTGAGATTCTTATTGAGCATTATTTTTTTTTTCCTGCAGATGACAGTATGATTTCACTTGGTAAGAATTAAATCTTTTCTTACAATACAACACCAGATGCATTGCCTTCTTTACGGTGGAAAATCTGTTTATTGGGTTTCCCCTATATTGATTTGTATCTAAGCCTTTTTCAATGCATTTTGCTTTAATTTTTATTATAACAGCTTGCAGTGCAATCAAAAGACATGCTTGTAAGATATTTTTACCCTGTTTTGATACAGTCCAAACAACCCCAGTCAATAAATAACACCAGCTTGGCATGGACTGCAGAATATTGTAGGAAAATATGCACTGTAGTTTCCATATTCAGCTTCCAAAAGTATTATGTAAATAGAAAAAAAAGAGAAGAACACTGTATCATTGGATTACAAAAACAGAATAACTTTACCATCCTGTGGTTCTGAAATTAGCTGAATTTAATAAAAAACTTTAACAAGCTTCACAAATCCTAGATCTAAGAACTCTGATCCTTCCACTTCAAACACACGGGCCTGTAGCACTTGATATAAAGGGAGAGCTTGTTAGCTGTTGGCAACAGAAGTCCTTTCCGAGCTGCGCCAGTCAACAGGGGACAATTTATGCAGACGAGCGTTGTGCATAAGCCTAATGCCATTGAAGGCAACAGCAAAACACTGTTGTGACATTATGGTGATCAGCACAGGGCACAACACAATTCACAGAAGTGGTTGCTGAGCAATTATCTGTTTTCATGGGTTTTTCTGGCTTCTAAAATGAGAGCATTTGAAAAGATAGTAGTATCCTGTGTATGAACTACAACAAAACAAAACCCTCTTTGATCGAGTTAGAATATCACATTGCTTTTATGCGAATTTTCTTCATATTTAGACATTACCATCAAATAAATTTTTAGGTCCTAGGAAAAACAAGTTTTTCAGCCCGATGTAATACAGGATTCCTTTATAGATAAGTGCAGACTTGTGGACAAGAATAATCAGGCAGGCTGCATAAACCTTATAGCTATAAGGTTTATAGCTATAAAGGTTGTGGCTAAAACAAAGAAACGGTAACACCAATGTTAATACACTCTTATTAAAAGAATAGATTTAAAGTCAACATACAACTATTTTTATCATCAAGTGAAAATGCAAAACTTGCATTTATATTATCAGAAGTAAAGTAGTGAACACTTTTAGTGAAAGGGTGATTATTAGTATATCTCAATATGGAATGTATCTATTTACTGATAAAGCATCCAAACAATATTTTATGTTTTAAGCAAAAGCAGTCACAAGGGGATAAAAATACCTAGTTTCCTGTGAACAGGTGATATCTGTCTATTTACAAGCCATAACTGGGTTAATTCATGTTACAAAAGGATGATTCACATTGTATTTACTTGCTTTCTGAAATCTAACCTTAAAGTATATTCAGCAAAAATAGGTAGAATAGCAGGTTGGCATTTCAGGTTGTGGTTTGCTAGTTTATTTTTCTTTCTCTTTACTACAAAATATATTTCATAGCCATCCACTAGTATTTTTTATTTCGATAACACATAGTTTTAGAGACCAAACTTCTCACTCATCTTTTATAGACATATATCTTGCAGACGCAAGATGAACATGTAAATAACAAGATATAGAGAACTCACTTACTTTATTTGTCCCAAGAAAAAAATTTTTACGTTAATGAAATTTTTAATTACTGAGGTTTTAGATAGCTTTTATATAATTTTGAATTTCCAGTTCAAAACTATGTTTTAGCTGTATTGCTAATAAACTGTGCACTATGTTATCCATGAAGCTTTTTCAATAGTGAAGCTTTTTGTTGTTGAGAAGCCAGTGATAGAATTGAGTGCTGTTTTCACTATGGGTTTTTAAAATATGTTTAGGAAATGAATGAAAGACTTAATAGGAGAATTGGATATAATTTCATTACCTAAAATGTGAGCTTACATATTTTGAGTATATATTGAAGCTTAGAAAATACAGACTGTGTTGGACACAGAATTGCTGATAATGCTGTATGGGTAAGGAAAAGAAAAGACAGCTCTCCTTGCTTCTGCCTACTGAGTATATCTAACAAAGCCAAGGATCCATCAGTTGGATATTGTTGGAGGATTTCACGATCTAACAGGTTTAAAGTGATTGAAGCAGACTGGAACCAGACCCCTGATAAATCCAACTGCCTGGCTCCTGAAGGAGGCAGCACGGTCCCAGGGACTGGACCTGGACCAGGGCCTGGCAGAGCAACAGGCTGGGAGCTGGGCTTTTTCACAGGCAGGAGCAGGATAAAACAGCAGGGAGAATCAGAGAAGGAGAACAGTGTAGTGTTATCCACCTTTCTGCTCAATCAGGGTTATTTTAAGTTAGAAAGCTTCCTCTCAGTGCATTTTTTTGGTCACAAATTAAAATCTGAGTGTAAACTACATGGGAACTGAGTATTCACAGGAGCTAGAAGACTGAACAGGAGACACGTAAACCATACAAACTGATGGAGAATGGTTCTTTCTGTGAATCCCAGTTGGACGTGATAATAGGCTAAAGCTTTTTATTAGATGCATCTGTGAAATAAGCATTCATGGCCTGAAAAGCTTTCTAGAATTCCGATAGTGGTAGTCAAATCACTGGTTTTATTCTGCTTAAAATCTAATTTCACCTTTACTGGTGCCAAATGCAGAAATAACTGTCACAGGTGTCTTAAGATTCATGAAAGCAAAGAGGGACCTGAACTATGTGTCTTCCTGATTAAGATGAAAATAGGAGTTTTGGGTTTAATTTGTGCTTATGTGCTTTGCCTTCAAGAGAAAATGAATAGAAGTCTTGAGAGCAAGAGCCAAAAATCTCTCTGAGTATTGGATGCATTGCAAGGCTACAGTCTTAGTACTTTATCCTCCTCACCCTGTTTCTGCAGTTTCAGGTCTTGTAAAATAATTTTAATGGAAGACACGGGCAAATGCTTCCACAGTTTTGTAGAATAGTTTAGTATGGAAAAGAGCTCCAGAATTTTTATTCCAGCATGTGCTCGGAGCAGGTCTTATTGAATCAAGTTTCTCACATCCAGGTCCACTCGAGTCTTGAACAATTTAAGGGTACTGCAGAACCACTCTGGGGAATTGGGCAAATTGTTCTGGTTTTTCACCCTCCATAGTAGTATAGCATTTTTTACTGTAACTTATCCAACTTAGATCTGTTGCTGCTCATTCTATCTCTGTGTACAAAAAAAACAAAACAAAACAAAAACAAACAAACGATCAGAAAAGTTTTAAGGAAACCAGAAAATGTGTAGCTTTAAAAACAAATCTGTAATTGAGCAAAGCAAGGTGATTAAACATGCATGTGCCTGTGCATGCTGTTTTGGTAGTTTAATACAGTTGGTATGGGGCCAAAGTAAATTCCAGGTCTGTGCAGCCAGATACTTCTGTCTGCTGTTGCTGGGAAAAGGAATGAGGAGGACAGGCTGGGAACAGGCGTAGTTAAAAGAATTCTTAAACAACACCAGCACAGACTTTCTATAGCTCTGTGCCCATTAGCACCCTGACCACCAGTAAGGGCTTGGTTCGGTTGGAGCTTTGTTCTTCTCACAGAGATGGTCTTTTGGTGCCTTCTGAAGTTCCCTGAGTCAGAGATACATGGAATGAGCAAAGGGCAATTGATACCTTGCAAAGCTATTAGGCTTTCTGAGGGCTCATTAAAACCCAAAATAATAAACTGTAGATACTGATAATTCAAAATTCACTTTCCACTCACTTTATAGTATAACACCTGATAATCTGGTGATGCCAAACTAGGTTTAATAATGTTGGGCCTTTGTTCAAAGCCACAAAATTGGTAAATTAAAAGAATAACTTCCTTTAACAGTTAACAAGAATGTGCACTTTTGCAAAAATGCTTTATAGCAGTAATGATTATGTTGGGGGTTTTTTAATTTTAAAATTGCCTATGAAGTATATTTCCTAATTACTTTTAAGTATTTAAAATTATGCATACAAGGGAATTAGCTTTTCTGGAGCAATAATTTCCAAGCAATCACATTTTTTCCTGCAAATTACCCAACAAAAAATGCTATTGCATTTAATTGACTGGGTTTTTTTTTTTTTTTTATACAACCTATGACATGAAAATTCTTTTCCTAGATCTGAGTTGCGTAGATGCTGGTCTAATTCTTTTCTGAGGACAAAGACTCTTAATACAATTTATAAAAAGGCAAAAGAAGTGATGAGAGATTACTGCCAGAATATCTTTCAGGAATGAGGATCCAAATGGGCATTTGGTAACAGCTCCTTAGCTGGGAAGTTAAGGGGTGTTCTTCCTTTGGCTTGCAGGCAATCCTCACCTAGGGCAAAGCAAATTTACAGTGTCCAAAACCCAGCATGCTTGCGCAGTCCTTTTTCCAAGGCAAGTTCTAGGTCAGTCAGCCCTGCAGTGTCTCCTGTCTCCAGTCCCTCTGCAGAGAGGGGTAACATCCCACACACGTGTGAGCAGTGGAAGAGGATGAGTGGACTCCCACCCATTCTAGAAATCTGTGTCTCTAGGAGCAACAGGGCCATTGATGTTAAATGCTGAGGAAGAGTAATTCTTGGTGATTTTAACTTTATAAAAACATACATCATTATTTATATAAAATACATCGATACATAACTTTTTAGAAACTCTTTAGATCTCTTCAGTGTGACAAAAAATATCTTAATACAACACTTCAGTAGAGTGCTCTATACACAAGAATTTTAAGGGTTAATAAGATACCACATCACACACAGCTGATGAGAAATAAAAAGAATATAAATGAATGCAAGAAGTAAAAAAACCCCACCAAACCTGTTCGATATATCAACTGTATTGAGATATATAAGCTTTTAAAATAATTTTAGGTTAAGTCTGCTCTGGTTTGGGGATAACTTCCTGATGAATACTTGTGAGCTAAAGCAGAGAGGATGAGAAGCCAGCTGTGGAGAGGTAGTTCTTCCAGGAGTCAGGTAGGCTAATAAGAGTAATGCATACAGTGCATACATCTTTTAGAAGGCCATTCTTTAGCTGTAATAGAAGATGAACAAAAAAGAAATATTTTCAGTGATCAGAGACTTTCGAAACTACAGAACATGGACAATGTGACAGGTATTTTCAGGGAGCAAGTTAAATATGTAATTAACTTTGTTCTTTGTGGTTCAGTTTTGAATTAGACTTCTTACACATTGTACCCTCCTTTTTATTGCTATTTTAGTAATCTGTTTCTCACAAAAGTACTTTTTTTTCATGTCAACTGGAATTAGGGAGACAGATGTTGTCAGATTAGAACATTTTCTTCTGCAAGACCTGATGTACTAGTTTGAAAGCAAACCAGTGAGAGACTCCAAGTCAGAAATACAATTTAATAGTAAAATAAAAATTAATTTAATTTAATTTAATTTAATTTTAAAAATTAAAATAAATGCAATAGCACAAAAAAAAAAAAAAATCACGGACAGAGTCAATACAACCTGACACCCTGTCAGTCAGGGTGTCGATAGCCGTCCAATTAGATGGTGGCTGCAGTCCTCCTGGAGTGATGGTTCTGTTGAATCAGTGATCCTGTAGAAGGGTGTAGGTTTCCTATGAAGGTCCAGTGGTGGTGTAGAAGGGTCTGGTCTTCCTCTGGGAATCCAGTGGATAAGGCTGCTTCTGCTGTTCAAAATCTCAGATTATATCTGATTATATGATGGAATGCTGGGTTCCTCCCTCTGGGCGAAGCATCTCACAATGGTACTTTTAATATTACTCACAATGTAATTTTATCGGTCATGCAGTGAGATTTGGTGGCCCCTGGAGGGAGGATGAGTCATGGGAGAGATAAAGAACACTACCCCACCTGGTTCTAACAGCTGGCACATTAACGGCAGATATTCCCGGAGTTTATCAGGGATGAGCCATGAGGGAGATGGGGAACACTGCCCCACCGAGTTTTAACAGCTTATGAAGATGGTGATAGAATGCATACTTTTGGGCACATCTTACATTGTAACCTAGGACACCTGAATAGATGTAAAGTGGCGTGGTCTGCGTAAGAGGGAAAACCAGAAGAGAATTGATTTCCCAAGATCTCTCTCAAGAGAAAGGAAGCCAGTTACTCTGCTACACTGGACGTGTACCGGGGCACAGCAGCTGTCTGTGTATACAGTCTTAAGCAGAAGGTAAAAAAGATATTTTGCTGTCCCTTTGTTGCCATCCAAACTAACTGGATTTGCTTCTCATCTGCTGTGCACGCAGTTCCCGCAGCTCTGCTGATCTGTCGTGTGTTGTTAAACCAGTAAATTATTTATGTACCTAAACCTGCAGGCAATGTAGACCCATGTACGAAGAGATAAATCTACCCAAGTTAGATTTAATTAAAAAATAATGTAAAGGTTTTTGATCCTTAACATAAGCCAGCTGATTTTGAGGCTAAGCATTTAGGAAACATAGCAAGAACGTAGTCATGGATTATTAAAAATTATCCCATAGACTATTTTGTAGTCTTGTAGAACTGTGACTTGCATTTGATTTTAATTTCATTGTGTGCCAGTAATTCCATTATTCCATTCAATACTGAGATTTGTAAAGAAAAGAAAAGAGTAGAGTTTGATACTAATAACATACTAAGATACTTGGATACTAAGTATGTACAGACTTAGTACTTGTTTAATATTCCTATGTGTGGTGGGACAGATCCCTCTGCATTGCAAGGAAAAAAACCAAATTATTTCCCAATGAAATGGCATAGTACTTGAATAACTTTCAGCAAATTCATTACTATGAGAATGAGTGCAGAATGTTCACAAATAAAAAGACATGATTGAAGTCCTTATCTTACCTGTTGGGGTATATGTACCCGGCAGCTGACTTTCAGGCTTCTGTGGCAGCTCCACAACTCTTTGTTCTGAGTGTTACATGTTAATTCAGCATTTGAGAATACATACAGAAAGGAGAGTCACCCCATTTTATTTATGTATTTTTTTTCCCCAAGTACTACAAGAGCATTGTCAAAGCAAGCTCAAAGGAATATTTCTACTACTTTTTGTCTTCCTGGACAATATTTCTATCAGTGCATCATACAGCAATTGAACTTAGCCTTTTCCCCAGGCTACAAATTCCATCCAGTGCATATATATACACATTCATTTTTTTTTTCATCGTGTCCTAGGAAGATCAGCTTAGCAAACGTGCTACTTTTGGGAAAACAAAAAAAGATGACCTAAAGATGAACTAGAAACAAAAGAAAAAAAAACCTTTTCTGCCTTTCAAATATCTCAAAATCAATTATATCGACAATATCTAGTTTTTAAAAAAGTTAGTTTGTTGACACAGTGGGTGGGTAATGTTGCATTTTGCATTCTCAGATGAGATCAGTAAGCACAGATATATTCGGGAAATTACCTGATTATCTTGTGCAAATAGAAGTTCTTCCACAGCTAGATAGTGTACGCACATAAGTGAAATCTAAAAATTATATTAAAATTTTGTCATATAAACTTTTAAAATAATTTTTTTCATTCAGCTATTTAAGTAACTATTTTTGTACTGAGAGAGGGAGAACAGAACTTCCTACTTAAATTTTCTGGTTTGTTATATTTTATGTTTTCACAGTGTTACTCATTGTCTCTGATCTCTATTCTTCAGGGGGTTTTCAGTGTACTTGGCAATTGTCCTCATTATTTTCTGAACTGTACAGTTTGGTTCTTGAAACTGGGAAACAATAAACACTAATGCTGTTTCAAATTAAAGGCTAATATACATAACGGTATTGGAACATCCTCTGTACTATTCTCCATTTCTTTTGCATGATTTGTACATCTTGTTTGATTCTATGGAAGGATATAAGTATTGAATTAAGATAATCAGTGAACTTTTTCCAGGTATTTTAAACCACTAGATATTCTTTGGATATTTTATTTTTCTTTCAATTCTGAATTAATCAACTTTAAAGATTATTTATTATTAACCTTGTAATGCACCTTATATTTTTCTGTCTTTAAAAATTCTCTGTGCTATGCCTCTCTTGAGTAATTAGAAATAGTAGTAACAAGAAGCAGAGATGAAGAACTGTTGTTTTTAATATTCCAGTTTTGTCTTTTGGTCATTTAATATATGACCATTGGAAATCCATTTTTTTCAAAGACTGTATTTTCACAGCCATATTTTTCCAGGGGTAGCATAATTCTCTAAGAGCATGCTCATTAGTTTTCCAGATAACTTTTGTTTAGATAAAGTGCTATTCCCAAGTACTGTAGTATGTCTTCAGAATTTATGTTTTCTGAATTTTGCTGAGTTTCCGTATTTAAGCATTTTGCTCATTCTTTGTTTATTGCCAGCACTCTGTTTCCATTATGCTTAAAACTAAAGCTGTCTCCTCTGCATTAAAAAGGAGAGCAAAAAGCTGTTACCAACTAGTCTGATAGAAGGTAGAAAATGGAGAAATATCTGCAAACCCATCTTATTTATGGGGTCACTCATCTAAAAGACTCTGGGAAACCTTTGCAATAGAGCACTGGTAAACTGATGTACCCAGTTCATTCCACACAGTGACCTGGCTAATGACTTTGTCGAAACAAATAAATCTCTCCCTGCTGTCAGCCTTTTAAAAATCATCTAAATGTTACCCTGACATTCTTCAGAAAAAAAATCAAGGTATCTTCTCACAGAATGCATACTCTCAAATACAAACTGAATAATTACCGCTGCATATGTAGTTCTATTTAAATAATAGGAGTTATTATATTTTATTTGGTAATTTTGCCAAGGAGAAATAAATATTAAAAAAAAAAAAAAAAGTGAAAGCAGAAAATACCACTTTTCTAGATAGAAAAGTGCTATTTTGTTGGAGGCAACCTGGATGTGCCCACAAACTGTTGTTACTAGAACCTGAGAAGAAAAAAACCTAAAATTATTTCACTACCATCTAATCGGTGTGTGTAATAGATCAAAGATACATACAGCGTCCTTGATGTAATTTCTTTCTCAGTTGCATGAATCCAGTGGATTTATTTGCATTTTCTTTCATATTGTAAGATATATACAACTCAGGGGCAATTAGTAATAAAGAAACATTAAGTACTAGAAATTAATCTCCTCAATGTTTTTTGGATCCTTTTTTTTTTTTTTTTTTTT